>JACGDI010005249.1:270741-281098 GCA_014898725.1 Jacaranda copaia | reverse complement strand
GGCAAAGCATATATGGCCTTATATGTTGGGGTGATGTTTACTATTTACCTTTTTAATTACCATCACTATATTATTTTAATATGTCACTGTAATGTAAAATATCATTAAATTAGTGCCACTAATTAATTTGCAACATTTTTTATGAATGACTTTGATACCACTAGTTTTGCCTACAAGGGTAAGAATAAAAAGATTAAAAAAGGGCCTAATGAATATAAATAAAATAATTAAATAAAAAAGTTAGATAGCCTTTTTGTGTCGACGATCAACTAACCCAAAAATATAAAACAATTATCAGACATATTAAAATATAAAAACAATCATAAAATTAAGTAACCAGTAATGTTGAGGCCAAATCCTAATAAGGATGCCCAAAATTAATACACCATAGGCATATACACATTTGTGGGATTAGGTAAATAGCAATTCATGAGCCTCGAATCCAAAAATAAACGTCTCACTTTGATCTTAAGAAATTTTCCTTATGTAGACAAAAGAAAAATACAATGAACAAAATTAGGGTTCTAAATTTAGGAGTGTTCAACTTTTAACACCAACTGCAAGAATAAATTTTTATTTGTAGGATTGAAGTTAAACACCATATATAAATTGACTTTGTACCTTATACCATGGAGTTGATGATCAGCATAATCATTGATATTTTCACGAATCGCCTTATCTAGATCATCCTTTCTATCTTCCACCAATATTGACAACGCATAACGGGGAATTGTTAGAATGCGGAGTAGAGAAGGGACACATCAAATATATAGTTAAACCCTATGGCTCTCCCATTACAAACGTTGTAGTATTGAACAAGTACCGGCTATTAAAACAAAGCTGGATGGAAGGAGCCTTTGCAATAATGGATCAATAATAAAATAGTGCAACTTAGATCTCATACGCCACATTAATAAAATTACCCTTATACTAAAAGCACAAAGACCTTGTTAATAAACGTCCAGCTAATAATTAAAAATTCCAAACCACCTTAATTCAAAATTTAAATTGATATAATGAGTTTTAAAATTCTATTTTATTTTGCATATTTTATTGATATTATACAAGTATTCATAAATTTTCATGCATGCAAAGTGCCTAATATATGATAAAAAAATTCATGTTTTGTGTGATCACTCATTGACCTATACATACATTATAATAATTATTTTTACCACATATTTATGGTTATATATTTCTTATGTTATCTTTTTTCCTCAGTTAACTTCTAAAAAATGATTAACACTATTAATTATTCTTATTGAATATAAGTAACTAAGAGAATATAATTTTTCTTCCAACAAGTTGACACTTACTTTTCTTTTCCACCAATCTAGCTTCCTCTTTATTTCTCAAAAATTTCCCACTTCATTCCAGGAACGTCATATGAACCTCATCCAATCATTAAGCCATAAAATCTGTCGATTTAATTTGTATATACTCCATAGTTTATTTCTTCTTCGTTTTGCCTAATAATATATACCTTCTGATTCTCTCCCACCTTACAAATCGACTCCATTAATTATATGGGCTTCTTCTGAGCTAATCCTTCCATTTGAGGTGATTGATTAAATCCCAAATTTTCAATTGTAATAATGTTTTTATAATTTATACTTTGTGTAAATTTTTACAGTTGTTTTATCTTTATCAAAATTCTCATACTACTTTGTGATGCAGTTATGTACTTTCGTTGCGTGTTGGCCAGAGGGTGATGATCATGGCTAGTTATATTTGTTTCTCTATTAATTATTACTTCAGTCATTTGATTAATTGGTCTTTCACGGATTAATTTTTTAAGTGAATAAAAATGCCTTATATTTTTTATTAGTTTCTGTAAGCTCTTATGTAGATGGCACCATAAAAATTGAAAAAGCAAAATAGAACACCGAATTTATGTGGTTCATCCAATTCGAGCTACATCTATGGATGAGGTGAAAAGATTTTATTACTAGGCTAAAGGACATAGAACTAGAAGATTTTCAAGTATGAGTTTCTCTCGATTTGATTCTACTGAATGATCAAAGAATGCTCCTTTTGTAGGACAAGAATAAAGGGGGTGAGAACCAAAATTGAGTACTAGTCAAATTAGATCTAAACATCAAATCAAATTTCAATCTAACTAGGATACCAAATTCCAACCAACTTAGAACTTTTGAAACACAACGTAACACCAAGAAAAGAAAATTGAAAAGAGAGATATCAAAAAATGATGAAGGAGATCATGCTCAGAAATTGTGCATGGCTTTGTTAATTATATGGTTTCTTTATGTTTAATTTATGCGTAGATGGTGCGCTTCAGGCACAGCATAATATTTATTCAACTTTGAGTAAAACTTGTGCATAGTTATTTCAAACTTACAAACAAGTGATTAATGACTATATTTATCCTTCAATTATTTTATTTACTAGAGGAAGTTCCTCTGCAAACATGTAGGCACATATCTATGAGTGCAAAGCACTAATTGCAATAATATAAACGTATAGTAGAGCTTGGACAGAAGCTTCAGAAGATCAAGGAGAATGTGGTCGAATGTTGATGCAGCGGAGTTGATGGTAAGGAACATAAGTAGGAGCATCCAAATAAATAATGTTAGGAGGATATGCATTTTGCGTTATAGGTTGATTACGAATATATAGTTGGGTAACTGACGGTTGGGACCGTGCTAGGGCCATGTATAAATGGTGCAACCATACGTGGTGTTGTTGTCGGAGGAGGAATGAAGGCCGGTGATTGACCATTTTGAGTTCCAATTTGTTCACCACGACTAATGCATGGGAAGATCCCATTGTTGAAGACAACTGGCTCATTTGATTGTTTAGACACACTTCCAGAACTGAGGAGTACTAGTCGATCCTGTTGTCTAATATTGTTGCGATCGTTAAGCTCCGCGGCACCAGTTACCAATCCACTGTACTCAACAACTTTTGATTCCTCAAGTCGTCGAGCTTCACATTTGTCCAAATCTACAATCAAGTTCAATTAAACCATGACGAAGAGAGACTTTTCCGTGAATGCCATTGCTACTGCTAAATGTATGTGTCAATTGAAAATCAGAAATATGGGTGATGAGGCATTTAGTTAATTTCACAAAGCATTATTTATAGAACAAAGAAGCCCTTAAGGATTAGTGTGGATACCTAATCTCCATTAATTAAGTAGATGGATAGCTCATTAATTTACACCATTGATACGTCGTACACTTTGCATTTATTTATATGTGCACGTGGACAATTTACATATGTACGAGGTATATCATATTTACCATAGCAAATGCCCATTGATGATGCATAATTTCAAATTAACTTTGTTATTACCTATCCACATTTATATTATACCCTTTGTTTATTATTCTATTCTCACAATCAAAGTATTATAAAAACTTTTTATAATTTTTTAAAACAACATTACACTTTAAAAAACTACTAGAAAAAACAATTGATTGGTTTCCATCTTTTAATTCCCCAATCAGATGGGTTTTTAACCACCTAACTTATTATTACACATATAATATTATGTGTTAGAATTCTGAAATCAAACATATTTATGGTTTAGCATTTGGATGAAGTTGAGGTGATATGCCATTCGCTAAATATAACTACTGTTCAATGCAAGCATCACGAGTTTGAGACCTTTTGTGATAAATTCTATGTAATGATGGACTTCTTCATTAATCATCAACTAGTGACTTAATTCTAACATTTTACAAATATAAAATCTTTTCTGATTGAGCTCCTACAAAGCTATCATATTAATCTCTCATTTCTCAACTTTAATAAAAATAGTATAGTTTTTTAGTTCTTAGATATAGTTTCTTTTAATAACATTAAACTTTGAATTTATTTCACCTCTTGCACTTCTTAGTTGTACTTCTTATTGCACATATCTTATTAAACTTTAAAAAGGTTAATTAGTTATAATAATGATTGAATGCCAGTATAGTACAGACGCCATTATTTTTTTCAAATTAATTCGTTAGTTATATTTATCCCTTCCTTATTCATTCATAATTAGAAGAACTTTCTATTGAAAGTTATCACACTTAGGCAAAGGGTGTTACATTTGATAAGGATGGTATATTTAGAGTAAAATTTTTTATAATATGAAATATGAGGGAAAAAAATCACTTACTTAACTATTCCACATGAAAGGTAAATATATCTAACCATTTCAATTAAAGAAACAATGATGCATATGTCAAAGTACTATATTAGCATTTAGTGATTATTATAACTAAATAAACCTTTTTATAGTTTCAATAAGTGGGTGCAACAAAGAGTACAACAAACAAAATAAATTCCAAGCTTAATGATATTAATCCATATACAAATTACATCTAGCAACTATAAAATGGTATCTCTTTTCATTAGTTATAAGAATTGATTGATCAATATTGTAGCTCTTTATGAGCTTAGTCACAAAAAATATTATAATTGTCAAATGATAGAGTTGAGTCATATATAGTTAACATTTTATGAGGAAGTTTATTATCACATGGACTTGATCATGGTAGCTTTAATGATCAAGAAAAAATGTTTCAATTAAATTATAGTTACACGCAACAAATGGGCACATCACCATAACTTCATCAAAATGCTAAATCATAAATGTTGATTTATAAGTTCGAATATGTAACTTATTTTGTATATAATAATGAGTTAAACTAATTAAAAAATCATAAACGTGGTGCAAAAGTTGAAAGATGATAATCAATTCATTGCTTTGTCATTGTGGCCTTTTCATACTAATTTAGCATTTACCTTTGGATGAAGAATAATAACTACTAAAAATTCTTAAATTTAACCATATAGCCATAAAGAAACTACTTGTAACATTAAAATACCATACGTTGAGCATGGGTTAGATTTTCAATGATGTTGTAAATGGGTGAACCCTACACTCGACACTATCAAACTTCAAAAAGGTTATTAATCACTTAGCCATTAACTTCAATAGTACAAGAATTTCAATATAAACAAGTACCACTATATTTAAATTATTCGTTACAATATTATTTAAATAGTATTGTAACGACAATTTCATATTAAATGTAATTTTTTTTATGTTAAACATCATTTTATAAAGGTGCTATTTATAGCGGTATAGTTAAAAGTATAAATATTACTAATTTACCATTTCTGTAGCATTAATAAAATATAACAACAAATGCATTAAATGATATGTTAATGCATTAATAAACACGTCAAAATGCCACAAAAGATTATTTTTAAATGACATGCTAACATACAATAAAAAACAATAAATGACATGTTGCAATATCACATATTTATTTTTAAATAATATGGTAAAGTGCCGATAAAACTACATTGAGTTATATGTTAAAATGCATAAAAGTTCATTTAAATGACATTTCAACATGCCACAAAAAATGCTAGCACGCCAAAATATTGCTTATGAGACACCAAACTATGTCCAATCTATCCTAAAGAATAAGAGTTTCCCATCAAAATATGCATCTAATTTTGAAATTATTTATTAACATATGAAAGATATTTCTCAATTATTTTAATCTATTTGGTTGAATTTATTATCTGAAGAATACAATTAAGAAAATTAGGGAGATTGAATTTGGAGATAGAAAACAATCTAAAAAATAAAGTGAGGAAAGGACAATGTAGATGATGAGAGTAAAGAGCACCAGAATTTTAGAAATCTTTGGACCAAAAGATCCTACTACTCTACTTAAGCTTTGCAACTTAGGATTTTGTGAAAAATCACTTGCTCGATTTTTTCACAGGATCAAATCTAACCTATTACACAATTTTTTGCAAAGCAATATCTTGACCTAGAGTTTTACATGGGAGCAATCCTAGCCCAAACTTTTACACAAAAGCAATCATAATCCAGACTTTTACACTAGGAGAAACCCTAACCCAATCCTTTATGGTATAGAAGAATCAAATCTTAGATTTTAAAGGCTCAGCTAGAAACCTAGTTTTTCAAGGTATAGAAAAACCTAACTTCGATTTTTTTTTCGAGCTCAACCAAAAACCCAATCTTTTACATGGATAAAGACAAACATGTAACAAATGCCTTAACAAATTTTTATGGGATAAATTTCAAACCCAACTTTTTATGGATAGAGTCTAACCTTTAGAGACCACACCTTAAGGAAACAAATTTCTTTAACACTAAACTTTATGGCTCGCTCAATCTTGACTAGAACAATACATCTCCAAGAAACAAATTCCTTTGGCACTATGACTTTAAGGATGAATCTTAACCTTAAAAGATAAACATGAAGAGAATAGAGGTTAAGTTTATACAAAGCGTTTACATGATTAAGCCAAGCTCCCAATCTAGAGAAAATAAGAAAATTGGGTTTAAGCTTACTAGACTTGACAGATTTTGAGTGTAGCTTGAAAGATTCTAAATACGGATGAAAGCACAAGATCGAAAGTTTCTATAGTATCTCTCACTTCATTTGAATTCCATTTTGGAGTATTTATAGGCCAACTAGTCATTTGGAGACATTACTTACAAGAATGGAGTTTTCCCAGACTCTTCTCTTTGGTGTAAGATAGTCTCTACTTTTAGGTTAGATTTCCAGCATTTTTCATTTTGGTGCAATTGAGTTGTCGTAACAGTTTGCCTTCAATATAGTTGTACCATATTTCTAATTTGAATTTGAAATGTGAATGTTGAGTTTTCTAGATCATTTAGGTGGTGAATTTGAATTTTTTAGCCTTTGTCACAAATAAGAGCCAATTCCTTCTTGATATCTGGAAATCTTTCCTTTCATTAGGTAGCCTTGAGAAAACTAGATTAGATGTAAACCAATATTTTGATCCCTTTGTTTATGAATCCTCACTTCAAAAAGTTATTAGTATCAAGGGTTGGTTTGTTATCATCAAAAGATATGATTGATTGTACTTCCATATTTTCTAAGTTTGTAACTATGGTTTTGAATGTTCAATATGGGATTGAATTAGGGTACCTTCTATCATCTTAAAGAAATATATATTGTTTCAACCACAACTTATCTGTAAAGTTTTCTTTGTGCAAACCTTCTCCAATTTTCACCACAAATTTGCATCCTCCTCCTTATTATAAACTCAAAAGGTGTGACTAAATTTGTGCATCAACTTTCCTACTGATTCAGTATTTTTCTTCTCATCGAACCAAGTAGCAACCATCATTCCTTTCCCTTAAAGATCATTCTTCAAATCCATATATATCAATATCACAACCATCCTTATTTTGTACAAAGAAAACATGATTCTTTCTATCCATCATCTCAAACTCATGTTACATAGATGCCATCTACAGGATCTAATCCAATTTATAAAGCTTTGATACCATTTTATTAGCTCCATGAAAATTAGAAATGCAAAATAAAAACACATTAGTTTATGTGGTTCGCCCAATTCAAGGTATGCCTTCGGTTGAGGAGAAGAAATTTTATTATTACAACTAGGATATTTCAATGTATCTCTATGAGCTTCACTCAATTATAGGTTCTATAGAATGGTCAAAGAACACTCCTATTCATAGGAGAAAAATAAAGTAGGGTAAAAACTAAAATTAAGTTTTAATCAAACTACATCTCTAAGGATCAAATCAAATCCCAACCAAATTAGAACATCAAATTCTAACCAATTTAAGAAATCAAATGCCAATCAAGTTAGAACCTTTATGACACAACACAACACTAAAAGAGAAAACCGAAAAGAGTGATTTCAAACGGTGATAAAGGAGATCCTACTCAAAAATTGTGAATGGCTTTGTTAATTAACTTGGTTTCTTTATGATAAATTTATAAATACATGTGAGCTTAGAATAATGGCATAATTTTTATTCAACTTTAAGTAAAACTTGTACATAGTTATTTCAAATTGACAAACAAGTGATCCATGAGTATAAAGCACCAATTATTAATAATTCAAGCATACAATAAAGCTTAGACAAAAGCTTCAAATAAGCTACATGGTCCAGCAAATTAGTCTGAAATCAAGGATAACGTGGTTGGATGTAAGGATTGATGTAGTGGAGTTGATGGCAAGGAATGTAAGCAAGAGCACCTGAATAAACAATATTAGAAGGATATGCATTTTGTGTTATAGGTTGACTAATAGTTGGGTAACTGACAGTTAGGAATGTGCCAGTGCCATACACTACTAAGTGTTATAGGTTGACTAATAGTTGGGTAACTGACAGTTAGGAATGTGCCAGTGCCATACACTACTAAAAAAATACTATTTTGCGATGGAAAAAATTCGTCGCAATTTGCGATGCATTTTCTGTCGCAAATATTTTCGTTGCAAAATCCATCACAAAATGTAACAAAAAATATAAAAAATAAAAAAAATTGCCATGAAAAAATGTCAATTTTTGCGACGGATTTGAATCCGTCACAAAACTGCAACATTTGTGATGGATTGTAGTTTGCAACGGATTTAAAATCCATTGCAAAAATTTGAAAAATTTAAAACTTTGCAATAGATTTAAATTCCGTCACAAAAGATACCTTTTGCGATAGAAAAATCTACCGCAAAATAGGTGTTTTGCAATGGATTTATAATTTGTCGCAAATTTTTGAATTTTTTCAAATTTTTGTGATGGATTTTAAATTCATGGCAAAATAGGTGTTTTGAGATGGATATTTCCGTCACAAATATTGCAGTTTTGCAGCGAATTTAGATCTATCGTAAAAGTTAACTTTTGCTATGGAAAAATCCATCACAACACTGAAAAAAATAAAAAATATTAAGAAATAATTTGCGATGGAAAAATTCATCGAAAAAGTGAAAAAAATAAAAAAATAAAAAATTATTTGCGATGAATTTAAATCCGTCGTAAATTATAAAATGGGGAAAATTAAAACCCTCATTTCTAATTTCCCCACCCATTTCTTCTTCTTCTTCTTCTTTTTGGTTACATAGGCTCGCCAACCGGCCAGCTAGCGAGCACCAGCAGCACTGCTGGTGGGTTGCTGGCCTGCCAGCTCCACTAGTGACTGGCTAGATTTTGTCTGAATTTTTTTTTTGAAAAATTAATTTTAATTTTTAAATTGCTAATATTGTTGTTTGTCTAATATTTCAAGTTTGAAGAATTCATATTTTGCTCCATCTCCATTAATTATGGTAATTCTCACAATTATATTAAAATTTGATTATGTTTAAATTATCTCCATTATGTTTTAGTTAATTATTCAAGTTAGTTAAAATTTGATTAATGTGTTGGTTAAACTCAAAATGATTTATTTATTAGTAATATAATTTGATTTAACATAAATAATAATTTATATATTAATTAAAATTTGAGGTAAATTTTTATATTCGTATTAAATGTTGTTATATTTGTTAGAGTTATGTTTTTATTTGAATTAAAAAATTTATTAGAATTTTGGGTTGAGTTAAATTTTATGGTACTATATATTGAATTATATTATATTTTCAAATTTTAATTTAGTTTATGGACATGTTGTAGGCTATTTTGCTGGTGGTGGATACCTTCTATAAGTGTTGAGTTGTGTTGAGCACTTAGAGGTAAATTTGCATACCTTATTTTGATTATATATATATATATATTTAGTATAATACATTAAAAATGTTTGGAATTGGTGCAAATGCGAAGGAGGATGGGTTGTTGGGAAAAGGGGTGGAGCCTTCTCATTTGTTACTAATTGACTTGTAATTGTTTACATGATGATGACGGGCATAAGGCGAAGTGTTTATGTGCCATTATATAATGCGTTTACAATTATTATTAGTTGTTTTCAATTTAAATGATGCCACTCATTATGTTGAGTTTTCTTTTTTGAGCAATTTGGATTTTATGGAAGGTAAATATATGTTTGTCTTCTAGAGACATTTTTTTTAGAAGCCCATGAATGTGATTTGGAAGCATACCAACGAATACAAATATAGCTAAAGACAAAATCACTATTTCTTTTCATAATTTTTGTGAAAATAAAAATCCAAATTTACATATCCCAAAACAACAATATAAGTTTCCTATGTTAAATCATGTCATACTTAGGGTTGTGAATTATATGTTTGATTAAAATTTGAGTTATATGTTGGACTTATATTAAATTATATGTTGGTTTATGTTGGATGTATGTTTAATTATATTGAATTATGCATTAGATTTATATGTATTTAGATTATGTATTTATATTGAATTATATGTTAAATTTTAAATTTTATTAGATTTATATATTGTGAATTATATATGCGATTAGGGTTTAAGTTATATGTGAAACTTTTATTAAATTATATGTTGGTTTATGATGAGATGCATGTTTGATTATATTGATTTATGTATTAGATTTATATGCGTTAAGATTATGCATTTACTTTAAATTATATGCTAGATTTTGTTAGATTTATATTT
>JACGDI010005249.1:216250-270124 GCA_014898725.1 Jacaranda copaia | reverse complement strand
TGTGATTTTATGTAAAATAATATTTAAATATTAATGCATGGGATGATTAGTATGTAATACAAATAATTATTGATATTGGTTTTTAATTTGATAGAATATGTATATTTTTTTTAAAAAAACTTTCCATCTCAAATTTTATTTTTTTAATTATAATTGCCAAATTTACAACAGATTTGCAATGTTTTTTTTCATCAAAAAAATTTGCAACAGAAAAATCTGTTGCAAAACACCAAATTTGTGGCAAAAAAAATCTGTTGCAAATCTATCGCGAATTTGCATTAGAAATTTCCATCACAGATTTGCAATGGAAAATTCTATTGTAGAATCCATTGCAAATTTTTGAGACCAAAGATTTTGCAATAAATTTTTTCCATTGCAAATTCCATCATAAGAGGTGTTTTTTTAGTAGTGATATATACATAAGGTGCACTCAAAGGTGATATTGCTGCAGTAGGAATGAAGGCAAGTGACTAGTCATTCTGCATTCTAGTTGGTTCACCACTACTAGTAGATGGGAATTTCCCATTCTTGAACATAACTAGCTCATTTGACTATTCAGGTAGACTTCCAAAATTGAGGAGTGCTGATTGATCTTTTTATCTAATATTGTTGTAATCATCAGGCTTCTTGGTGCCTATTACCAATTCATTGTACTCAACCACCTCTAATTCTTCAAGTTGTCGAGCTTCACATTTGTGCATAACCACAAACGAGTTCAATAAAATTATGATAAAGATAGACTTTTCCATGAAAGCCATAGCCATTGCTAAATGTTTGTATCAATTGAAAAGAAGAAATATGGATGATGATGCATTTAGCTAATTGCACAAAGCATTATTTGTAGAAGAAAGAGGCCCTTAAAGATTTGTGTCGATACCTAATATCTGAGTCCTGGGTTATTGATTGATTAATTAAGTAGAAAGATAGCTCAGTAATCTACATTATTTACAAGTCATGCACTTTACATTTATATATGCACCAATGGACAATTTCACATAGGAGTTATGTCATGTTTACCAATAGCAAATATTCATTGATGATGAATAATTTTGAATTAACTTTGTTGTTATCTATTCACATTTATGTTGTCCGCTCTTTTAGTATTTTGTTCTCACAATGAATAGAATTATAAAATCTTTTGAAAATTTTTTTAATACAACAACACACTTTGAAAAGCAAATGAAATAAAGCAATTGATAGGTTATCATCTTTCTATTTCTCTAATTAGATGGTTTTTTAACTGACTAACTTGTTATTACACACATAAAAGTTATGTGTCAGAATTCCAAAATCAAATGTTTTTATGGTTTAGAATTTGGGGGAAGTTGAGGTAATTTTCCATTCACTCATCGATTGGTTTCATTTTCGAAGTCCATTTTTACATTTTTTACTATTCCTAAAATGAAACACATAGGTAATGTTTGGATATGAATTATGTGTTTTAGATTATATATTTTGGGAGCAGGATTGGGGAATGTGAAATTTCTATTAGGGAATATGATGCATGTTTGTTTTTATTTTGAGAATAGTAAAAAAATTATTTTTGGAAAATTTGGTATGTTTGTTTATATTTTGGGAAGAGAGAAATTCTATTCTAACAATCAAATCAATGCCTTTTTGTTGGATTTTTGGGATGAAAATGGAATTGAGTGATTTTTTTATTATTAAAATAATAATAAAATATGTATGATGTATATATCTATGATATATGCATGTATATATTGGAAAATATGGAAGTTTTGGTGATAATGAAAGATAGAAGAGGGTATTTTGAAAATTTTAATTTGATATTTGTAACACCCCAAAATTTTATGATTTATAGAATTTATATTTTATTATTTCTAATTTTGTGAGATTTAATCATTCCTTATATTATTATTTTTTAAAAAAAAAACTTTTGGAGCCAATTAGTAATTTTTGAAAACTTAATTGAGACAAAATTTAAAACCTTAGGGGCTTGCTTAAAACCCCTCTAATCAACTAGGGCCAAGATCATATTTTAATTGACTAAAAGTCTAAAAAACTTAATTGAACCATTTACCAAATTGAGGACTAAATGTCAATTTCTAAAAATTGAATTGCATGGGGTGAGTATGCGTCTTTCATTCTCACCATTTCATCACCAACTTCACTATTTATTCTTCAACATCACCGTGGTATCTTGCTCTTTTCTCGCTTCACTCATGCTCACCAGCATTTCCATTCCCAACGAGTTCAACACCATTCAACACCCCTAACTACCCTCCTCACCTCCCCAGCACTTCATTGACACACACACACACAAACCCAGCACCGGATCTCCATGTTTTGAAGACCCAGGAAACTAACTATGGTGATCAACAACGAGGAGGTGTTGGATGGGTGAGCTAGGCGATGGTTCTAAAAGCCTTTGGTGTGGAGAACAAGCTAGTGGCCTTGCATAAAGGAGTAGACCAGTGGTAGTAGCGAAAACAATCATTACAGGCGAGGTGGCAATAAGTGAAAATTAAAAATTTTAGGCTATGATTGAGGGCCTTCTTGACCTCGAAACTAAAAAATAAGCACATCATTAGATTTAGGAGGAAGAAATGAGGAGAATGATGGTGGCTTGATATTTTTCATCGGCGGTGGCAGTACAGTGGCGGTGGCGAGGCAGTTTTCTCTCCTTGACGCGATGATCACAATGGTGTGCTTGGTTGGTGAATCTAAGGTTTCCTTGATCAAATTATGAGTAAAACTTTGATTAATTGATTAGTTGAGTCCTAATTTAATTTGAGTAAGTCGTTAGGCTAACCTATGATGTAAATACTAGTTAATTGAACTAAAATTTTGATTTGGGACCCATAACTGAGACATGCATGAGATATGGATTAATGAACTTGAGGTTATATTCATATTTGATTAAGTTTGATCAAATGGGAACAATTGATCTAGAAAACCTTAGATTTATGATTTGGGGTAATTAGCATTGATAATGATTTAGGATTCATTGGTATTAAGTTGAGACTTGATATAAGATTTATTATGCCAACAAGGAATTTATTGTATCTGGTACTTGAATTGCTTCGCAACCTTTAAACTGGCTTAAATGGATAAATCAAAGTGATTTTAGAGTATTAAATGATATTGTTATAATTGTTAGGGAACATTAGAGTTGGACAAGATTCTAATTATAAGGATATTTTGATCAAGTGATGAGGGTGTAAACCCAGCGGATTAGTAGACTGCAACTGGTACTTAATAGTACTGAGATCACAAGAGGTGAGGGTATCCCACTTTGGGTTATTACTTTGTTTAAGCTTACTTTTGATTTGTTGCAACCCTATGAGGATCCGCCTATCTAGCATCGTTTCTCACTAACCATTATTCGTTATAAGCCCCTGTGTGGGTTTTGTATTTTTGTACCTTACTCTAATTGTTTGAAATCTAAATTGTGTCAAATTTTGATTTGTATCTGTTATCTGGGTTGAATACTTTTGTGAGGGTTAACTTGCTTAATTAAACCTGCTCGTAAATTACTTGATTCTTACATGTTCGTTTCATTGAAATCTAAACTTGGTTGGTAATTACTCGTTATCTGTTATTTGACTTGTATACCCTTGTGAGGATTAATACTTGTTGACACCTTATTGAGTTAGTTCTTGCTTGTTCTAGCGCCCAAAACTCATTTTTGTCTTGTTCGATACTCGATTTCATTTTAAGTTGTTATTATATGGCCTTGTCGGCAACTTGCTATATGAAAAAAGTTTCAAATTGTGGTTCCTAGCTAATAAGTTAATTACAGCTGTTATGCTCGGGATGTACTGATAAGTTGATCCTAGTTGTTATGCTTGGGTTGTGCTAATAAGTTGATCCCAACTGTTTGCTTAGGACGTTATGATAAGTTGATCCCAATTGTTATGCTTAGGAAATGTTGATAAGTTGACCCTAGCTGTTGCTTAGGATGTGCTGACATGTCTAACCAATTGACTAATTAATTGTACCCCCTTGTTTGTGTCATGCTCATGGAGCAATAAGGACGGTGTGGTTTCTTGGTCTAAGTCGGGCTGTTATACACACCAAACATGCCATCTATATTTTCTCTTGACTGTGATTGGTTGAGACACTCTATATCTCCTGAATAGGTTCGATTGAGATAATCTTGGACCGTTCAAGCTAACAATTACAACCCTGAGTTAGTACCTCCTAGATGTCACGAATTTGATGTTGTTTACTCTTCAGACTTGTTATTGTAGTTCTTGCTTGTTCTTGATATGCTCTATTATGATTATTAAGTGATGATATGTTGGGTTGATTTCCTCAATAGATCCCTATTATTCTGTATTAAGAATATCCCTCACTAAGTCCTTTGAACTTATCCCATCCTGCGCATTTCTTCTTAATTTTCTCAAATAGGACTGAGTGATGAGTTTGGACTTCAAGTTGGATCAGCGAATATAATTTTGATTTCTTTCAAACAAGTAAAGATTGTGAACAAAGTCCTCATGCTTGAATGTATTTTAGAATGTACTAAACTCCTAGCTGTGTATGTAGCCTTCCATGGATGTTAAGCTAAATTTGGGATGTGATAGGTCATGGATGATGATGAAGGCTTGAACTTGTATATATTTTGCTGATGTTATGATTTGGAGATTTTTCTAGAGTGTGTTAAGTTTAAGTACCGTGGATTTCTTGAAAAATTTGAAGAGAAAATTTTACAGGTCTATTATTTTATGAGCCGAATATTAAAATTGAATTGGTAATGCCTTATCTTGGGTGTTGCCTTGAGTAGGGTGCTACATATGTGGTATCAGAGCTTAAGTTGTTGATAGCCTGGGCCTTTGGGTATTATCGGGATTTGTGATTGACTAATTATTTAGGTTGGTTTGAGTGTGACTTTTGGATATTACATGTAATTGGGGAACTTTTGTGTGATCTAAGAAATGAAAATGAATTTGAACAGTTGGTATTAGGGAGATAAGTTGTGTACTATGGGATGTTCGTAGGATTTTATCGTATATCGTAAGATGATTAGACCTGTGTATCCTTGAGTTTGGTTTCATTTCATCTAACTCATCTTATTCTTTCATCCTTAAAAGCTTAGAAGTTGATAGAACTGATGGCATTGAAAGGAAATTCTAGCATACCTGTTCTTCCTATAACTGAACAATGGGAAAGACCACCTGGCACACAAGCTGCTGCACAATGTACCTCTAGGCAAAGAAAACCAGTTGAACTACGAACTCAAATAGAAGAAGAGGTTTCATAGACCCCTCAGGCTAATCAACTAGCTACGGGCCAACTAGCAGAGCCCATGTTCTAGATGTGGTGACAATTTATGCAATTTTGCCAACAACCGGGATAGGATAATCAAGTAAGAAACATTGAATAACTTATAGAAGATCGAGCTTTAGATTAGTTTCTCTGGATGTAACCCCTGAAATTCTTAGGAGAGCCTGATGATGGAAAAGCAGAAATTTAGGTTAAGAGCTTGGAAAATAAATTTGGAACTCTGCGATATCTAGATGAGCAAAAGATCTAATATGCCACATTTCTATTGGACAGTCCTCTACATGACTTGTGGTAATTGATTAATCATAGGTGGACTGTGGAAGGAACTCAGCGGACTTGGAAAAACTTCACCCTGGAGTTAATGGAAAAATATATGCTGGAGGTGGCCAAGCATGCCAGGGAAAGAGAATTCATGGAATTAATATAAAGGGTGTCATTAGTTAGTCAGTATAAAGCTATATTTAACCAACTGTTCTAGTGTGCACCCCTTGTATTGGCTGATGAAAGACAACAGGTTCACAAGTTTGTGGAAGGATTACTACCCGAACTTGATGGGCCCTATTTTTATGTGATTTTCTGAGCTACAACCTTGTGGTAAGTAAGGCGCTACAGGTAGAATTAGATCTGTAGGAGATCTGAAAGATTGAAGATAAGAATCTAAAAGGAAAAATGTATTTTGATGGATAGGATAACTCGGAGAGAAAATAGCAAAAACTATAGATTAGAGGCCTTGATTAATAAGCCCTTCAATCTAGTGAGTTCCAAATTTGGCTCGAGGAACAGTTTAGAAACAATGTGCATTTTGTGGGGGATTTAACCATAAGGAGTTTGGATGTTGGAAAAAGTAAGGTAGGTGTATAGGTTGCAGTAGCGACCAACACTTCTTGAAAGATTATCGTAAAAGGAGAGGCATAACACTTGTATGGAAGGGAAAATGAGTAGCAAAAGCTAGTGGGAGATCGAATGTGTGAGCTCGTGCCTATGCCCTAACCAAAGAAGAAGCACTGAATCCTAATGAAATGACAAAAAGTATGGTTTCTATATTTGAAATCCATGATAATACCTTATATGATCTCGGTGTTTATATTCTTTCATACGTGTCGCATTCCTCAAACTAAATTTGCAACCTGAGATTAGGGTTTATTACATAAGAAGTGGTACTTGAATACTTGGAAGTAATTCCAAAAGAATTGAGCTCATTACCCTCCTCTACCCCATGTAGAAGTATTGTTTAACCTTCTGCGGGGACTAGAATCTTTTCAAAGCTAGAGTTGGATAGGACTCCTATTAGGTAAAAACTAGAAAAGACCACATGAAGTACTTACACCTGATTTTCAAAACCTTGAGAGAGCATCAATTGTATGATAAATTTTGTAAGTGCAAACTTTGGATAAAGAAAGTGGCTTTTCTTAGGCATATAATATCCTAAGATGGGGTCGAGGTTAATCCCTCTAAGAAAGAGGCGTAGTCAACTGGAAAAGACTAGGAAATATGATAAAAGTTTGTAGTTTTTATGTGTCTTGTCAGCTATTAACAAAGATCTATGCAACATCTTTCTAAAATAGCTGACACGTTGACTAAATTAACTTAGAAAAGTTAATTATTTAACCAGAATGAGGATCTAAACATGAGACAGCGTGATAGATGGGAAAGTTTTAGAAGACTGCAATTCTTCTATTAGCTATTACCCGAAAAAGGCGAAAGAAAGTAGCCAATGCCTTGAGTTGAAAAGTTGGGATGACTCACTTACTGGAAGTAGAAGCATTAGAAAGCCTAAAAAACATGTGTTGTGTTGAAAATTAATGTAATAAGTAGGATTGCAAAGATAAGTGCAGTCTGAATTATAAGTTGACATGCGACAAACCCCAAGCTAAGGATATATAGATGTCAAAACATAAGCAAAGGTTGGGAGTTACATGTCAAACTAACTATGGTGATCGCATGTCACACACACACACAAACCTAGCACCAAAATTCTATTGTTTGAAGACCTAGGAAACTAACTATGGTGATCAATAGTGAGGAGGCATCGGACGAGCAAACTGGATGGTGGTTTTGAAAGCCCTTGGTGAGAAAAGTAGGCTAGTGGCCTTGCATGAAGGAGTAGAGCAACAACAGTAGTAGAAATAGCCGTTACAGGCAAGGCGGTGATAAGTGAAAACTAAATCTTTTAGGCCATAATTGAGGCCCTTCTTGACCTCAAAATTGAAAAATAAGAACACCGTTAGATTTAGGAGAAAGAAATGAGGAGAACGGTGGTGGTTTGATATTTTTCGGCGGCGGCGGCGGGGCGGCGATAGTAGAGAGGTAGTTTTCTCTCCTCGACGCGATGATCACAATGGTGTGCTTGGTTCGTGAATCTAAGGTTTTATCGATCAAATCATGGGTAAAACTTTGATTAATTAATTCCTGATTTAATCTGAGTAAATTGTTAGGCTAACCTATGATGTAAATACTAGTTAATTAAACCAAAATTTTGATTTGGGACCAAGAACTGAGCATGCATGGATGAGATACAGATTAATGAACTTGAGGTTATATTTTTATTTGATTAAGTTTGATTGAATAGGAATAATTGATCAAGAAAACCTTAGATTTATGATTTAGAGTAATTAGTGTTGATATTGTTTCAGGACTTATTGGTATTAAGTTGAGACTTGCCAACAACGAATTTATTGTATCAAGTAATTAAATCGCTTTGAAACTTTAAAATTGGTATAAATGGATAAATCTAAGTGATTTTAGAGTATTAAATGATATTGTTATAATTGTTAGGAAATGTTAGAGTTGGACAAGAATTTGATTATAAGGATATTTTGATCAGGTGACAAAGGTGTCGACCTAGCGAATTAGTAGACTACAACTGGTACTTAATAGTATTGAGATCACATGAGGTGAGGGTCTCCCACTTTGGCTTATCACTTTGTTTAAGCTTATTTTTGATTTGTTGCATCTCTATGAGGATCCATCTATCTGGCATCTTTTCTCACTAACCGTTATTTGTTATAAGCCCCTGTGTGGGTTTTCTATTTTTGTACCATACTCTAATTGTTTAAAATTTGAACTTTTTCGAACTCCAATTTATATCTACTATCTAGGTTGAATACCTATGTGAGGGTTAACTTGCTTGATTAAACCTGCTTGTAAATTACTTGATTCGTACTTGCTCATTTCATTGAAATTTGAACTTAGTTGGTAATTACTCATTATCTATTATTTAACTTGTATACCCTTGTGAGGATTAATACTTGTTAACACTTTGTTGAGTTAGTTCTTGCTTATTTTGGTCCCCAGAACGCCCTTTTATCTTGTTCAATACTTTATTCAATTTTGAGTTGTTATCATATGGCCTTGTCGACAACTTATTATATGAAAATAAGTTTCAAACTATGGTTCCTAGCTAATAAGTTGATCACAACTGTTTTGCTCAGGATAAATAATAAGTTGAACCCAACTGTTATGCTCAGGATGTGCTGATAAGTTGATCCCAACTATTTGCTTAGAATGTGCTAATAAGTTGATCACAGTTGTTATCCACAGGATGTGCTGATAAATTGATCCCACCTGTTTCTTGGGATGTGTTGACATGTCTAACTGATTGACTGACTAATTGTACCCCCTCTTTTGTGTCATGCTCAGTGAGCAATAAGGACAGTGTGGTTTCTTAGTCTAAATTAAGCTATTGTATGTGTTGGATGTGCCGTATGTATTTTCTCCCAACTGTGATTGATTGGGACGCTCTATACCTCTTAAATCATTTGGTTGAGATGATCCCAGGCCATTCGAGCCAACAATTACAACCTCAAGTTAGTATTTCCTAGAGGTCTTGAATTTGATGTTGTTTGCTCTTCGGACTTGTTACTGCAGTTCTTGCTTGTTCTTGTTACATTCTGTTATGATTATTAAGTGATGATTTGTTGGGTTTATTTTCCTCGATAGATTCTTATTATTCTTTATTAAGAATATCTCTCACTAAGTCCTTTGGACTTACCCCCCTCGCTCATTTCTTAATTTTCTTAGACAAGATTGAGTGATGAGTTTGGACTTCAGGTTGGATCAATGAATATAGTTTTGATTTCTTTCAAGTAGGTAAAGATTGTGAATGAGGTCCTTAGGTTTGAATGTATTTCAGAATATAATAGACTGCTAGTTGTGTATATAGGCTTCTATGAATATTAAGCTAGTTTTAGGATGCGATAGGTCATGGATGATGATGAAGGCCTGAACTTGTATATATTTTGCTGATGTTATGTATTTGGAAACTTTGCCAGAGCGTGTTAAGTTAAAGTACCATGCATTTCTTGAAAGATTTTAAGAGAAAATTTTATGGGCCTATTATTTTACGAGCCAAATATTAAGATTGAATTGGTAGTGCCTCATCTTGGGTGCCACCCTGAGTGGGGTGCTACAACATTTAGGAGGAAAAACTTTTATATGTAATGTTAGTTGAAAATGTGTAAAACGTTATGGCTATGTTTGGTTACATTTTGGGGAAACAATTTTTACACATTTTCAACTAACATTATTTTTATTTTTATTTTCTAATTATATTCTCCAATAACCTATATATCTTCTCTCTCTCTATTCTATTATTTCTATCTCTCTCTACCTGCAACCTATTAAAAATAGCATAATCGTTACTTTTCCAACAATTTATTTAAATACAAACTCATTTTCAGCTCATTTCTACTATCTATCTTTTTAAATTTTAGAAATGATGGAAATGAAAATCGAAAATGAAAATAAAATCAAATGGGCCTGTAACTATGATTGAATGCAAACATCACGGATTTAAAGTCTTTTATTATCAAGTCTATGTGATGATGGACTTGTTCATTAATTGTCAACTATGACAGAATTCTAACATTTTACAACGGTAAAGTCTTTTATGATCAAGTCTATGTGATGATGGACTTCTTCATTAATTGTCAACTATGATAGAATTCTAACATTTTATAGCTGTAAAGCCTTCTATGATCAAGTCTATGTGATGATGAACCTCTTCATTAATTGTTAGCTGTAAAATTTTGAGCTAGTAATTAATGATCAATGAAGGTCAATCATAAAAGATTTTATAGCTATAAAATCTTTTATGATTAACCTTCATTGATCATTAATTGCTGGCTTAGTTCTTACATTTTATAGCTATAAAAATCATTTATGACCAACCTCCTACAAAGCTATCATATTAATTTCTCAGAAGAGTACAATTTTGTAGTAAAAGAAAAGGTATACTTCAATGAAAAGAAACTTTAATAAAAAGAGTATAGCTTTTTAGCTTCTAAATGTAGTTCCTTTATTTATTAATGACATTAAAATTTTAAGTTATTTAACCTATTGTACTTCTTGCTACACCATCTAATTAAAGTTTGAAAAGGTTAATTGAGTTGTAGTAATCACTAAATGCCAACATAGTAGAAGCACCATTTTTTTTTTTCAACCGAATTGGTTAGATATATTTATCTCTTTCCTTATTCATTCATAATTACAAGAAATTTATTTCTAAATTTATCATATTTATATCAATTGGTGTTTGATAAGGATGATAAATTTAGTGTAAAAGTTTTTATAGTTATGAAACATGAGATAAATTTAGTGTAAAAAAAATTGCTCAGTTATTTCACAAAAGCTAGTAAATATATCTAACCATTTTAATTAACAAAATAATGATGGATATACCATAGTCCTATATTAGAATTTGGTGACTATTATAATTAAATAAGACTTTTTAAAACTTAATTAAATGGGTACAGCAAGAAGTACAACAGATGAAATAATTTCCAAGTTAATGATATAAATCCTTATGCTAACCACATCTAGCTACTAAAACATGCTATCTCTTTTTATAAAGGAAAGAGTTGATTTATTAATATGGTAGCTCTTTAGGAGCTTAATCACAAGAGTTTTTGTAATTGTGGAATAATGGAGTTGAGTCATATATTGTTAGTGTTTCATGAAGAAGTCTATTATCAAATGGACTTGATCAAAGGAGATCTAACAATCACAAAATTTTCAATTAAGTAATGGTAACATGTGATAAATGATTACATCATCACAACTTTACTAAAATGCTTAAATCATAAATGTGTTTGATTGAGAAGTTCAAATATGTGGTGTGTGATAATTAGTTAGATCAATTAAAAAATCAAATACATGATGGAAAAGTAGAAAAATGATATTGAATCTTTGGTGGGCTTCAGCCAACTTGAGTTGGTGAATCCATCTTGATGGGATTAAACTGGTAGGATTATTGGCATTGTTTATTTAAGTATTTTAGTTTCTTGGTGCTTTTTATCCTTTTGTCCTTAGGTTCTTACTTTGTCATATTATCAAACCCTTTACTTTCAATTGGAAATTTGTCTTTTCAAATTGAAAGTATAAGTTAAAGGTTCATTTCATTTTGCCTTATCATAGTAATTAATTTTATTATTTTGTCCCAACTTACCTTTAATTCGATGTTAATTAACTTCAATAATCATTAATTAAATAAATGAAGCTATTACTTCATATATTCATTATTTTAGGAGGTTGTATTTTGCTAGCAGCATTTGCTCTCCATGATCCTTGCCTAAATCTTTGGGATTCTTCTCAAATTGACTAACACTTGAGAAGAAGTCACTTTTGGGGAATTGTCCTTTGCAAGGGTCATCCCACTTGAGAGAGAGTGGTGCAATATAGTTAAAAGAATCATGTGGTTGATCCATATCATGATGAGGTCGGCAAAAGCATCATTGAAGTTGGTAAAGGTGGCCGACCGTAGGAAGCCATTTGCCTACTTCTTACTAGAAGCAGCTAAAGGGTCATCCTCTTTTAGTTGGCCATGTGGCAGCCACCTAAGTAGCTTTGCCATTGGGGTGCTCATAATTTCAAGTGATAGTTTCAATGTTAGTTTTATATTGCCACAACCATACCCTATGTAGTGTTATAATGTTTTATGCATATGGGGGCTATGTTGGGACTTAGTTTTTTTGCTGTGGGCATTATTGCTCTACTTCTCCTTATACACATCTTACTTTTCTCCTTAGATGACTAAGTGTGGTCTTAATGCCACTTTAGTTTTCATGCTTAGATATTATTAGGCTTTGCATTTTTTCCACGAATATTTGGAAAATAGTTTTTGTTCTTATTCCATCTTTTGTTGAATTAGACATCCTACCTTTTCATTTTTATGATTTGATGGTTATGATTTTGTCGGTCTTTTGTGTTACTTGTGCTTTTATCATGTTTACACATCTTTGAGGTTTTATGATACGATGGTTTGCTCTTGGACCCATTAGGATCCTTTGTTGAGTTGCATCACTCTAAGAGCCTATTGGGGTCTCTTGTTGAGATGTCTTTCCATTTGCAAGGTATTGACATGAAGATGTTAGCTAGAAAACATTTTTCTTTGAAGGTTTTGTCGCAAAGATGTTGTTTGACATGCCTAATACTTATTATAGAGCGTGCTTGGGGTCTTACCAGCAAAGAGTTTGGTTCTACACCTAGTGCTTCTATGGAGTATTGCATTCTGTAAATGGCTTACAATTTTTTTTATGCAGCTTCGGGCTGTAGTGTATCTTAGACCTTTGGTGGAGCTTTGCCATGTCGCAAACATCTTAGAATTTTTCATTGGAGCTTTTATGCTATGATGATCCGTTAGGATAATTAGCAGAGCTTTGTGTTATCTGAATAACTTAAAATTTTTTCTCAAAGCTTCGCGCTTTGCTAATACCTTAGGATTTTTTCTTGGTGTTATCCACCATCTCTTTTTCCTTTTAACTTATTAAGTACTCACTAAGAAACTATATTTTAACTTATGTTAGTGTTCTTTTAACAAAAGATGAGACAAGTCAAGTGGATACAACATATTAAAGTAAAGTGTAAGACAGCAAAAGTAAGTGAGAGTATGTGGCTAGATATTGGTTGATCAAAAGGTTGACTCAAAAGAAAGGGGTTGGCCTTGGGTGGTTGAAACTAAAGGCTACCCATTAGGTGGCTAGACTTGTGTGGTCTCATGTTGGACAAGAAGTAGTGGTGGTCACCTTAAGGGCTATCCATGGAATTGTTGAGTCTTGGAGATCGGCTAACTCTTAGAGGCCATCAACTAGGTGGCTTCCGACATTGGTGTGTAGTTATTTAGTGATGCTCTAGGGGCTACTTTGGGTCTTAGATAGAGTTCTAGGTTTAGTTTTGGTAGAGTTCAATACTGTAAATATTGCTTAGGATCTTCTAGTAGAGTTTTATGCTCTATGAATTACTTAAAATATTTTTGTAACCTCATGTTCCACTAATAGCTTCTCATGAAGAGCTTTACACTTTAGAGATCATTGGAATCCTTAAAAAGTGCTCTGCAAAGTGTAAATAACTTATAATTTTTCATAGAGCTTTATGCTCTAGAGATCCCTTAAGTCCTTTTATAGAGCTAAGTTGTACTAGAAGCCTCTCAGGGTCTCTAGCGGGGGTGTTTCTACAAAGACCTTTTGGGTCTTCTGCTAAAATGCCTCACTTTGTGTGCCTCTTGGGTTATGATACATAGGTATATTTTTGCAAGTTTTTTGGATCTTATTGCAAAGATATTCTTTCGCGCACTTATAGTCTTATTGGGAGTGGTAGAGGAGCATGTAGAACCTTAATATTGGGTTATCTTTCCAGAAGCCCCTTTAAGTGGTCTTATAATAGACATGATTTTTATGAGTGTCTGCAGGCTCCCTTGATTATTACAGTAGGCTTTATTTCTATGCACATGTTAGAGGCTAATCTTAAGGCCATAATGGAGAAATCTAGCCATTACAACTTCATAAGGGACAGAATATGAGCTACAATAAGACTTTGTCTCTTTTAATTGAGGACAACTTTGCTTTCATTTTTCTCTAGTGGTATGTTGGTTATTATCTTCTTCCTTTTTAGGTGGCCAAGTGTAAGCTAGATATCATTTGCCTTTGCACTCTGATTATGTCAGATTTTATTTTTAATATGAATAGTTGAGTTGTCTTTTTTATCTTTTTCATAGTTGATTGTTTGGATGATTACATAATTTATGCATTTCTTGATTTTCTTATGTTATTCATGCCTTGTCATGTTTTTGTGCTTTTTTTTCTTCTTTTTGTATGCTTCTCTAGACTTTTCTACGAGAGAGCACGATCAAGGGCTCGCTAAGAGGTTTGGCAACATACTTAGTTTTTGTGAGCCTTTTTAGCCGTCTTAAGTCAGTTTCAATGTCAGCGCACCCTCTTGGAGGCCTTATAGCAGTTTTGATATCTGATTGCCCCCTTGGGGGGTATTATAGCAGTCTTATTTACTATGTGTCCTTTTAGGGATCTAATGGAAGTCTTTATTATTGTCTCCTCCTTAGGGTTCTTATAGAAATCTTTGTCATTGCATAATTTATTAGAGATCTTATAATGATTTTTGTTTGCTACACTTACCTTTAGAAGTCTTGTAATGATCTTAGTTTGTCATGCGTTGCCTTAGGGGTCATACACCGATCTTTTTGTTATTTGTTATTTTGTTTACCTAGGATCTTACCATAGTGCACACCTAGTTCATGGTTCAAGTTGATGTTTAATGTGTCTAGGGTCTTACCCTTAATGCACACTAGGATCTTATAGCAAGCTAATATTCCATGCACCTAGGATCTTATCGTGATGCTTGTCTAGGATCTTACTGCTAAATTATCATTCAAGTATGCTTCCTAAGGGATCTTATCCAGTATTATTTTACTCCATGGAGAGACAGTATTTCTCACCTTGTGTAATGTTTGTCTTATAAGAAGTTTACTGATAGTGAATTAAAGTAAGTGTGAGGAATGAAAGAAATATTTCATTAAAATTTATAATAACATTTATTGGCTTTTATATTTGGGATGAAATTTATTCATAGTATGGGAAATGCTAATCTAGATTACTAAGAATCAAACTTAAACTTGATTATCAAGAAGCTAGTCTAAACAATCTTTGCAATGGATATATCTCCTTAGATCAGTGGCATTGTGGATTTGGAGCATCTTTTTCTTTTTGTGTTTTGTAACCTACATGTACTAGTGTTCATGGTCTCCATCTTAATCCTTGCCATTAAACATCTAGCATTCTTGTTGGGCTAAAATATTTGCTTTCCTTATCACTAGGTTCCTAATTTGGAGACTTTTTAAGTGTACTTAGGCAATGTGCATTTATGTTTTTCTGGTTTTGTGTGCTTTCTCTAATGTGTGCATGGTCTTCTCAATTTGGAGAGTACCTCGGGGTTTGATTTTGGCTTATGCAAACTCTAGAAATCCGCATAACCTTATGCTTGCCATATGTCTTTTTGTGATGAAGAATAATTGAGTGGTATCTCTGTCATAAAAGGTCCCAAGTGTAGTTCTTGGCCCCCTTACACATGGTCACCGAGGCATGGGCTTGTCAAAATATCTTAATTACTTAGGATCTCATTTATGGTATTTTTGGCCTTTAGGATCCCATCTAAGCTTGGAGGTGTTTACTAGATTATTTAGGATAACTTCTACTTCGGTAGGGGCTCCTCTAGTTCCAAACTTGTATTCATCTATCTTCTCCTTTTGATAGCTTACCTTTATAGTTTCTCCATTGAATTTGGTAGGAAAGGTGTTCATCTTTCTTTATCGGGTATCAACCATGCCTAATTAAAGGGAGGCATCAAGGAGTAATATGTCTGCAAAACGTTTGTTGTTTTCCTTACACATGAGTGGGTTGGGAAGGCCAAGATTAGTAGGGCATTAGTGTGTTTGTGTCTTTTACCTCCAAGTTTTCTCATCTGAAAACGACATCCAATAGTGGGGGCACTTTTACACTAAATAAAGACTTACATTTTCTTTGCAGTAGGCATGAAGGGCTTTTGAGCATTGGCAGATTCATCTCTTAGGGACTGCTAGAAACTGTTGATATGGCTCTACAACAGATATGTCATTGACCTCATTTTCTAAACTCTTATTGAGGTTTCAATTCTCACTCTAGCGTCTTTTAGCAATCTAATATGTTTTGAGTCTAAATTATTTTTTGAGGGTAACCATCATCGCTTAGCAACAATTCCTTAGCATTCCTAGCTAGATCGGTCTTTAGTTTTTTCCCATCAAGTAGTGACATTCTTCGGTAGTCATCTTTCATTGTGAAATAAGTGCCAATGTTTCTCCAAACTTTACTTCTTAACTTCATAAGCTATCTTTCTAATCATGGGGTATCCTTGGGTTCGTCTGTCATGGGGTATTCTTTTTTCCATTTGGGATTATCCATCACTTTTTGTGGTTCTCCATGGTAGTTATTGTTTGTTTGGCACTTCTCAGTTAGAATTAAGAGCTTCTTCCAAGTAGCTGGGTGCTTGCCAATTCTTTTGCAAGCCCTCCCCTTCTTTCTGTTTTATGGTGAATAAATCAGTTATAGTCTCGTGGTACCTCTAGGTCACCAAAAACTTGTCCAGGAGATGTTGGATTGACCTCTTAGGTGATAGTTTTAGTAAGAATCCGGTTAAGCTGGATAAGGGAGTGCTTTGGCAGGTGTATCACTCCAAGTGTTCTATGTTATCATCTAGCTACTCCTAAGGATCTCCAATTCCACCAAATACCAGTACATGGGTCACCTTGAGTTTGTGATGGTGATGGAGATGGCCATGAGGGTTTGGGTGCTTATTGAGCTTTGGCCACCCCTTTTTTTGTTCAGATCGCCACATGGCAACCTACTTTAAGGAACTTGATGACAGGGTCATCTCTTCTCTTTCTTTAGGCTTAAAAGGGTCTCCCTTTTTCGGCATTGTCGAATGGGACCGTAACATTTCCTGAGGTACATGAATGAGGTGTCTCCCATTGTTATGATCTTGGTCTCTTGATCAATCTGCTAAATAGGCTCCATTGGATGCAACATTTTCTTTCAGGACCTCTTGAGCATTATGAAGTGTTAGTTATCTAGGGAATAGAACTTGCAACTCGTGTGGTACCTACATTCGCTAGGGGTGCTCATTCAATCGCTGAGAGGGCTTGTGCATTCAATCAGTCACTCTAAGCATTCTTTCCTTAGGGTGCCACTAAGGTAATAGGCCCTTAAGTTTTAGATCTTGTTTGCATCATAAGTGTTCTGTACATCAGAAAGGAATTTCCCATAGACAGGCAAGATGATGGTGTATGGAAATAGAGACAAGGTCCTTTACAAAAATTAGTGTGATGTTCGATTGCTGCTCCTAGAACACATAGTGCTCAAATTTTACAAATAATTGCTTAGATACCTTTTCGATTTTCAAAATTAGTATTTGTATTAATTAAGTCCTTATCAGGGCTCCAGCCACTTGAGTTGGGGAGCCATCTTGGTGGACTTAAATTGATTAACTCACTAGCCCTTTCTATTTAATTAATTTAGTTTCTTATTTCTTTCTTTCTTTTTTCTCTTCATGTCTTATCATGTGTTATATACATATCACATGCTAATTTCGACCAGACGTTTGGATAATGAATAGTAACTGCTAAAAATTCTTAAATTTAACCATTTAGCTGCAAAGAAACTACTTGTACCATCTAAAAAAGACCACATTGTGCTTTTAATGCTGTTATAAATGGTCACCCTCCGTATTTTACGCCATCAAACTTCATAGAAGTTATTAATTTACTAGCCATCAACTTTAGTGGTGCAAGGATTTCAACGCAAACAAGTACGACTATATAAAAATTAGTAATTAGAGACACTAATTAGTTGGAGTGACAATTTTACATTAAATGCTATTTTCTAAAAGTGTAACTTGTAGAGCAATAGTTAAAGGTACAAACATCATTAATTTACTTTTATTGTGATGTTAATATATAACAAAAAAAATTAAATAATATGATAAAATGCCATAAAATGTATTAATAACATGCCAAAATGCTGCTAAAAATTATTTTTTATACTAATAGGGCATAAAAAAATACAATAAATAACATGTTGAAATGTAACAAAGTATTTTTAAATGATATGCTAACATGCCACCAAAAGTACATTGAGTTATATGTTAAAATGCATAAAAGTTCCTCCAAATGACATGTTAACTTGCCACAGCAAAAGCTAACATGCCTAACTACTGCTAATGAGATTCCATGCGTATGAGATTCCAACACACAACCATGTTGTTCCAAAGGAATAAGAGTTCACCATCAAACTGGGCATCAAATTTTCAATATATATATATATATATGTATTATGTGAAAGTATATTTCTCAATGATTTAAATATATTTACTTGAATTTATTATACAAATGATACATTAAAAAAAAATTAGAAAGATTACACTTGGAGATAGAAAAATAGCTAAGAACAAAGGGAGAAAAGTATAATGTATAGATGATGAGAGCAAAAAAAAAAGGATAAAAACTTAAGTAATGTTTGGATATGAATTATATGTTTTGGATTATATATTTTGAGAGAAAGAGTATTGAGAGTGAGACTGGAGAATATGAAGTTTGTGTTGGGGAATGCAATGTATGTTTGTTTACATTTTGGGAATAGTAAAAAAATTATTTTTGGAAAATTTTGGTATGTTTGTTTATGTTTTAGGAGGAGACAAAATTTACAGTAGCAACCAAATCAATATTTTTTTGTTGGAATAATAATTTTTTAATTATTAGAATAATAATAAAGTATATATGATATATATAATATATGTATGTATATATTGGAAAATGAGGAAGTTTTGGGAATAACGAAAGATAGAAGAGAGTATTTTGAAAATTTTAATTTGGGATTTTGGAGGGAAAATTTTTGTATGTTTGGTTACATTTTGGGAAAACAATTTGTTTTCCCAAAATGTAACCAAACATAGCCTTAAATTTTTTTTTATATTTCTTAAAATATAGTTAACTTAATCAATACACGAAAAATATATCAAGTAGTTAATATAATTAATATATTAATCATAAGATATATTAATTTGTAACTTTATACGTGTATACGAATTCTTTAATGTATATAAGAAATTTATTTTCTTTTTTCGTATAAATGTGATTATAACTAGTTAAGGGTATGTGTATAAATTTTTTATCTTTTACAAATGAATTAAATTTGAAAGTAATCACAATAAATTTATTATCTAAGAATATTTTATACTAATGTGTTATTTGTAATTTATCATCCAAGAATATTTTATAGTATTTAGTTTAATGCAAACATTACTATATATATATATGTATATATTCTTTTAGTTAGTTTGTCATCCTTTTACAATGAAACTCAAATCTCTTTATCTTTTGTAACTGTACATAAAGTTAGTATCTGTTGTGCTCTGGGAAAAGTTCAAAGTTAGCTTATTTATCATTTTGTTTTTAGATGGGTATTCACTTGTAATATTATTCTGTAAATTTTATAATATCATTATTGTTGGGATATTGTTTCAATAGATAAGATGTTTGTACATATTTTTTTTAATTAACTGTATGATTAATTCTTAATATTAGATTGACTGCAATTTACGCACATATACATCTGTGTTATTACATAAAGAAAATGGTCTTTTAACTATATTAATGTAATCTTAAGCAAATTTATACTGTTATATACAAGAACGGAGTTTTTTTTTAAACCCAGATTTATATTATTATACACAGGAATAGATCGAGGCTGTGTTTGTATATGTTTTTGGAAAATGATCCCAATTCCCCCAAAACACATACAAATAAATTATTTATTTTAGGGGAGAAATAACGAAATGCCATTTTTGCAGAGCACCCTTATTTAATTATCTTCTACCCAAAACCAATTACCACCTCATTTTCCACTACACATGCGTACATACATTCATATATATGTATATGTATATGCATATTAATACTGGAAAAATAATGCACTGTGCGTGCCATGCGCGTAGATTTTTATGTAAATTTGTTTATACTAAATATATTTTTTCTATATATAGAATATATTTAGTGTAATAACACATTTAGAAAATGCATATAACATTTAAATGTTGATATAAAAAGTCGAATAGGTAAAATATGGGACAAAAAAATCTGCAAAACGATAACTTTTTTTCAATTTTAAAATAATCCTATGTTAACAAAGAAACAACCAAGCAGCATGAATCATCATTTACTCCAGCAGTGAAAGATCTAATATTTCATATGTGGCCATAATATTCCTTGATTCATACATGAATACTAATTCCAATTTCGCAGGCAGCTTTCGAAAATTGCTTCTGCAAATCAAAATCAGTCACCGTAAATTAAATTACAAAAAGTAGAATGTAGAAGCTTTCCCAAAATAATTTGTGTAGAGGCAAGCCAGAAAGGAACAACCAATGAAGCATTTGTTCACCCAACAGCAGCTAGTAGACATATTTTTAATCAGAATTAAAGTAATAACTTGAACACACCTAGAAGCCAAGCATGACCGACAGAGAAAACAGGCGGAAGATGGAATTTCAATCCATCACTGATGACATCCTCCAAGTAGTAACAGGACACCAATTGTGTTCCAATTTTGTACCTCCTACAGTAAACATATGTTTCAGAACCAATCTCAGCCCAGAGTGCCCTTTTTGCTATTTTTTGGTGCACCGCTTGAAAGATGCCTTCAAATCTTTCTTTCCACAGCGTATCGCCGAAGAGAGATGCAGCAAGCACATTATATTGTTTTTGTATCCACAGCTGATCTCCAAATCTTTTTCTCTGTCATTTTTCGAACTTTTGCTTTAGATCAGTGGGCACCAGAAGGACACTGAGTTTTAAAATTCTAGAGTATCTTTACCAATTTCTCTATTACTTTCTCTCAGCAAGGTTCTACCCAATAATTAAAGAACACTCCTATTTATAGGAAGAAAATAAGAACCAAATTGGGTCTTAGTCAAACTATCCTTCCAAGGATCAAATCAAATCCCAACCAAACTAGGACATCAAATCCCGACCAACCTAGGAAACCAAATCCTAATCAACTTAGAACCTTTGAGACACAACACAACACCAAAGTAGAAAACTAAAAAGAGAGATATAAGAAAGCAATGAAGGAGATCCGGCTCAGAAATTGTGCATGACTTTGTTAATTAATTCGGTTTATTTATGTTAAATTAATACATACATGGTGTGCTTAGAAGAGACGGCATAACTTTCATTCAACTTTGAGTAAAACTTGTACATAGTTATTTCAAACTCATGGGCAAGTGATTCATGACCCCGTTTATCCATCAATTATTTTATTTACTAGAGGAAGTTCATCTCCAAACATTTAGGCATATATCTATGAGTGCAGAGCACTAATTAATAATAATCTGAGCACACAGTATTTAAGCTTGGACAAAAGCTTCAGATAAGCTACACGGCCCAGCAAATTAGTCTGAGATCAACGAGATTGTGATCAAATGTAAGGACTGATGTAGCGGAGCTGATGGTAAGAAGCATAAGGGGGAGCACCTGAACAAGCAATACTAGGAGGATATGCATTTTGTTTTATAGGTTGACTAATAGTTGGGTAACTGACAGTTGGGAGCGAGCCAGTGCCATATACATAAGGTGCACTCATAGGTGACGTACTTGCTGCAGCAGGAATGAAGGTAAGAGAGTGAACATTTTGCATTACAATTGGTTCACCACTACCAACATATGGGAAGATCCCATTATTGAACATAATAGGCTCATTTGACAGTTTAGGCATAGTTTTCGAACTGAGGAGGGTAATTCATCTTTTTGTCTGATATTGTTGTAATCATTAGGCTTCTTGGTGCCTGTCACGAATCCACTACACTCAACCACCTCTAATTCTTCAAGTTGTCGAGCTTCACATTTGTGCATAACCACGATCAAGTTTAATAAAATCATGATGAAGAGAGACTTTTCTATGAATGCCATAACTATTGCTAAATGTATGTGTCAATTGAAAAGACAAAACATAGGTGATGATGCATTTAGCTAATCCCACAAAGCATTATTTATAGAAGAAAAAGGTCCTTAAGAAATCTCCAATCGTGGGATATCGATTGATTAATTAAGTAGAATTATAGGTCATTAATTTGCACCATTAATAGGTTGTGCACTTTGCATTTATATATACACCAACTGACAATTTACATATGAGATATATCATGTTTACCATAGCAAATGTTCGTTGATGGTGTATAATTTTGAACTAACTTTGTTGCCACCTATACACATTTGTATTTTCCACTTTGTTTATTGTTATGTTCTCACAATCAATAATATTATAAGAACTTTTTAAACATTTTTAAAACAACAATACACTTCAAAAAATTGATAAAGCAAAGCAATTGATTGGTTATTATCTTTTAATTTCTCCAATTAGATGATTCCATTCTTGAATCTAACTTAATATTACACACAAAAAAGTTAAGTATTAGAATTTCAAAGTCAAACTTATTTATGGTTTAGCATTTGAGTGAAGTTGAGGTGATATGCGGTTCACTAAACATAGCTATGAAATACAAACATCACAGATTTGAGATTCATTACAATCAAGTATATGTAATGATGGACTTCTTCTTTGATTGTCTATTAGTAACTCAATGCTAACACTATAAATTCTTTATGATTGACCTTCATTAATCGTCAACTAGTGACTCAATTCCAACATTTTACCACTATAAAATCTTTCATGACTGACCTTCAACAAAACTATCATATTAATATCTCATTTCTTAGCTTTAATAAGAAGAGTATGGTTTTTAGTTATTAGATGTAGTTCCTTATTAATAACTTTAAACTTTGATTTATTTCACCTATTGTACTTCTTGCTGCACATATTTAATTAAAGTTTAAAAAGGTTAATTATTTATAATAATCACTAAATGCCAATATAATACAAGCATCATTATTTTTCTCAACTGAGTTTGTTTGCACATATTTATCTCTCTTATTCATTCATAATTACGAGAACCTTGTTTTGAAATTTATCACACTTACGACACAGGGTCTTATGTTTAATATGGATGATATATTTAAAGTAAAAGTTCTCATAATTATGAAACATGAGAAAAAAAATTAATTGCTTAACTATTTCACATGAGAGGTGTTCAATTAAGAAAATGATGATGCATATGTCAAAGTACTGTATTGGCATTTGATGATTATTATAACTAAAAAAGTCTTTTTAAATATTAATTAAATGGGTACAACAGGAAGTACAATAGATGAAATAAATTCAAAATTTAAAAATATATATTAATCAATATATGAACTACATCTAGCAACTGAAAAATGGTACCTCTTTTTATTGAAGCTAACAATTTATTGATTAATATGGTATCACTTTATGAGTTTAATCACAAGAGATTTTATAATTGTGGAATGATGCTGTTGAGTCACATACATCCAATTTTGCAAGACGAATTAGTCTTTTATCACATGGACTTGATCATAAGAGATATATTGATCATGGAATGTTTCAATTAAATTATACTCGCATGCAACAAATAGGCACATGCCATAACTTCACTAAAATACTAAACTATAAATATGTTTGATTTATAAGTTTGAATATTAACTTATAAGGTATGTGATAATGAATTAGATCAATTAAAAAAAATCATATATATGGTGGATAAGTAGCAAGATGATAGTCAATACATCGCTTTGTCATTGTAGCCATTTCATACTAATTTGGACTATACATTTGGATGAAGAATAATAACTACTAAAAATTCTTAAGTTTAACCATATAGCTATAAAGAAACATGTAACATTAAACAACCACACATTTGTGCATCGGTTAGATTTTTAATGATGTTGAAAATGATTGCACTCTACACTCGACACCATAAAACTTTGGTCATTAATCACTTAGCCATTAACTTCAACAGTACAAGAATTTCAACATAAACAAGTACTACTATAATAAAATTACTCATTAGAGATGCTAAATATAAGTTAAATGATATTGTACCGACGATTTTATATTAAATGCTATTTTATAAAAGTATCACTTGTAGTGGTGTAGTTAAAAGTACAAATGTCACTAACTTGTCCTTTTCACGATATTAATAAAGTGAAACAATAAAATGCATTAATAATATGTTAAAATGTCACAAAAATGCATCAATAATATATCAAAATGCCACAAAAGTTTATTTTTAAATGACATGCTAACATGCGACAAAAAATACAATGAATGACATGTTTGAAATATCACAAAAGTAGTTTTAAATGATAAGCTAATAGACACCAAAAGCACATTGAGTTATATGTTAAAATACATAAAAGTTCTCCTAAATGACATATTAACACGTCACAGAAAATGCTAACATGCCTAAGTAGTACTCATGAGACTCCAACTCAAAACCACTCTATTCCCAAGAGTAAGAGTTTATCATCAAACTACACATCAAATTTTCAAAATATATTTATTTATATATGATAATATTTTTTTTCAACTATTTAAATATATTTATTTGAATTTGTCATATGAAGAGTATAATTAAGAAATTAGAACGATTGAATTTGGAAACAGAAAATATCTTAAAATAAAAAAAGAAAAGCACAATGTGTAGATGATGAGAGAAAAAAGGACAACAACTTAATTCTTTTCATATCGTTTCAAATATAGTTAATTTAATCAATACGTGAAAAATATATCATGTAGTTCATTTAATTAATACATTAATAGTAATATATATAAATTTGTAAACTTTGCATTTATTGGTATATCTATATTTTATCTATTTTTGGCTTCTTTTTTTTATTACACTATAACTAAATATAAGTCATGTTTAAAGAAAGATAGTGATAGAAGTTATTTGCCTTTGATGTGTAGTTGTATTAGTATTTTTGATAAAATCCACCTATTTTTTTAATAATTGATTAATCAAATGTTATTAAATATTATAGTATATTGACATTTTTTTGCAGCAACACCATATTATTTTTGTGTGGTATAAAACTTCAAAATGCAATTACAAACTTTATGATATTTTTCTCAAATGGCACAACAAACAAATATGAGTGATATTTTTTAACAAAAAAAGTTTTTTTAAGAGAGAGAATTACAAATGAGGAGTTTTATCATTTTATCAACAAATCAATATTTTTTCTAATCTCAAAACAAACAATCAAAGTATAAACTACCAATAATGCACACAAGTCATAAAGTACACATAATGCAACCACATGGGATCAAACACAAGACCTCCAGCATAAATTATCAACAATGCATATAAAGTGCACACAACACCACCACTTGGGGTTGAACACAAGACCTTCCACATAATAAGGGGAGACTGATGCCACTCAGGCTACAAGCTACTAGGCATATTTTTTTAACAAAAATGAATGGCAATAGTTAAATGCTTTTAAATATGTATATTGGCATTTTTAATCAAATCTATAACACTCCTGAAATTCAATATTCTGGGAAAATAAGAATTTGAAATTCAATAAATTGATTGCTTGGACTTTAAAGATCGAAAAATAAATAAAAAGGACTTGATTGCAAAATTTTTGAAAGGTTTAGGGTCATAGTGCAAATAAGTAGGACTCGATTGGAGCACATTCTAAAGATTTTGGGGTTGCATGGCTAATATTTTGGGTCAAAAGGTGAGATGTTAGTCACTCAAAAGATTATCGGGCTTAATTGAAGAATCAAAAAACTTTGAAGGACTCAACTGTAGGTTGGGGGAAAGTTTGGGGGACCAAAATTGATTTCTGAAAGTACACTTATATGTATAGTAGGTTAGCCTTAGATTCTTCATTTTTTCACCACGCACCCCCACAGTTCCTTCCTCCAGAAACTCCTCTCCGATAATGCAAAACTTGTCAAATTTGATACCATGCTCTTCCTTTCTTTGCATATAACTCAAACATACAAATTTCTTTCCTAAAAGCCCCACTCTAGTAGCTAGAAATTAAGATCAAAAGTGGAGTAGCAATGGCGGTGATGGGTCTCCAACCTCCAATGATTGAAGCTTCAGGGTAAGTAGTGGGTTTTGACGGGTTCGGTGCAAAGAAGATGGTAGTATCTCCAATTTAGCAAATTGGCATGGAACATAAGAGAAATTTGAAGAAGAACTCATGCTAGAGCTTGGTGGTGTTGTGATGTTAGAGGAGGAATTGACACCATTCGTGGTGGCATTTGCTAAAATTAAGTTAGGGGTTGGATTTATTGACCTGAAACACATCTTCGAGTGGTGGTGTTAAGATTTTTCAACAGCGGTGGACAGTAGCCGACAATTATGGTGCAACGGTAGTTCTGAGATAGTGTCTTTAGCACATCGTGGTGATCGTGGTAGTGCTCCCAATTTGCCATTTTGAGGCTTCATTCATCAAATCATGGGTAAGGGAGTTGGCAAGGGATTATGCTTATATATATAATCACATGTTGTGTTGTTACCTCGTAAACCTTGTATTATGCCAAGAAATAAAGCATAGATATATGGTTGAGATGTATATTTCCTATGCATGGATTTTGGTATAGTTTAGTGAGTCTAAATTGATATTATTATATGATAAGTTTGGAATAATTAAGTTAATTATGTGATTAAACTTTGATTTATGAATTTGGAACCCAAGTGATGGTGAGAAGGTTATTTAAGGTAATATGGAATTGAGATTCGAAACATACATGTGCCATATTAAGCTTAGTGAACTAGGATTATATTATTTTATGATAATCTTGGGGTTTATTAAGATTATTTAAGTGAGAAAACCGTAATTTAGAGATTTAAGGCCTAAGTGACATTTGTTGGGATTAATTATGAAGAATTAAGCAATTATTGTGACTTTAGGTTGATATTATGAAAAAATTATGTAATTGAGGACTAGTCTATATTCTAATAAGTGAATTGATATAAAAACTGAACTTTACTTGGATACTACTAACTATATTGACCATTATTGGGATGATAGTGCTATTTAAGCTTTAAACTATTACGTTAATAGGTTAATTAGTGAATTTGGATTAATGATAAGCATATAATAATGTATTGGGCATCAAATATGGATTTTTACTATAATTATGCTCTTTTAGTTAGGTGACACAAAAGTGGGACTTGCGGACTAGTAGACAGCAGATTTTGATAGCTTTCTCAAGACTATCGATATGAAGGTCTGCTATCCAGGCCTTGCTATACCTATTTGCTCTTGTGGCTTAACCCCTATGAGGATTTACTTGAATATACTTGCTTGTAAATGCTTAAATTGTACTTGCTCATTTTATTGAGATCTATACTTGATTATGTATTTGTTCGTAATCGGTTATTTGGCTTATATATCCCTATGAGGGTTAGTTCTTGTTTCACTTTGTTGAGTTGGTTCTTGTCTATTCTAGCACCCAGAACCCCCTTTTGTCTAGTCTGGTACTTGCTTTGATCAATACATGTCTTAATTGATACTTATCACTATTTGATACTTGTTTGCATCTTGAACTGTTATCAAATGCCTGGTTGGCATACTCGCTTGTTTGTATCTTGTTATCTGGCCAATTTGCTTAACTATACTTGCTAGTTGTTTGTAGATCGCCTCATCGGCAAATTCAATTGTTTGATTGGTACTTATTGCACTTGATTGGTACTTATTGTACTTATTATACTAATTGGAGATAGTATTTGAGTCGAGTGCCAATCCTATGCAGAATGCTAGTATACTTGGGACATGCCTTGCAGTTCGCATGGGTGTCCTTGATACGCTAAGTAGATTGCTTAGGTATTCACAATATGCTATACAATTTGTATGGGCAATGCGCCACACAATCCATGTGGGCAAACCAATTATATGCCAAGCTGTCACGCTATAGTAAAGTACTTGTTTGACTGGAATAAGGAGATTCTATATATAGGTTCATTTTGGTTTGTTGGACTGCATATTATGTTCGGGTTTGTTTTGTTCTAATTGTAACCCAATTGTTTGTGACTTGCTCTTGGAGTAATAAGGATGCTATAGTTCTTGGTCTAGTTTGAGGTGTTGTTTGGGTAGAACGAATCAACAAAAATACCTCATGTAGTAAATTGATTGAGTTGGCTAATAGCGATACCTCCCGTAGTAAAGCAGTTGAGCTGGCCGCATCGTTTGAGTCAACGGTAATAACCCCCAAGCTGGTACCCACTAAAAGTCTTGATTTGATAATGCTTGTTTTTTGAACTTGTTATTACCTATATTTGGAAATGTACCCATTTACTTGTTAAATTTCTGATTTATTGAGTTGATTCTTCCTTGACAGAACCTTAGTGCTTTTGGTTACTATTATCCCTCACTAAACCCTTTGGACTTACCCCCATGTTATTCATGTTTCTTAGACAAGATTATGTGATGGAAAGGGATCTCTAGTTTGGGCTGAAGAGAAGATACAATTTGTAAGTTGAACATGTGCTTATGTGTATAAAGGGTCCACTTAATTACTAAGTTCGGATTTAGAGATGTTGTGGTATGTCAGGATTAATGTTAATGACTTGAGGCTTGTAGATGCTTAATTAAATGTTAAGAAGTTGAATTATGAGGTGTATTTATTGTTTTGTTGAGTTAGTAAGTTTGAAATCTACTGCTATTTCTGATAAGTTTGAATGTTATTATGAACCTATTGTTTGTTCATAGGTTTGAATTAAGCATAAATAGATTGGTGTCTCAGTTTAGGTGCTATATCCCAAGAGGGGGTGCTACAAAATCACTATTTTATGTGTTTCTAATAACCAATCATTATAAAATATTGTACGCAATATTTTTTATGACTTCTACAATATTATTTTTTTGTACATTACACTATAAAATCTCATTAAGTTGGTGTCACAAAATACTAATTTAGTTGTAATGTGTATGCAATTACACACTAGAATTGCACTTTTGGCCCAAAATATTTAAATTCTAATCTATTAAATCTATGTATAACCTTACATGTATATAAGAATTTCTTTAAGGTATATAAGAAATTCTTTTTCTTTTTCCTAAAAATGTGAATGTAACTAGTTAAGGGTATGTGTATAAATTTTTACTTTTGTAAGTAAATTTAATTTGAAATTCATCTCAATTTTCACATCAGTTCATTCTTTTAACAATATTTACTATAAAGTAATAATCTTACTATAATATACCAAGCGCTGTATTTTTGTATTCATCTACATCTAACCAACTAAAAAACAATTAAATCAACACATGGCAGAGAATGTTAGAAGTTAAAATGAAAATTCTTACCATCTTTAATTCTTTTTTAAAGGTAAATCATCACACAATGCTTCACAACTATTGTTGTTAACGTTTTAAACCTCACATAGGTGTTCCTTATTAAAAATAAAATTACAAATAACGGGGGAAAAGATTCATATTTATATAATATATCAAGAATTTACTTTCCTACTAGTGTGAGGATTAATTATCAAGAGCTTATATATTGCTTGAATAATGACGAACGGTTAGTTATTTTTTTTACCATTTCAAAAAGTTAATGATTTGTTGTTTCTTAAAATTTTAGAAGCTGACAGATAACAACAAAATTAATTCAAGGTTACTTCTAACAAACAGTCATGTCTTTTTCATATAGTAATTTTTGTTCTTTCATACAGCCATGTATTTCCTTTCTAATTCATTTGGAATAGATAACTTTTCACAATTTCACATTTCCATTTTAACAAATTAAAACATATTATTTTTAAATAATTTATTTTTTGTTTTATTTTTCTATTTACCTGATGAAATTGATTTTAATATCAAGTTTTACTCCTTAGAATTGGTTAAAATCAAACTTTCTCTCAGTTTTTAACAATCCCCGCAAGAGTGAAAATTAATACATATGATTATGTACGTAGACGCATGAGAAAGCTGAAGCAAAAACGTTTTCTATGTACGTGTTGTGTTTCAATTGTATTGCTACTGGAGAAACATTAATCCAGCACCACTTTTTTATCTGAGATCTAGACATAGCACTAGTGATCTAGTTTGGTGTTAAAAATTGTTCCTCTGCCGACTGAATGGGCGGGCTTTAGAGGCTTTGTGAGTCAAATTATATTGGACTGAATTTGATCCTCCTTAATTTGCCGAGAAAAGAAAATTGAAAAGAGAGCACCCGAGCATCAACTTTACAAAGTGATAATGAAGGAGATCTTGCTTGGCAACTGTGCATGCATCACAAGACACCACGTGACGTATATTCAATTTTGAGTAAACTTGTACTGTTGGACATGGTAACTTATATTTCAGACAGATCACAAACAAGTGGTTCGTATATAACCACATTTATCCTTTAACTGTTTTATTTACTAGAGAATGTTCCTGTCCAGACATGTAGGTAAACACACACACACACACACATATATATATATATAATATTATGAGTGCATGCAGGTCAACACCAATTATTAATAATTTAAGCATATTGCCATTATTATTGTCTTATAAGTGTGTGTGTCAATGAGAAAGAGAAAGATAAGTGATGATGCATTTGGTAGAGGAAAGGGGCCCTGCAGGATTGGTGTGGATATCAATTAATTAAGTAGAATTATAGCTCTTTAAATTTGCAGCATTCATAGGTCGTGCACATTGCATTTATATATATGCCAATGGACAACTAATGTAGAAGGTATGTCATGTTGATTATAGCAACTGTCCATTGATGAAACTTCACTTTGAATTAACTTTGCTGCTATTTATCAACCAATATGTATATAAATTTTTCTAAAATTTACTGTCAAATTTAACTTTGTTGCTATTTATCAACCAATATGTATATAAATTTTTCTAAAATTTTGCTATCAAATTTGTATGAGATTATTAACTCTTTGAAAGACTAATATAACAAAGCAATTAATCTTTCTATTTTCTCCACCCATGTGGTTCTGAAATCAATTTTGACTTCTTACCACACACAAAGAAGTTATAGGTTATAACTCAAGAATCAAATTAACAAATTTATGGTTTAACAGCTAGATGAAGTTGGGGTGATATGTCGTTCAATGTATCTATCAACGATTTAATATGAACATTTTACACATTTCATGGATGTGAGATCCCTTTGATCAAGTTCATGTGACGATGGACTTGTTCATTCAACATCAACTATTACTCAATTTGAATATTTCATTGTCATAAAATCTTTTACCATTAATTAATAACCTCATCAGAAGCTACCATATTGATCTCTTATTTATTTAACAAAAAGAGGCAAGACGCAATTTTTAAGTGTTAAATGTAGTTCCTTTGTAGATTAATATCTTTAAACTTAATTAGAATTTATTTCAGCATTGCACTTCTTGCTGCGCGTATTTAACTGCACTTCAAAAGGGCTAATTGAATTATAGTAATTGCTAAATTAAAGTATAATACTTTGATTGCGCAATAGTTTTTTAATTGAAATGGTTATATATAGTTCCTTCCCTCATAAAATAGTTAAATTATTCATTTTTACCTTATACTTTTATAATTACAAAAACTTTTTCTCTAAATTTATCGTACTTATTAAACTTCTCGTACCATTAATATTTTGGTGGAAAATTATGAACCCTAACGATGGGGGAAGTTTGATAAGAGAGGGAAATTTAGAGTAAAAATTCTTGTAACAAGAAAAATGGGGGAAAAGAATAATAATTTAACTATTAATTCACACGAAAGGCAAATATAGCTAACCATTTCAATTGAAAAATGGTGCATGTTAAAGTATTGTATATACTAGAATTCGGTGATTATTTATAACTAGATGAGCCTTTTTTGACTTAAAATTAAATAGGTGTAGCAAAAAATACAATAGGTGAAACAAATTCCAAGTTAACTGATATTAATCTATATAGGAACTACATCTAGCACATCATAACAGTATCTTTTTCAGTAAAGATGTGAATTAAGAGATTACATGGGTGTTTTGGCCAAAAAATGTTTTGCCAAGTTTTTACCCATTGTGCAGCCTAGCCCCACTAAAAAACTAGTCAGCATTCCCCACCAAACACTTGAACCTTGTGTTCGTCTACAAATTTGAGAGAATGCACACACACAGGGCAATATATTAAACACGCAAGCAGCGGAATAGTAAAGGACATAGGATTACAGAAAAACCATCACAACCTTCCGTATTGATTTCCTCAAACTCAAGATAACAAGGATGCCAAGCCTTTACACATGTTTTTGCACTCAAGCCTAACTCCAGGCTATCTCTCCAACTTTTCGTGCTGAGTGAAAGTCATGGACAATAAAAAATAAGCCTACAAAATTGTATTGCAGAGGACATTCCCATCTGCTAGGCTTAACCAATCAAAATCCAACGGGTGGCAAAGCTAAGCTAACAAGCTGCTTTGTGGTAAGGTCGATTGTCTTGAAAAGAATTGCCATTGCCTAACTACAATGTTTCTCGATGGTTGTCTGAATCAATCAGTCATTAACCCCCCAAAACCTTTTACATGCTCAAACCGTCCGCCAACTGGCCTTGTTAACCGTCATTCAGGCCAATCTGTCGATCATTTCCCACATATGCGCCACACATCCAACATTGGGGAGGGAATAAGAAGAGAATGAAGCATCGACAATGATGAGAGTGAGGTGGTGAGAAAAAATGGCAGAGGAGAAAGAGATAATAGAGGACTCAAATAAGGGAGCGAGAGGCAAGGAAAAATCAGAGGAGAAAGATAGGGAGAGCAAGAGAGCAATGCAGAAAGAGAAAGCGCACTACAAGAAAATTTATATATAGTGGCATTAATTTAGTGATATTTTATAATATAAGGATACAAAAAATAATATAGTGATAGTTGCAAAAGAATGATACTACAATTTAATATTTAGTGGCATTTAATTATTAAATTACAAACAAAATAGTAACATTTGATTGACAATGCTAAAATAAATGAATTTCAAAGACATTTAATTGTTACCACTAATTTTGCTTAAAAAATAATATTAATATGTAGTTATGGTGTCATTGGTAAAAAAAATATATCATAAAGTATTTGGTGGTACTAATAAGGTGGCATTTTATAGTGTAATGACATACAAAAGTAACATAGTGATAGTTGAAATAAATGTCACTATAATAAAATATTTTATGACATTTGATTATTAGATGACGTACAAAATAATGGCATCTGATTACAAATGTCAACAAAAATATAACTTGAAGGTATTTAATTAGTGCAATTAACTTTTGTTAAACAATGCCACTCATATTTATTTATGTTGTCATCTAGGAAAAATGTTACAAAATATTTAGTAGCACTAAATTAGTGACATTCTATAATTTGATAACACACAAGAGTAATATAGAGATATTTGTAGAAAAAAGTCACTACAATAAAATATTTAGTGGCATTTGATTAATAAATGATAAATAAAAGTAGTGATATTTGATTAAAAATGCCAATATAAATGTGTTTGCAAGACGTTTAGTAATGCCACTGATTATTTCCTACAAATGTCTTTAATATTTATTTATGGTTTCATTTAAAAAAGATGTTGCAAACTATCTAGTAGCACTAATTTAAACATCATTTTATAGTATAGTGATACCATAAAATAACATAGTAAAAGTAATAAAAAAAATACAACTATAATATATACTTAGTGGCAATTGATTAATAAATGTTAAATAAACATGATTTATTAAAAAAAAAAACTAACATAACTATATTTCAAAGGAATTTCACAAGTATCAAAAATTTCCTTAAAAAAGAATACCACACATAATATATTTATGGCTTGACAAGAAATAAATACCTCAAAATTAGATAAGGTATAGATGTATTTGTAGTGCCCCCTCTAGAGATAACACCTAAGTTGAGGTACTACTCTAGTTCAAACTTAAATATCAATTCATAATACAATCAATAGGCCCATAACGAACTTTTCAAAACTTAACTGATCAAAAGTAACGATAGAATTCAACCTATCAATCACAACAAAATACAATATACATACCATAATTCAACCCCTAAATACCTAACCAAGTATATACAAGCCTCGAATTCTCAAAATCAAATTCGACATATCACAACGTCTTTAGTTCAAGCTTAGAATTCAAGAGATCCCATATATACATATAAGCACTTGTTCAATTACAAACTATATTTTCTCTTCAGCCCAAGCTAGAATTCCATGTCTATCACTTAATCCTATTTGAGAGAACATGAATAATATAGGAGTAAGTCCAAAGGACTTAGTGAGGAATAATTTTAATAAATAATAATAGAGATCTATCAAGGAAAAATCCACCCAGCAGATCGTCAATTAATGTTTAATACATAAATGTATCAAGAACAAGCAAGAACAACAGTAACAAGTTCGGTAGGCAGGCAATGACAAGTTCAAAAAGTAAATAATATCAAATTTAAGACTTCTAGAATATACTAGCTTGGGGTTGTAATTATTGGCTCGAATGGCCCAAGATCATCTCAACTGATCCTGCTCGGGAGGTGTAGAGCATCTCAATCGATCCCAGTTGGGAAAGAATGCAGATGGCTCATTCGAATGCACAACTGCCCGATTTAGACCAAGAAGCTACACCGTCCTTATTACTCCAAGAGCATGACACAAATAATTGGGGTACAGTTAGAACAAAATAAACCCAAATATAATAATCAATCCAACAAACCAGAACAAACCTACATATCAAAATCTCCTTATACCAATCAAACAAGTACTTTACCATAGTGTGATAGCTTGGCATAGAATTAGTTTGCCCACACAGACTATGTAGCACATTATGGATACCTAAGCAGATAGCTTATCATACTGCGAATACCTAAGCGGGCTATTCAGCATATCATGGACACCCAAGCAGACTGCAAGGCGTGTCCTAAGTATCCCAACATTTCGTATAGGATTGGCACTCGACCCAAGTACTTTTTCGTACAAGTACAACAAATATCAATCAATTAATTAGATTTGCCAACAAGGCAATACGTGAACGACTAACAAGTAAAATCAAACTAATATGGCTAGATAACCAGATATAAACAAGCAAGTAGGTTGACAAGGCATTCAATAACATTACAAGATACGAACAAGTATAAATGATAACAAGTACCGATCGAGAATAAGTACAAGACAAGATAATAGCAAGTACTGATTAGATAAATAATAGGACAATAACAAGTACCAAATGAGAACAAGTACAAAATAGACAACAATCAAAAGTGCTGCGCACTAAAGCGAACAAAGATGAACTTGAAATCAAGAACTAACCTTTGCATAGGTATACAAATCAATTAACAATCATGAGCAAGTACACAATCAAGTATAAATGTCAATAAACATGAGCATGTACAATTCAAGCACAAATAACCCTCATAGGGGTTTTTTCCATAAGAACAAATAGAAATATTTGAGGCCAAAGTAGCAAACCCTCACCTCCATACTAGTCTGCGGGTCCTACTTCTTTGTCACCTAACCAAAAGAGCATAATTATAGTTAAAATCTGTATTTGGCTCCCAATACATCGCTATCAGGCTTATCATAAATCCAAATTCACTAATTGACCTTTAACATGATAGTTTAAAGCCTAAATAACACTATTGTCCCAGTAATGGCTAATACAATTAGTATTGCCCAAAATAAATCTCAATTTTGATATCGATTTCACTTATTAAGATAGACTAGTCCTTCATTACATAGTCTTATCATAATATCAATCTAGAATCACAATGATTGCTTAATTCTTCATAATTAATCTCAACAAATGCCGCTTAAGTCTAAAATCACCAAATTAAGGTTTTCTCATTTAAACAATCTCAATAAATCTCAAAATTAACATCAAATAATACAGTACTAGTTCATTAAGCTTATAATGGCCCATGCATGTTCCAAAATCTCAGTTCCATATTACCTCGAATAACCTATTCACTATTACTCAGGTTCCAAATTCAAAAAATCAAAGTTTAATCACTTAATTAACTCAATTAATCCCAAAATTATCCTAAAATAATACAAATTTGGGTGCATTACTATAGAACTCTCCATGCATGGGAAATATACATATATATATCAATTATACCATGATCCTTATTGCATAAGTACAAGATTCACACTTGAAAAAGAAATATAATATACATGTATATATAAGTTCGAATCCAACTCTTGTACCCATGAACCGATTATGGAGACGTTAGAATCACAAATCAAAACCATCGTTACAATCACCACAACAAGCTAAAGATACTATTTTGTGGTCGCCGGAGCACCACTGGAGCGCCGCCATATGTCACAACTGGAAACTACCTAATCACCGCCAAAATGTTCCTCTTAACCTCCTGAATCCAATGCTATAACCAATTTCATGTTTTGCCACCTCAACAACCCTTAATTTTACCTTGAAACCCCTAAACACCATTCACACCACCGCCTCGGCCTTCCATTTCCAACGTTACTAGTAGTTGAAACTCAAAACTAACTTTACCAAATGCTTTCTGGAGCTGAACCCATCACCAAACACCCTTGCCTTTCCTCCAAAAGCTATCGAAAGAAGTGACCCACCAAGCTCCACAGTGCATGATTGGGGTCTCACAATTCCTAGTGGCTTGCTGAAGTTTTGGGTATGTAAAAGATATGGTTGTGAAGCTGAGCTCAAGCGGAAGAGAATGGCCAAAGTAGTTTTTCGATTTAGAGTGGTCGTTGAGAAATCATCAAAGGGAGAGGGAGTGTGGCTGTAGTGAAGATGAGAAAATTAAATGGGGTTGAAATGGAAATTGGCATATTTAGAGGACTATTTCCAAAATTTTCAATTTTGACCCCAAAAGTGGTTGGAGTCATGCAATTAGGTCCTAAAATTTATGAAAATAATGGTTGAACCCTAGTTAACTTAGGGCATTCCATGCAAACCCCAATCTTTCCCAAAGTTGTGCAATTAAGTTCTTAAGAATTGCAATTTGGCCCCAAGAGTTCCAAATAAAATGAAATCAAGTTTGTTAAAATTATAAATCGACCACAAAACTCTAAAAATAATTAATAAATTAAAATTCATATAAATAAAATAATGGCAGTAAATTGACATTTAAATTTATATAAATCAAGAAAATTTTTGGGGTGTTATAGACTCCCCTCTTAAAAGAATTTAGTCCCTAAATTCTTACCTGAAATTCGGAAGAGTTGGGATATTATTGGCACATGAGATCTTCTCTCTCCTATTTTATTTCTTTGATGTTATGGTTGCGCCACAACACTTTCACTTGGAAAATCTTTCAATTCCTAAGCTCTCAAACCTGTCCATCCAAGATACAACTGGTTGCTCTTCACATTTCAATTGCATACAGTCAGGTGATATGATGCAAGAGAGGTCGGGATACCATTTTTAGAGTTTTGACACATGGAAGACGTCATGTATTCCTTTTAAGTCCTGAGTAAGATAAGGCAAGACGTCACTAGTCCTATTCTCTCACATATCTTATAGGGCTCCACATATCTCAAACTATGTTTTCCATCTTTGCCAACTCATCTAACTCTTTTTCCTGGAAAAGCCTTAAGGAATACTTGATCTCCAACTTTAAACTCTAGATCCTTCCTCCGAGTATTTGCATTTCTTTTTTGTCTATCCTGGGCTTTTTTTATTTTCTGCTTGATTACTTGCACTTTTCAATAGTCTCTTGTATCTGCTCAAGTCCAATATTATTCAGAGACTGATCAATGTTGCCTTCGTGCTCTTCCAAAGCCCCATGTACTGGAGATAAGCACTTTCTATCATACAAAGCTTTGTACAAGGCCATCTAAATTGTTAACTGATAACTATTATTATAGGCAAATTTGATTAATGGTTGGCATTGTATCCAACTTTCTCCAAAGTTTAGCACACAAGCCCATAGCATATCTTCCAAAATCCATATAACTTATTTTGATTGTCAATTTGTTTGTAGGTGAGCAGTAGAACTAAATCTCAATTTCATTCCTAGATGCTCTTGTAGACTTTTCCAAAGCCTCAATGTAAATTTTGAATCTCGATCTGATACAATGCTAGTTGGGACTCCATGTAGCCAAACAATTTCCGTAACGTACAACTCTGCTAGTTTTTTGACCCTGCAGTACATTCCAATAGCCAGAAAATGTGCTGACTTGGTCAATCGATCTATTACAACCTAGATACTGTCGTATCCTCTTTGGCTTATTGGTAGACTAGTCACAAAATCCATCGTGACCTATTCCTATTTCCAATCAAGAATTAGGAGCGGTTGCAACAACCCTAACTATCGCTGGTGTTCTACTTTCACCAGCTAGCAAGTTAGACACTTTTGCACCTAATCTGCTATATCTCTTTTCATCCCTTTCCACTAGAACTATTCTTCAAATCTTGATACATCTTTGCACCTCTGGGATATATTGTATATCTTGTCTTATGTGCCGATTTTAATAGTTTTTCCTTAACTATTTTTTTTAGGGAGAGAGAGGCACATAATCTTCTTACAAAGTCAAAGAATACCTTGATTTTGGCATTGAACTCGAATCTCTTGAACTTTCAACATTTCCTGGCATTTCAAAGTCCATATATCCTTAGCTTGGGTTTTGTCGCGTTTCATGCCATAATTCAGACTGCACTTATCTTTGCAATCCTATTTATTATATTAATTTTCAACACAACACCCATTCTTTAGGCTTTCTAATGCTTCTACTTCCAATAAGCAAGCCATTCCAACCTTTCAACTCAAGGCATTGGCCACTACTTTTGCCTTTTTGAGTGATAACTAATGGAAGAATCACAGTCTTCTAGAATTTCCATCCATCATGTTGTCTCATATTTAGATCCTTATCCTAGTCAAATGGTTGACCTTTCTAAGTTAATTTAGTCAACATGTAAGCTATTTTAGAAAATTGTTTCACAAATCTTTGTTAATAGCTAATAAGACACAAAAAACTACGAACTTCTATCACATTTTCCCGTCTCTTCCAGTTAACTACACCTCTTTGTTAGAGGGATTAACCTCTACCCCATCTTGGGATATGTTATGACCAACAAAAGTCACCCTCTTTATCCAAAGTCCGCATTAAGGGTGTAAACGGATAAGATACATTGTTTTTATAGTCGTATTCGTTTAACTTTTTGAATATTTGGATACAAATACGAATTTGATGGATATTAAAAAATGTTATTTGAATTCATATCCATCGAATATCGATCAAATTCGGATATATCTATATCCAATTATAATTATTCAGATATATTCATATTAAGCTTATCCGTATTTGAATTATTTTTTTATATTCATATTCAATGATAATTATTTAAATATCTATTTACAAATATCCAAATATGTAAATATGTAAACTTATAATAAATACATATTTTAATTAATAAAATGAACCATATAATTTCATTAAAAAGAAAATAATCAAACAAATAGCATAATTTCTAATCAATAATTGACTTTATAATTGATTATCAGTACTTATTAATAATAATAATAATGGCATTTAAATATTTAATTATAAAGTCAATCAACAATAATTGGGTTGATTAACTTTATTCTTCATTTTTTTCTCTATATTACAATAATTTTTTAAATTTATTCTTTTTCTTCCCGATTCTTCAATTATAATTTATATATACATATATGGATTATGAGATTTTTATTAAAAATATAAATAATATATTATTTAATAAATATGTATTCGGAGTGAATATTAAACGAATTGGATACGCATTTACTATATTTGTATCCATTTATAATTGGATATTTACTAATCAAATATAGATAATATCTGCTTTAAATTAGTATGGATAAATTTTGTATAAATGAATATGAATGCGAACAGTAAATAAATATTTGAATATCCATTTACAACCCTATCCACACATACTAAACTTCGTATATAATCGATGCTCTCTCATGATTCCGAGAACCATGCGTGAGTGCTTTCTGTGGTCTTTCTAGTCTTCAGCTAGTGATACCCATTCTAACTTCAGTTTTGAGAAGATTCTTATCCTTGACTAGATAAACTTCGATAACACCTATACATATAACGTTCTTGTTCCTTATCAACGTAGGCATATATTATCTCAACACTTAAAATATTCTTCATTTCAGTTTTGATGGAGTTTATGCTTTATTTAAAAGATCGTAGAACTATCATAGCAACAAGTAACTAATCAACACCACAAGTTCACACTTATAAACTATTTACATAAAGGAATAATCAAATTCAAACTTAACATGCTAGATTTCATAACTTATCATACATTCTCAAGAAAATAGATACAAATTTACAAAACTTAAACACACTAAAAATAAGCATAATCCATACATCTGCTACTCCTTAGACTCCGTCTAGGATATATAGTCAAAATGAGTAGTATTAGACTTCCCTTCATCACTTAAGAACTTATACAGAACTTTTGGCCACCTGTTTCCCTTCTTCTACAGGGGTTGGGCCTCTCCTTTTAAGGCAATCATTCAGGAAATATTGATTGCTACCACAACCCATGCACTAGCCTTGTCTTTTCCAGCATTTAAATTTCTCATGGGTACGTGATCCACAAAATCAACATCGCTCTTGTGCCCTCGATTAGATCTTCACCTTCTTTGCTCGTAGGGATTTCTAGTCCAAAAACTTGTCCCCACTGATCCTTCTTCTCATAGGAAATACTTCAAGAAGTTTTTGCTCCATTTGCAAAGTTCTCACAAAACCTTCATCGAAGTTAGACGGCTTGTAAAGTACAAGGGTTTGCATATCTCTAATCTCAACCCTATAACAAATTTCTCCATCTTATATTTTTCTATTCTTGATTTCTATGGAGCATACCAAATCAACTTATTGAATCTTGCCTAGTATTGCCACACCATCAGATCTCTTTGGGTAAGACCTTAAAATTCTTGTTCCCAAGCATCTCCTATTTTTCATAGTATAAATCTTTCCATAAACTCCCTCATGATGTTGTTGTAGGTATGAGGTATCTTTCTATGCTCCTATTGTTGTCTTACCAAGGTCCACCATTATCGTGCAACATCTTCCAATAGATGAATGGCAAATGTAAGTTTGATTTCATTCGTGTAGCCTAACAATTGAAAGATGTCTTCAATCTCCCTAATCTAAGCTTTGACGTTTTAATGATCTAATTCACCTATAAATATTGAAGAATGAATCTCATAAAGATGTGCTAAAGTTCCAAACATCAGAGGCTTTTCATTCCTAGGCCTATTCATCTAACTTTGTTATCGACATGATTGTAGGAGTTGCTGACATGTTGCATTCTTCTATTCTATAATCTCTTCTTTTGCTGTCAAATTCACCCATGGTTCTCATGTCTTTTCTTCAACATCCATTGAGTGTCTTCACTCTGAGCTTTCCTCTTCCAAATTTTCTTAACCAAGGGAATGCATCATGGTTAGTTTTGGTGATGCCATTTGTTAGGTTGGAAACTTCTTAATAGAAGGCCACACTAACCTATAACAATTATATAGGAAGGTTAATCGATAAATATCCAGTTATTACCAGTAAGTCTACCAATTCTACTAACTCTTCCAAGTCCTAAACAAAAAAGGGAAAAGTATTATATGAAATGAAATCGAACTCGTTGATACACGAGTCTAATCATCCAACAATAAAGAATAAAATTCTATAGACATATGGCAAAACACAACTCATCTTACTAATATCATCAATTGATCAATTCATCTTCACTCCTTAAATCACATAACAGTTTCCCAATTACACATAATATCTAAAACTCTTACTTAAACCAACCTAAACAAATGGTCAATCACAAAATCCAATGATACCAAAATGATATTCAATGCCTAAGTCATTAATAACCCAAGCTCTAGTAAATCCATCAATTCCAGTCACAAAAACCCTTCTCATGTTAACCTAGGTCATCAAAACCTAAGCTTTGATACCACCTATAGCGCCCTCTCTTGGGATAGCACCTAAGTTGATGCTCCACTCCAATTCAAACTTAAATCTCAATTCATAATATAATCAATAGGCCCATAACGAACTTTTCAAAACTTAACTTATCAAAAGTAATGGCAAAATTCAACCTATCACTCACAACAAAACACAATATACATACCGTAGTTCAACCCCTGAATCCTTAACAAAGTATATACAAACATTAGATTCTCAAAATAAAATTTGACATATCATAATATCTCTAGTCCAAGTTTGGCATTCAAGAGATCCCATACATACACACAAGCACCTGTTCAATTGCAAAATGGATTTTCTCTTCAACCCAAGCTAGAGTTCCATGTCCCTCATTTAATCCTATTTGAGAAAACATGAATAATACGAGAGTAAGTCCAAAGTACTTAGTGAGCGATATTCTTAATAAAGAATGATAGAGATCTATCACGAAAAATCAACCCAATAGATCATCAATTAATGTTTAATATAGAAACATATCAAGAACAAGTAAATAACAACAACAAGTTCAGTAGGCAGGTAATAACAAATCTAAAAAGCAAACAATATCAAATTCAAGACTTCTAGTAGGCACCAGCTTAGGGTCATAATTGTTAGCTCAAATGGCCCCGAGATCATCTCAATTGATCTTACTCAAGAGGTGTAGAGTGTTCAATTGATCACAATTGGGAAGGAATGCAAACGGCTCATTCGATATATACAATAGCCTAATTTAGACTAAAAAGCTACACTATCCTTATTGCTCCAACAGTAAGACATAAATAATTAGGGTATAATCAAAACAAAATAAACCTTAATATAATATACAGTCCAACAAATCAAAACGAACTTGCATATTAGAATCTCCTTATACCAATCAAACAAGTACTTTACCATAGCGTGACAACCTAGCATATAATTGGTTTGCCTATACGGACTGTATGGCACATCGTGGATACCTAAGCAAAATGCTTAGTATATAATGGATACCTAAATGGGCTGCTTAGTGTATTGTGGACACCCAATTGGACTACAAGGCATGTTCCAAGTATCCTAGCATTCCACATAGGATTGGCACTCAACCCAAGTACTTTTCTGTACAAGTACAATAAGTATCAATCAATCAATTAAATTTGTTGATGAGGTAATACATGAATGACTAACAAGTACAATCAAGCCAACAAAGCCAGATAATAAGATACGAACAAACAAGTATACCAACAAGGTATTTGATAATATTATAAAATAAAGACAAGTACAAATGATAATAAGTATTGATCAAGAACAAGTACAAGATAAGACAATAGTAAGCACCAATTAGACATAGGATAATAACAAGTATCGAATGGGAACAAGTACAAAATAGATAACAATCAAAAGTTCTAGATGCTAGAGCAAACAAGGGCAAACTTGAAATCAAGAACTAACCCTGACAGGGGTATACAAGTTAATTAACAATCATAAGCAAATACACAACAAGTACAAATGTCATCAAACACGAGCAGGTATAGTTCAAGCACAAATAACCCTCACAGGGTGTTTTTCCACAAGACGTAGTAGAAATATTCAAGGCTAAAGTGACAAACCCTCACCCTAAAAAAACCCACAATTCTCACCTACTGGTTCGCGAGTCCCACTTCTTTGTCACCTAAGTAAAAGAGCATAATTATAGTCAAAATCTATATTTAGCTCTCAATACATTGCTATCAAGCTTATCATAAATCCAAATTCACTAATTAACATTTAACATTATAGTTTAAATCTTAAATAACACTATCGTCCCAGTAATGGCTAATACGATTAGTATTGCCCAAAATAAACCTTGATTTTGATATTAATTTCACTTATCATGATAGACTAGTCCTTAATTACATAGTTTTATAATAATATCAACCTAGAATCACAATAATTACTTAATTCTTCATAATTGATCCCAACAAATGCCGCTTAGGTCTAAATCTCCAAATTAGGGTTTTCTCACTTAAACAATCTTAATAAATCTCAAGATTATCATAAATTATACAATCCTAGTTCATTAAGCTTATAATGGCGCATACATGTTCCAAAATCTCAGCTCCATTTTACCTTAAATAACCTATTCACCATCACTTAGGTGCCAGTTTCATAAAATCAAAATTTAATCACTTAATTAACTCAATTAATCTCAAATTTATCCTAAAATAATAAAAATCTAGGTCCATTACTATAGAACCCTCCATGCATGGGAAATATACATGCATATATATATATATATCAATTATACCATGATCCTTATTGCATAAGTACAAGATTCACACTTGAGAAAGGAATACAATATATATGTATATATAAGTCTGAATCCAACTCTTTTACCCATGATCTTATGGAGACATTGGAATCACAAATTTAGACCACCATTATGATCATGACAATGAGTTGAAGATACTATTTTGTAATCGCTAGAGCACTATTGGAGCGTCACCGTTTGCCACCATTAGAAAACACCCAATCATCGCCAAAATGCTTCTCTCAACCTCCTAAACCCAATGCCACAACCAATTTCACATTGTGCGGCCTCAACAACCCTCAATTGTGCCCTAAACACCATTCATGCTACTACCTTGAACCTCTCATTTTTGCTACTGCTGATAGTCCGACTCAAAACTGACTTCACTACACACTTCCTAAAGCTAAACCCATCACCAAATAGTCTTGTCTTTCCTCTAAAAGCCACCGGAGAAAGTGGCCTACCAAGCTCTGCCGTGCACAATTTCTGTCTCACGATTCCTGGTGGCTCGCCAAAGTTTTAGGTATGTAAAAGGTATGATTATGAAGCTGAGCTTGAGTGGAAGAACATGGCCAGAGCAATTTTTTGATTTGAAGTGGCTGCCCAGAAATCGTTGGAGGGAGAGAGGGTGTGGCCACAGTGAAGAGAAGAAAATGAAATGGAAATTAGCATATTTATAGGGCTATTTCTAGAATTTTCAAATTTGACCCCAAAAGGAGTTGGAGTCATGCAGTTAGGTCTTAAATTTTATGAAAATAATGGTTTAATCTTAGTTGTGTTAGGGCCTTCCATGCAAACCCCAATCTTTCCCAAAGTTGTGCAATTAAGTCCTTAAAAATTATGATTTGGCCCCAAGAGTTCCAAATAAAATGAAATCAAGTTTGTCAAAATTATAAATCGACCACAAAACTTCTACAAATAATTAATAAATTAAAATCCATAGAAATAAAATAATGGCAATAAATTGACCCTTAAATTAATACAAATTTAGAAAATTCTAGGGGTGTTATAGTATTAATAATTATAAAATCAATAAATTTATATCTTATCATAGTCTTTGATTAAAAATTAAGCATATTTTTAAAAATATATCAAAATTTATATTTTGGCTCATTTTTTTCTCTCCTATTCATTGTATTTTTCTAAATATTTTTTATCACTAAATTTAATCTCTCACACCTTTTCAAATGTGTTATTTTATATAATAAGTTTGAACATATATTAAACAATTAAAAAAATAGACTTTCAAAGCAAAAAAATAAATCGATGTTTTTGACTATCTATATTGAACATTTGATTAGTAGGTTGATGGTAAACTCATATATTTGCAAATAGGTGGTTTCAGCTTGAGTCTTATATAGAAAAATTGAGGCATGTTCGAGTCTCATATGTGGAATATTAAATGTAGATTAATACGTCATTCAAAATAATCTTTTATGGTATTTAATTTAACATGTTAGTTAATTAATTTCTTCAAGTATGTTAGTATGTCATCTAAAGAAATCTTTTGTGGTATTTAACATATCATTTATTGCGCTTTTTTTGGTGTATTACTTTGTCATTTAAAGAAAATTTATTGGCATTTTAACATCTTACTACATGCATTTTTAGTGGTATATTAACATGTTATTTAAAAGTATCTTTAGTGACACTTTGACTCTTTAACATGTTATTTAATGCATTTTTTGTGACATTTTAGTATATCATCTAACATATTTTTTGTTGCATTTTATTAAGATCACGGTAAAGGTAATTAATGATATTTATACCCTTAGCTATATTGTTACAAGTGGCACTTTTAAAAGATGCCATTAAATATAAAAATTGCACTATAACACTATTTAAGTGGCGCCTTTTAATGTCACTGTTCGTATAAATTTTGAGTTTGCAAAACGAATTACAAGATAAGAAAAATATGGACAAATTCAATATTTGATTTAAAATAAGAGTGGTTACAATCTTTGGAAAATATCTCTGTAATTGAAGACTAATTCCACTTATTTTTCTCCTTTGGATTTGATTTAAAGGCTTGATGCTTGTTCTTGAATCAGATGTGTAATTCCTTCCTAGACTCATGGATGAAATCACAAATCACCTTAAAATCAAGCATTTGTTTTGATATCGAAGTTTTCAGAATTTGGATGCTTTGGAAGAAAATGTAGAACCTTTGTGATTGCAGCACTTCTTTGTGGCAAAAGTTTGGACTTGAGAGCCTAATGCTTGAATTTCTTGATGTATTTCTTTGTAATACCCCAAGTTTTTATAGGAATTATTGTAATATGGATACAGTATTTGATGGTAGGAATAATGAAGTAATATTAGTTGATCTTTATTATTTTTCACTGATATTTTTGGGATGCTCTTTTCCTAGAAATTTGAGCATGCAAATTATTTGGGACTCGATCAACATTTAAGGAATCTTATTTGAAAATAAATATGGTATAAAAACTAAATTCTTTTTGAGGTTATTAAGGGTCCTATTTTAAGCACTTATCTTGATTTTTACTTGCAATCTTGAGGATATAGACATTAGATTATTAATAATTTTGTAAAGATTGCTTGGTTGTTATTGAAGATGTAGAGTTTATCAAGCCAATTATTTTACGAAAACTTTATTTATTGAGTTTTATATTAATTATTAAGTTAGCGACTCTATGGATATCAATTTTGGAGCCAAAAATTAGTCTTTCATTCAAGGTTATTTGACTTGGGTCATAGTTATATGAATCGTATGTAAACAAATAAAAATCAGAGGTAGACAAATTATGTTTAGAAGATTGGGATTCTTTCTGGGAATTAGCAATATGATATAAGTCTTGATTATATTTTTGTAATGAAAGAACTATTAATCTTTGGTCCATATCTTGTTAGATGTATTAAGCCCAATCTATTTAGTTTATTTTAAGTTATGATTAAGCCCACAAGAAGTGTAGAAACAAAAAAGCCAACAAATCATTGTGAAGTAATTATGGGTTTAGGTCCATGATTATTAAGTTAAAGATGACAGAAATTAATTTTTACAAAATTTTTGGATTTATGGATAGACGGATAATTCTAAAGGTCTTCCATCATTTTAAAACTCTATTTGGATAGTTTTGACCACATAAGGTATCTAGTTATGTTGATTAGCTAAATCCATGTAAATATAGGTGATATACAATTCTAGAACCTTATTTTTTGCACTTTTGTACTTTCATGTGAAAATTAATGAATATTCCATATTCTTTTAATTACTAACCTATGATAATAGCTAGACAAAATTTAGAATAATTAAATCATGATGAGGTAGGGTCTTGGATAAATGTTAATCATTGACTTGGGAATTTCAGTAACTAACTAATCGTTAGACCTAAAATTGTTGGATTTGATCAAGCATGCTTGGTGGTGCTTGATAGTGATCAATCATTATGTTGGATATGCAAAATAGGCCACAGGCGCTTACTATGTAACACCCCTAAAATTTAGTATTTTGAAAATAAGGATTTAGAATTCAAGATATTAGTTGATTGGATTTTAAGGTTCAGAAAATAAATAAAAGGACTTGATTGTAGGAATTTTAAAAGTTTTGGGGTTGGTTCAAAAATTGAGGAAAACATGATTGACCAATATTTGGAAGTTTTGTGAGTCAAAGAGAGATTATTATTGGTCAAAAGAGTCAATGTGAAGCAATAACTAGTCTTGGGGCTGAAAAAAAGACACTCAAAAATTGAGATGACTTAATTGAAGGTTGGGCTACAATTTTGGGGATGAAACTACAGTTTTTGAAAGTTCATCAATATATATATATCAAAACAGCCCCATATTTCTTCATTTTCTCTCCAATGTCCATTGTCTTCCTCTTCCAGCCACTTCCTCTGACGAACGACAAAACCTACCATACTATATACCATTTTACTTCTATCAGCTCAAGAAATGCAAATATACCATTTTCCCCTAAAATTGACCAACAAGGTGGCTGGAATTAGAGCTCAAAGTCATGGCCTCAGTGATGGTGATGGGTTTCTCTGTTTCAATGACTAAAGCTTAAGTTTAACTACTAGATTTTTTTAGGCTTGACTTAAGGATCACAATAATAGCTTGAACGGCCAAAACAAGCCATCGATGGCAAAGTAATTTGAAGGAAATCGAGCGGTGGCAATAGTAGCGGGATTTTGATTTTTTAGCCAATTAATCGGCCAAATGACAATGAAATCCAAATTGTTTAAAGGGTTTGATTCATGGAACTGAGGAGCATCTTCTGGTGGTGGTGGTGAAGTTTTCTGGTGGCAGCGACCGACAACTGTAGTGAGATAGATTGCTCATCTTAATGCAATGATTGCATGCATATGGGTTGAATGTGAAGATTCCTTGCCAATAATGAGACATTTGGGTAAATTGTGAAAAATAGATTTAAATTATATGCATGCGTATGTATTTACCTTCCAAGCTTAGCAATGCTATGTATAATTGCAAAGAATGCAAGATTCGATAGAAAACATAAAGTCATGCATATAATTACATAAGTTAGTAAACCCGAATTTAAAATGTTATATGATAATCTTGGGTAATTAAAGTTAATCAGGTAATTAGGTTCTAATTTTGTATAAATGAGTACTAAGTGGTGAATTTGGACTATTAATAATGGTTGCGTTAATGTAATTGGCTTTGTGTAATATTACAAGATTAATTCTATAATTAAGGACCTATTTTTATATCTTTATCAGAATTGATGCAACCCAAGAATATTTTTTGTAATAATGGCATAATTAGGAATAATACATATTGATCATGTTGAAGCTAATCACTGAGGAATAGCATCAATAGTATAATGTCTAGCTTTAGACTATTATTTGTATGATTATGATTGTGAGGATGACATGGATTTTGATAAAAACCCCTTTCTTCTGATTAGGAAACAATGAGCAAGATTTTGCCAACTAGTATCTCATAGTAGCTCTCATACTTCGTTATTTTATGGTGAGGGTCTTCCAACATGATAATTGGTTTGATTACAACCATCTATCTATTATTGAACCCCTATAAGGGTCCTCCAACCTGATAATTGCTTTGATTACCGCCATCTGTCTATTATTGAACCCCTATGAAGGCTTATCATCTTGGATTATTGACTTGTATATGCCATTCATTATTTTCTTGTATGCCTTATAAGGTTTCATCGATTTGATACCTATCATTATTTATCATCATCTTTTGAATTTTGAACCCTGTGAGTAACTACCACTTTGGTGTGTTATTAATTGAATTATATCTACTATTAACTGTCAAACCCTGTAAGGTTCCACTGCTTTATTTGTTAGCTATTTTGAAAACCCTTATAATGACATATCGATTAGTATTTATTTTTTGAAAGCTTATTTAGTATTGTTGAACCCTGTGAGGTTCCATTAACTTGACACCATCTTGATCATCGTTATTTGTTGATTCCAAACCCTGTGTGGTTCTATTGATTTGATTATTGTGAATACCCTATGTGGTTCCACCGCTCTGTGTGTTATCAATTTCGAAAACCCTTGTGAGGGTCTATCAATTGGTATTTGCTTTATGAAAACTTATTCAGTATTGTTGAACCATGTGAGGTTTTGTTGACTTGACACCATCTTGATCATCATTATCTATTGATTCTGAACCCTATGTGGTTCTATCGATTTGATTATTGTCAATACCCTGTGAGGTTTTACAGCTTCGATAATTATTTATGCACCTTTGTAAGGGTTAATCTCATTTGAACTCATGATTTATCTTAGTTAATTATTTTGTATACCCTTGTAAGGGTTTGTTTAGTTAATCTTACCTTGATTCAAATTGATCATTTTTGTTTTGATGTCGAGAACACCTCATTGTCATATTTAATATTGATCAAATTGAATTCATTCAACTATCACATGTTTGGCCTTGTCGATTTTCATTAATTATTCCGTATATTGTTGATTTTCCATGTCGGCATATTTGATCATACTGATAAGTTGTTCCCCGTTGTTAAGCTCAAGACATGCTGCTAAGTGAATCATTATTCTATATATCATTTAACTAGCCTTGTTAGCTTATTTGAATTATATTGTTAAGCCTATTAAATCATTCCCAGTTGTTGAGCTCGAGATGTGCTGATATGACTAAAATAAAGAGAATAAGGAAAAATGATAAGCCTGATATATTGATCTTAGTTATTATGCTCAAGATGTGCTTTTATGTTGTTCCTAGCCATTGAGCTCAGGATGTGTTGTTATGTTGTTCCCAATCATTGAGCTTGGGATGTCTTGTTATGATTGATTTGACTTGAAACTATTACTGACTGAACTACTATCAATTGTACTGTTACCGACTAAACTATTATCCACTATTCTATTATCTGATTGATTTGTTATCTGACGATTCTGTTATCTGACTGTACTGTTATTTGATTGTTCTATTATTTAATTGTAATGTTATCTGATTGTTTTGTTATTTCACTGCTCTGTTATCTGACTGTTCCATTATCCAACCAATATTACCAAGCTATTATACTTGAGCCATTGAACTGTTAATCTACTGTTTGGTATAACGAGAATCAAATATGCATGATGTTTTTGATTTAATTGAAATGTATATACTACTGGGATTGCTATCCTTAAGACTCACCCTCCAATTTATTTCTTATTTTTCCTAGATAGGATTCGATGATGGACTTGAACTTTAGGTTTGAACTAGAAGATATATTTGATAATAGGTTAAGTAATTGAACGTGCTTTTAATATCACTTGGACATCAAGCTTTGACTTAGAGAGATTATGATATGATAAACTGAATTAAGAATTTGCAACATGTATAAATTATGGTCGATATTTTGGTTTGAATGTTGTTGAACTTCTTGATATGGTATCTAGCACTCTGATATAGCTTCCGTATTTAGACTAAAGCATACTATAATGTTGAGATGTTGTTGAAGTTATTGGAAATTTGTGAAAAATTTCATGGCCTATCAATTGTCTTGTTGCATGCTTAAGAAATAAACTTGAGTGGTACCTTAGCTTAGGTGTTATCCTGGGTGGGGCGCTACAAGTGGTATCAGAGCTTAGGATTTGAAAAGCCCGAGCTAGCTAGTACATGATCCTTGGATTTGGAACTCCTGGATAGCATAGTTATACTAGACTTTGGAATTACTTAATATACAAATGAGCTAAAGAACATCTGAGCTATATTAGGATTATGATCTTTGGTGAAATTCAAGGATAATAGAGATTAAATTAAAATTGGGAATCATCTGGGATGTAAGCACTCGAGATAAGAAAAACTTCAGCTATTGTATGATCTGATACTAGGGTGTGATTCTTGAATTGTAGGAATAAGCATGATTATGGAAATGCTTTGGATGTGTATGCTTGAATTAAAGAGTACCTGAGTTATGTCAAGATATGATTCTAAGATGTGAAATTTTTGGCAAGAAATGTAAGGTTTGAATGTGGAATTGAATAAGATGTGAACTTTTGAGATAATGCTCAACATTAAGAAAGTGAGGGTTATGACCGGGGTGGCCAACTAGTGTATGATCTCTTACTTTTGATATGTCAGATATATGAATGTATGCTAATAGTAAAGAGGATGATAAGGATACCAAATCTATTATCACTGATGTGAAGAATTTAGAGCTAAATGATTTGGCATCCGTAGACACATTTGTACATATGTATATAGAGTGGCAATAGCTTCTGCCTACTAGGATATATAGTATTAGTTGGGTTATCTAGATGTGTAGGGCGATACCCCGATACTTTACTCAACATTTTAGTTGTGATCACATGAATATTTAGCTTAGCTAGTTTTGAAAACCTTGAAACTATATATATATATATATTATTGCATAACATTAACCCGATATATATACATGAATTCTATCACCGATATTTGACATGAATTCCCCTTTTTTTACTATTATGAGCTTATTAAATTTTGTTTAACTTTCTTCTCTCCTTTTTTACACTTCCTAAACTTTGAGAAATTCAAAAAGGTTGAGGACTGAGGTATTATTTCAATTCATGATCACAAGCATAAGGATATTTGGAAAATATTGAAAGTGTGATGGCTTTATGCGACAGTGCTAATGCATCTGGACCAGCCCAAGTAAGCCATATAGAAAGACTACCTAGTTGATGGGCTAATATACCATGAGCTCCTCGGTGGGAAATACTTGCTGGATGAGGAAGTTTCACGAACTCCTTTGATTGATCAACCAACTAGAGACCTTTCAGTAACACCTGTTCATGATAGAGAACAGAGGTTCAAACAGTATGCCCATCAGCCAGATGGTAGAGCAGGAGTAGAAAATGTGGTTGATGAAGATTGAGCACTAGAATGATTTCTCCACTTGTAGCCCCCAAAGTTTCTAGAAGAGCCAGATAACAAAAAGGCTAAGATATGGATTGAAAACCTGGAAAAAGATATTTGGGATCTTGTGGTACCCAGATGAGTAGAAGATTTGATATGCTACTTTTCTACTAGCCAGTTTTGCATATAATTGGTGGAAAATGATTGATCGCAAACGATCTACTATATGTACCTACAAGACTTGAGAGCATTTCACCAGGGAATTTATGGACAAATATATACCCCTGGTGGTTAAGTAGGCGAGGGAAAGAGAGTTCATGAATTTAACTCAAGGGAATTAGTCCGTTAATCAATATGAGGCTACTTTTAGTCGACTCTTTCAATATGCTCCCTACATCTTGGAAGACAAAGGTCAACAGTCTCAACGATTCATATAAGGATTATGATCAAAAATTAGATGGGGTCTGGCCATCTATGATATGCCGAATTTCAATCAAGTAGTAAGCAGAGCACTAAAATTAGAGTTAGAACTGCAGGAGATCCAAAACATTAAAGACAAGAGCCAAAAAGAAAAAATACATTTTTAATGAACAAAATAACCCCAAGAGAAAACAACCAAGATTACATATTGGAGGCCTTAATCAACAGACACTCCAAGCTACTATAACTACAAACCTGGCTTAAAAGGTGACCCAAAAATAATATGGATCCTGTAAGGGATTTAATAATGAAGAATCTGGATGTTGGAAGAAGCAAGGCAAGTGCATAGGTTATGGTAGCGACCAACACTTCTTGAAAGATTACCCCAAGAGAAAAGGTCCAACACCAACGAGAAAAGGAAAACATGTGGCTTAAGGTTTTATTAAAATTCTTGAAGGTTGGATGAGAGTCTGATACTACATATTCTGACTTAATACCTAGATAAAGTCTAATGAGCAACAGAAGTATCGTTCGTGATTGTACCTAGTATATTTAGTGTTGTGAACCTGTAGCCAGCAGTTTAAAATGTATGACTTATTATGAAGTTTAGTGTGTTAAGTTTCAACTTGACTACTCTTTGACGTAAATGTTATATAAGCATGAACTTGTGATGTTATTAATAGCTTATTGCTAATGATTTTGGTGTCTATTAAATAATGGCATGTTCTCAATCATGGTGAAATTGGAGATCCTTTGGATATAGAAATGAGATGTAATAATGTGCATAAAGATTACTTTATTGAAAAGAAACACGAGATGCTAAATCTTTTCATGGGATCACCAAATAGGTTTAAAACTCATTTTTAGGATAGTTTAACTTACTTCTTATAAGTTTGATTGTGGAAATTAAGAGAAAAATTTAAGTGACAATGAATAACAAAACCATGACTTTAAGATTCTAAACAACCACACCCTTCACACACAC
>JACGDI010005249.1:196241-216240 GCA_014898725.1 Jacaranda copaia | reverse complement strand
TGGCTCCATACGCTTTAGTAAGAATGGATATGTTAGGGAAACTAAGAATAAGATTGATAAGATAAGTGCAATCTAAATTATAGGATGAACCCAAACCAAGGATATATGGATGTTGAAGCAGAATGAAAAGGTTGGAGATTCTGAGGAGTTTGAGTTCAATATCGATATTCAAAGTATTCCCCTGTTTCATAAGATATTATGTGTGTTAGAAAAAATGGAAGAGAGATTGTTGGTAAGGCACGCAAATCAAGAGATATGATGTGTTCAAGAGGCATAAAGAATGCATTAAAACTTGAAAAAGCAATTCTGGTGGAATATAGTGAAGAGAAAATATAGATCGACTAACCAAATCTATTTATTTTCTACCAATCGAAACAATACTCAAATGAGAATCTGGGGACCAGATTCTATTAAGGGGAAAGTAGTGTAACACCCTTAAAATTTTGTATTTTGAAAATAAGGATTTAGAATTCTAGATAGTAGTTGATCGAATTTTAGGGCTCAAAAAATAAACAAAAAAGACTTGGTTGTAAGAATTTTGAAAGTTTTAGGGTTGATTCAAAATTTGAGGAAAAGTTGATTGGCCAACATTTGGAAGTTTTGTGGGTTAAAGTGGGGTTATTTTTAGTCAAAGGAGTCAATTTGAGGCAACAAATAGTCTTGGGGCTAAAACGAAGACGCTCAAAATGTGAGAGGATATAATTGAAGGCTAGGCTATAGTTTTGGGGGTAAAACTACAATTTTTGAAAGTCCAACTATATAAATATCAAAACAGCCCCATATTTCTTCATTTTCTCATGAAAGTCCATTATTTTCCTCTTCCAACCACTTTCTTTGGTGAACGACAAAATCTACTATACTATATAACATTTTACTCTTCTCAGCTCAAGGAACGCAAATATACCATTTTTCCCTAAAATTGACTGACAAGGTGGCCGAAATTAGAGCTCAAAGTCGCAGTCTTAGTGGTGGTGATGGAGTTTTCTATTTCTGAGACTAAAGCTCAAGTTTAACTACTAGGTTTTGTTGGGCTCGACTCAAGGATCACAATGGTAGCTTGAACGTCCAAAATGGACCATCAATGGCAAAGTAATTTGAAGAAAATTGAGCGGCGGCTTGGTCGTGGGATTTTGATTTTCCAACCAATTGACCGGCTAAACAACATCATAATCCAAAAATTATTTGGAGGTTTGATTTGTGGAGCTGAGAAGCATCTACTAGTGGTGGAGGTGAAGTTTTTCGACGGCAATAGTAAAGAGATAGATTGCTCATCTCGATGCAGTGATTGCATGCACATTAGTTGATAATGAAGATTCCTTGCCGATAACAAGAAATTTAGGTAAATGGCCAGAAATAGGTTTAAATTGTATGCATGTGTATGTATATACTTTTCAAGCTTAGCAACACTAGGTATAATTGAGAAGAACGCACGATTTGATCAAAAAACATAAAGTCATACATATAATTACATAAGTTAGTGAACCCAAATTTGAAATTTTATATGATAATCTTAGCTAATTAAAGTTAATTAGGTAATTAGGTTCTAATTTTGCATAAATGAGTGCTAAGTGGTGATTTTGGCCTATTAAAAATGGTTGCGTTAATGTAATTGGCTTTGTGTAATGTTACAAGATTAATTTTATAATTAAGAACCTATTTGTATATCTTTATCGAAACTGATACAACCCAAGAATATTTTTCATAATAATAACATAATTAGGAATAATACCTATTAATCATGTCGAAGCTAATCAGTGAAGAATAGTATTGATAGTACAATATCTAGTTTTAGACTGTTATTCGTACAATTATGATTGTGAGGATGATAAGGATTTTAACAGAAACCCTTTTCTTTTGATTAGGTAACAAGGAGTAGGATTTTTCCAAATAGTAGCTCAAAGTAGCTCTAACATTTCGTGATTTTAAGGTGAGGGTCATCCAACCTAATAATTGCTTTGATTACAGCCATCTATCTAATATTGAACCCCTGTGAGGGCCTATCATTTTAGATTATTAACTTGTATAAGCCATTCATTATTTGATTGTATACCTTACAAGGTTCCATCGATCTGATACCTATCATTGTTTATCGTCATCTTTTGAATTTTGAAACCTGTGAGGTTCTACCACTTTAGTACCTTATTGATTGAGTTGTATCTACTATTGATTGTTGAACCCTATGAGGTTCCACAGCTCTATTTGTTATCTATTTTGAAAACCCCTATTAGGGTCTATCGATTGGTATTTGCTTTGTGAAAGCTTATTCAATATTGTTGAACTTTGTGAGGTTCTATTGACTTGACATTGCCTTGATCATCGTTATCTATTAATTTCAAACCCAGTGTAGTTCTATCGATTTGATTATTGTGAATACCCAACGAGGTTCCACCGCTCTATTTGTTATCTATTTCAAAAACCCTTGTGAGGGTCTATTGATTGGTATTTGTTTTGTGAAAGTTTATTCAGTATTGTTAAGCCCTGTGAGGTTCTATTGACTTGATACTGTCTTGATCATCATTATCTGTTGATTCCAAACCATGTGGTTCTATCAATTTGATTATTGTGAATACCTTGTGAGGTTCTACCGCTTTGGTAATCATTTGTGCACACTTGTGAGGGTTAATTTCATTTGTATTTGTATCAATCAATTATTTTGTTTATCTCTATGAGGGTTTGTTTAGTTAGTCATACCTTGATTTGAATTGATCATTTCCATTCTGATGCCTAGAACATCTCGTTGTCATATTCGATATTAATTGAATTAAATTCATTTAGCTATCACGTGTTTGGCCTTGTCAACTTACACAAATTATTTCATATATTATTGATTTACCATGTCAGCATATTTGAATCATACTGATAAGTTGTTCCTAGCTGTTAAGCTCGGGACATATTACTAAGTGAATTATTATTCTACATATTATTTAACTAGCCTTGTCGGCTTATTTGAATTGTGTTGTTAAGCTTGTTAAGTTTTTCCCAACTGTTGAGCTCAGGGCGAGCTAATATAACTGAAATGAAAGGAATAAGGAAAATTGATAAGCCTAATATGTTAATCTTAGCTATTATGCTTAGGACCTGTTGTTATGTGGTTCCTAGTCATTGAGCTTGGGACGTGCTACTATGTTGATCCCAACCATTGAGCTCGGGATGTGCTATTATGATCGATTTGACTGGAAACTATTATTGATTATACTGTTATCAATTGTACAGTTTCCAATTGTTCTATTATCTGATGATTTGTTGTTTAACTCTTCTGTTATGTGATTATTTTATTATCTGATTGTATGTTATCTAATTATTTTATTATTTCACTGCTCTATTTTCTAACTATTCCATTATCAAACTAATACTGCCAAGATGTTATGCTTGAGCCATTGAACTTTTAATCAACTGTTTGGCATAATAAAAATCGAATATGCATGATGTTTTTGATTTAATTGAAATGCATATACTATTGGGATTGTTATTCTTAATTGTACTCTACTCAAAGATCAATAAAGCTGGAGTAGTTTCCTAGTCTAGTTTGGGCTGATGTCCCAAGCCATATGAGCTAATAGTAATGCCTCTTGACTGTGATCAGTTGAGATACCCCTACACCTCTCAAACAGGATCAATCGAGATGACCAAGCTGATAAGTCGACGATTATAGTTCTAAACTAGATGTGACTAATAGTTTGAACCATTAACGTTCTTATTTTGGCATATATGCTTTTCTTGTTTATTTATGCCAGCAATACTTTATTGAATTACTGATTCTTTGATAGATTCGTGTGTTGTTACTTATCATCCCTCACTAAGTCCTTAAGATTCACCCCTCTATGTATTTCTTATTTTTCCCAGACAAGATTCAATGATGGACTTGAACTTTAGGTTTAACTAGAGGATATATTTAGTAATGGGATAAGTGCTTGAATGTGCTTTTGAGATCACTGAGACATTGGGCCTTGACCTAAAGAGATTATGATATGATAAATTAAATTAAAAATTTAAAACATGTATACATTATGGTCAATATTTTGGTTTGAATATTGTTGTACTTCTTGATATGGTATCTAGCACTTTGATATAGCTTTTTCATTTAGACTAAAGCATGTTGTAAGGTTGTGCTGTTATTGAAGTTATTGGAAATGTGTGAAAAATTTCAAAGGCTTATTAATTGTCTTGTTGCATGCTTAAGAAATGAATTGGAGTGGTGCCTTAGCTTAAGTGATATCCTGGGAGGGGTGCTACATGCTAAGATCGGACAAGTAGTCATGCACCAAGGGGTAGAGCTAATAAACAAGCATGATGGACCCTAACGGATGTGTGTGCGCACAAGGCTAAGCTATGCGCACACTTATGCGATATTTGACTGAACAGTGCACATATTCGTGCAGGACTTAGTGGGATAGTGTGCACATTTATGCAATACTTGATGGGACGGTGTGCTTACTTGTGCAAAGAATTAAGTTGGGACCGAAACTTAGGTATAGTTGAGCGAAGCAACACACACAAGGAAAACGTTGACATGTACAGACAGACAACGGCGTATGCCGTAGCAGGTTGGCAAAACAGGCTAACCTGGCAGATAGCCTAACAACATGTTGGCAAAACATGGGAATTCCATGTTGATTTAGGTGACAATGAATCGAGTATATTGGCAGATAATTTTCGGCAAAGAGGGAAGCAAATTAGTAGGACAGTTGTGGTTGACTTTTCTAGTAACCGCTTGGGACAGTTAGCAAAAGCAAGCTACAGTATAGATATCCACTCGGGACACCTAGCAACATTGGCATAGCTATGCCACATGTTGGCTATTGATCGACTAGGTTCCTAGCAGTAGGGGATGTCCATTGTCGCTGATTATGCTAAACAGTATATTAGCCAATTGACCTCATAGTTTGCACTAGTTAGAATAAGATAGCAAGTTAGACTTGGGCAGACATTGTGTAAATGCATTGGCATCATGTGCATTACATTTGTTAGGTTAATACACGATTGGGATTAGTTCTTGTAATTCATGAATCCTTTACATTAACTTTGCTACATGCTCAAACAATCAAATGTTACCCTGCTTGATCATTATGTTGCCTAACTCGTACACTTGCACTAAACATTGTGCACAAGCAGGCAGACTATGCCCTTGGCGAGTCTAGGCTGCACAAGGTCACATAAAGTTAGGTAAAAAATTTGTGTGAAAAATTACCTCTATGACAAGTGGTATCAGAGCCTGACGTCACACTATTTTGAGAGAAATTAACATGAGTTTGGGTTCTATGTAGGCTTTGAAACTAGAAACAATGGCGGATCAAAGTTTGAAAAAAGTGATTTTAGGCTTGGAGACAATAATGTGCCGGATGGAGGCAATTGTTGGGGTGTTGGTTAAAGCTCAAAAAGTAGCGCTCTTTAAGCAAATCCAAGAATTACAACAAATGATTGAGGTTTACGAAAGATAGTGGTGAGTTGGCTCAAAATTGTTGATCGAAAGTTAGTTTCAGCTAGGGATGGCAATAGGGCGGGTCCAGGATGGGTTTGGCAGGATCTAAGACCCACCCCACATGGAATTTGAAAGACCTAAAACCTATCATGCACCATCTTACCTTTGGCCTCAAACCCAGCAGGTTGGACCCAGCAAACCCATTTTTGTTCCTTTTTTTTTTCATCACTTGAGTATACAAATTTTGCAACTTTCAAGCCAAGCATTAAGTACCAATAATATTTTATTTCAACTTTAACACAATTTCTTCCATTTTACATTGTAAATAATGCATTGACTTACTGGACTGGCACATAAATCTTGCCATGAACCAATACATAATATGCCTTCTATTAACATATATAAATTGAAATTATTTCAGCAAAGAGATGAAAAAGATAGTTAGGTAATCAAAATTTTGCAACTTACAAGATCAAATATATTTTACAACTCACAAAATACAAACACTCAAAATTCATAAATTGATTATATATTTTTAATATAATTACTATTATATGGGGCGAGTCCGGGGCAAGTCCACCTAAACCCATAACCCACCCTCAAACCTAGATGGGTCTTTAAAATCAAAACCTAAAACTCGCCACTAAACCCATTTATTTCACCCCTAAACCCACCTTTTTTCGAGGCGAGTCCCTAGTTTACCCGGACTTATTGCAATATCTAGTTTCAGTTGTCGAGAATATGGGAACGTTCACTAAGGCTGTTGAGTTGAAGCTTGTGTTAGTTAATACTGAATTTATGGTATTAAAGAAGGCTATTGCAGTGTAACTGATGACAAGGCTTTTTTGTCTAAGATTAAGGTCTCGGACTTTAAATGCTTTGGCGGTAAGCAAAATGCCAAAGATCTTGAAAATTTTCTATGGGATATGGAAACCTATTTTGAGGCCACTAGGATTCTAGAATAGGAAAAAGTGTCCATAACTACTATGTACTTGACAGGAGATGCCAGAATGTGGTGGTAAACTCATTTGTCAAATGAATCAGCTGCTAATCAATGATGAATTAAGACTTGAGAGGTACTGAAAAGAGAATTGAAGAAACAATTTCTACCCAGCAATATTTTATAGGTTGTGAGGGAAAGTGTCCAAAACTTGAGGCACATAGGGACAGTAAGAGAATATGTTTTGAATTTTAGTTCTTTTATACTTGACGTACATGATATATCTGAGGAAGAAAAGTTGTTCAATTTTATCGTGGGGTTGCAATCTTGAGCTCAAGCTGAGCTAAGATGCCAAAGAGTTAAGGACTTGCACTCAGCTATAGCCGCTGTCGATAGATTGATAGACTATCGGAATGTCAGATGCCCAGATAGAGAACTCAAAAAGAAAGATGCTATGAAAGATAAGGGCAAAGCCAAATCAAATGGAAAAAGAGGGATCTGAAGTGGTGGGTACCCAGCTAGAAAATAAGAAAATAGGGTGCTTCATTTGCAGAAGTAACCACAGAATGCGAGAATGCCCTCAACGGGAACAACTTAATGCATTGATGGCAGAGAAAACTGAAACAAAAATGGAGAATGAGATGGAACCCAGGGGCAGTGCTCTCCAATTGTTGAACACTTTGATGGGTAAGTCTAATTCCATTAAGAATAAAGGACTAATGTTTGTTCAAATTATTGTGAATGATAATCAAGTTAAGGCAATAATCGATCGGGAGGCCACACATAGCTTTATCTCTGAGGAGCAAGCCCAAAAGCTGGGGCTAAAGATGGAACTCATTCCAAGCTAGGTTAAAGCTGTAAACTAGAAGCCTGAGATGGTGAAAGGTGAAGCCACTGTCGATTTGACAGTGGGGAACTGGTAGGGTTAGAGTAAACTAATGGTTTACCGATTGGATGAATTTGACATAATTCTTGGTAGTGATTTCCTAATTAATGCAAAGGCCATGGTTATCCCTTACTTGAGCAGGTTGATGATCCTTGATGTTAAGAAACCTTACTTTGTGCAAGTTGAGTAGAGTAACTCCAGAAATGACAGAAAGAAGTCAACTGATAGGATGGATTAGACTAGACTAATGTATGCTAAATGTGCCAGTTCATCGACATCATGCAGTAATGGTAGCACTTGCCAAGAAAATGGTAATGAGAGTTAGCCTTCTTTATCATATATGACAAAGTTAAAAGCTTAGCCTACTCGTTTGTTAAGTGTGGGCATCAGCCAAGGTAAAGAGTTTAGTAATGTTCAAGCGGGAAGTCCAAACCCATGCTGGCTTAGTCTAGCATGAATAAATGTGAGGTCAGTAAATATTGTTTTTGATTAAATTTACTGATGCATTTATTTCCAAACTTGGATGTTAATGCAAGTTTGAATAATATTGGAACACAAGTGGAGATATGTTTCATTCTGTCCAATGAAGGCATCAGATTCCTCAAGTGGGGGTGGTTTGTTAGACCTAAAATTGTTGGATTCAATTAGGCATGCTTGGTGGTGCTTGAAAATAACTGATCAATGTGTTAGATATGCAAAATAGGCCATGGGCGCTTGTTAGGATAAGGTAGCAAGCCGTGCAACCATAGGTGGAGCTAATAAACAAGCATGATGGACCCTGACGGATGCATGTGCACATGAGGCTGGGATGTATAGACCCTGACAGATGCATGTACATGTGCGGGGTTGGGCCATGCACATACTTGTGCGACACTTGACTAAACAGTGTGTATACTTGTGCAAGACTTATTGAAACAGTGTGCACATTTGCACAACACTTGATAGGACGGTGCACTTATTTGCACAAAGAAATAAGTTGGGACTGAGACTTGGGTGTAGCTAAGCGAAGTAGCCCGCACAAGAAAAAAATTGGCACACATGGACGGGCAACAGTGCGCGCGGCAATAGGTTGGCGGAACGGGCTAACCTAGCAGACAACCTAGCAACATGTTGGCAAAATGTGGCAATTTCATGCTCTTATGGGTGGTAGCTAATTGAGTATGTTGGTAGATGATTTTCAGTAGAGAGGGAAGCTAAGTAGTGGGACGATTGTGGCTGACTTTTTTGGTAACCACCTGGGACAGTTGGCACAAGCAAGCTACATTATAGATAACCTCTCAACACAACTGCTCGGGACACCTGGCAGCATTATCATAGCTATGCCACATGTTGGTTGTTAATAGGCTAGCTTCCTAGCAGTAGGGGATGTCTACTGTAGATAATTATGCTAGACAGTATATTAGCTAATTAACCTCACAGTCCGCCCTAGTTAGAACAAGATAGCGAGTTAGACTTGGGCAAACATTGTGTGAAGGCATTAGCATCTTGTGTATTATATTTGTTAGGTTAATACAAGGTTGGGAATAGTTTCTGTAATTCATGTGTCCCTTACATTAATTCTGCTGCATGCTCAAATGATTAAATGTTGCCTTACTTGATCATTATGTTGCTTAACTCACACACTTGCACTAAACTAGGTGCACGTGCAAGCTAACTAGGCCTTTAGCGGGTCTAGGCCACACAGGGTCACATAAAGTTGGGCAAAATTTTTATGTGAAAAATCATCCCTGTGATACTAATCCTAATAAAGTTAGGATCTTAGAATTATCTCTACAGTTTTAAGTTATCATTATTTGAGATTGATATTTGATCAAATCTGAGAAGTTAGGATTAGAGTTATCTTTTTATCTCAATAAGATATGGATTCTAGTTTATCTAGAATACCTAGCCTAATCGTATAAATACCCTTACAGTAGGAAATAAAGAAACTATACGCAGAGGCAAGAAAATACCATTTTTCTATTTATTCTTTAAAAATCCATAGGAAATTTCATTCTGAGGTACTAACATCCTATTTTTCTATTGTAGAACTAGTGAAGAATGCTTAAGTGGTAGATCAAATTGGAGGTAGATTTTGGCATAAGTAAATTTTTTCTTCTTTCTACTAAAAATATTCTCTTCATATATTTCTGCATGAAATAGTAAGTAAATGTCTATTTTTTTCTATTAAAAATATCTTTTTTGCATCAAAATAGGTGATTTTTCATATTGAATTCTTAAATCTAATGGTTTAATTCTTGAAGGATCATTTTGTCTACAAATATTTAACTACTCATGAGAGTTTTTTCGGATGCATGAAACTTATTTTTAGGATTTAAGCATGTAAAAATGTTTTGATTCTTGCACGAAAATTGGTATTTTCTATTAAAATGAAAATAATAAAAAGGATTTATGCTCTGAATAATTGAGAAACTATCAGTAGAAACAAGTTCCGTAGATGTGCTACAAGGTTACAAAAGCAAAAGACTTCTAAAGTCACTTAACAACATTATAGTTAAGATTTCCAAAGCCACTTAACAGCATTGTAGTTAAGATTTTTGAAACCACTTAACGGCATTATAGTTAAGAATTCTAAAGCGACTTAATGGTGTTATAGTTAAGATCTTGGCCAAGATAACTGATTAGAATCTCAAGAGTTTATGAGCATGTTTAATTAATGAATTGCAACTTTCTAATAAGTTGTGTAACTTTTGTTTTGAATTACTCTGAAAGTATGTCCTAAAATTTTTCTAATAAAATAATTCTTGAATTTTTGCACACTAATTGTTATATTTCTGAAAAACAATATTTTTGTCTTCAATGATTACTTTTCTTTTGTTTGATATTTATACATGTTCAAATCTAGTAGAAGAATGAGAAGATTTATTTACTGGGTGAAATGTCACTCATAAGTTATTAATCCATTTTTGTTTTTTGCAAAAAGCTTAGTTCAAGATAAGGAAGATGAATAGTTTTGGGGACAGTGATAAAAGATTGGTATTTTAGAATAGGTTTGTTCAATGTTTAAGATTCTTAGCTAGTTGCTTAGGAAATTTTTTTTTGAGGTCTTGGGTACTCAAGTCTGATTGATAGAACAAGTGTTTTGAATTACCTTTCATTATGAGGATCTATTTTGGAATTTGTTTAACAAAATTTTTAAAAATTTAGCATGCTCTATTGGATCTGAGGCTTAGTGTCTCTGAGTCTTTGGGCTTAGGGACACTGTCATGTTATGTCCCAAATTTGGGTGTGACATTCTCGATCTATGAATTTCTTGATGTATGGTATGTCTCCCAGTACCGCCTTATATGGGCAGCAGATTAGGGTTTTCTAACTTGGAGTTTGAATCTTCCCTCAGGCTTGAATACTACTTGAAATGGATTTATTTGCTAATGGGCCATATTTAAATATGTTTGGCCTAATTAGCTAGCCCATTTTATAAAGCCCAAATTTGTTATGAACTTTATTTTGGTACCCAAATCAATAGTCAGTTTATTTGGACTATCACATGGCGATTTATCTCAATAAAATTTTGATGTCAACAAATGCCATCACTTCAAAACTCAACAAAGAACATGCCAAATATGAATGTGAGATGAGATTTGAAGTACTTTTCTTGAATCTTTATAATGAAATTAACTAGATATCTTCTTGTCTCCAAAATCATAATTTTAATTTTAAACAGTTAGGGACCCACATTTCAGTTTTTTCTTCATTGCAAGGCCACATAATTAACTTGAAAGACAAAATCTTCAAGTTGCTCAAACAATCACATAATTATTCAACAAGCCCGTATAATGATTGGACCCATTTAATATACACATCATAGAGGTTGATTTACAAAAACAATAATTATCCTATTTCAGCCACATCATTTGGCATCTTCAAACTTTTCTCTTCACTTATCCTTTGTATGTATGGCACCTCTTTCTTTCTTTCCTTTATTTTATTTTATTTTTTTTTTTGAAAAACAATCCAAGAAATGATCCCACCATCCTTGGCCTTTATGCTCTAGCCATAAAAGAAAATCTTCGACTCTTCTAGCAATTTGGCAAAACAACGAACAATGGCAATTTGCAAAATTAGCAACAGTAATAATAGATAGATGGGCAACATTGGCAACTTCATAGCTAATTTCTTTCCTATAACCAAAGAAATAATTTGGTAAATTTCTTTCAATAACATTAATAGTTGACAAAAGAAAGAAAAATCAAAAGTTAACAATAATTTCCAAATATTCTTTCTTCCATTCATCCATCTTTCTTTAAACCATACAACCTCCAAAATAGATGGTGGTCACAAGTACAATGTCTCCTTATTTCAAAAGAAAGAATCTTTAGCCTTCCATGTCCACTATGTAGCAAAATCAATTATAATCTTTATGTGTGTCATCATGGAAATCAATGATCCTGCTTCCATCTTTACATCTTTTTTCTTCTCTAGTCCTTCAAAGAAAAGAAAATTTACCAACTTTAACCCAGCATTAGCACCTATATATATAAACCTCTTGCAGCTTTCATTTATCTAAGGGCAAACAACAAACAATGGTATTTATAACTTTCTTGCAACTATAGGTCGGGGAAGAAACTTAGTTAATGTAATAATTTAGGTTTGTTGTCATTCTTGTCATGTGTTTATGGTTTAACAGATGCTGGGAACTGGTAGGATTATCAACTTATGTCTTGTGTCAACACCTTTCAAACTCATGCACACTGTATGTTTGATATATTGACACATCTAACATCTTTATTTTTATGATGCATTGAATTTCCAAAAAGCTTATCTTTTGAGAATTTCTGATCAAAATTGCAGCTACTACAACTTAAGAATTTTCTAAATAGAATTTTACATATCAAAAACTTTGCTACAACAAGCTTAGGAGTTTGTACAAACAAATTTTCAGAGTGTAGATGTTGTTATCTTCCTCTTCCTTTTTGGCTATCTTCAATTTCTTTATAAAAAATTTGAGATTCCCCCCTCCTCTTTTACCATTTTGTGTAAAAGTTTACAAATATTATGAAGATAGACATTAAGAATCATAGTGAACCAATCTCGTGCATCATGATTCACTATAATGAGGACATCTTTAAGATCAAAAGCACCACCTTATGTGTGTACGAATTGGTCATGGATACTCAATCCTCCAAAGCTTTATCAAAGCAATCTATGCATATTCCTGAATGGTCCGATGAGGCAAATAAGGAGATGATTGATCAGCATCTTAATGTTTCCACTCGTTCTAGGATCTTACAGTTAAAATAATCACTTCATGATTTGGAGCCATGTATGCGGAATTCCCACCTCCAAACCACCATCCCAACATTAATGGTGTGGAATTTCACCATCCAAGTTTAGCGAGTATTCTCTGACATCAATTTTCTTTTGTTGCAGGTGAAGAACATGCTGGACCATCATAGAAACACTTTTCGTCGATCTAAGCTCTATGCAATTGTCCATGCCTCTCTTTCCACATTCATTTGCTATAAGAACATTTTTCGTAGTTGTTCACGTCTCCTTTTTTATGTTCATCTGCAACTCCTATAACGGACTTGTTGGATCATCTTGTTGAAACTCTTCACCAAGACAGGATCTATGTAGTTGTTCATGCCTCCCTTTTTGCATTCATCTGCAACAAGAACATCCTCCAAGCATTCCTCGAGCTACAGTATCCTTCTACAAACATATTGCACACTGGGATTGGGGAACTATTGATCTCTCTATGGAATCCTCATGGACTTTGCAGATTATTCATATGTGACAACTTCTATGATAAAGTTTTCCTATCTATCAAGGAACTGCTCGGTGTAGATATTTTCCAACCTTCTCTACCACGAAGCTGAAAGTATTGATTTGTAACATACCATACATTTTTGAAGAAGTTCAATGTTGTATAAGAAAGCACTTCTTTTTACACAATCAGATCTTTTTGAATTCAAGGCAAAGAAAATTGAATGGATTGAAGAGGTGAATGATTTGAAGGCAGAACTTCTCTGAATCATCAAGCAATAAGAAGAATTAAAGACGTGACTTGTTGAGTTAAACAGTAAAGAAGAGCTTACAAGGTTATCACTCATTGGCTTTGAAGTTGTTAACTCTACTTGTCATCTAGTGCTGAGCATGCACTCCAAGTTGATTGAATGCAAAGCTTTGTGAACATTGGTTTGCACGTAGCTGATTATGAACAAAGATACTAAGTATCTCGAAAATAAAAATATGAGTTGTGAGTGTACCAAGTCAATTGAAGATGGAAACATGATGATTGCTTGGATTTTGAATTCTACTTGGGTTGTTTTTCTCATTTTTATCTTTTTCAATAGCAATATATTGCACATTAGCATATCTTTCCTTTTTCCTCATACATATACAATTGGCTCAATATGAGGAAATCCTAATCCAACCTTGGGTTGATTAACATGAAACTCATACCTTATTAACTTCTGTTAGGTTTCATTAAGGCCATAGATCTTTTTCCTAATTAATTTTGGTTTTACTTCACCCAACTTAGATAGACTTGAAACGTCATACCCAGCTCGAGCAAGAAAGTGATGTTCTTTAGAGCTATATACTCCTTAAATGTCTAGACGCTAAGTATTACTAATTGGTGACTTTGTAAAGGCTAGCAAATTTAAATTGGTGATGGGCATGGTCAATTGTTTGATAACACAGCCTTCCTTAAATTGCTTTTCAATGATAGACCCCCTTCCTTGAAACTTTCTAAGGTTACCGATGTAACTTTTTTACCCTTGACAAGATAATTGGTTGGAACCTTTGTAGACCCTGTCCCCAATGCTAAGTCAAGATCTATATAGAGCTTGGCATCACCAAAATGTGTCTCTATCTCAGTAAATCGCTTTATATTTACATTAACTTTTACTATTGCCTCATTTATCCAATGCTTGAAACATTGGTGAAGAGTAGAAAAAACTACTACATTCTCATGTAGCCATGGTCATCCCAACAACACATAATGGGATGTTGTCACATCAATCATATGAAAAAAAGTGCTTTCTTATAGTTCTTCAATTGTGAGGTTTATACAGATCATGTTAATAGCTCGATGTTCTAATTGGTTGAAGCCTTGAATGGTCAAATTTCTACATGATAGACTTTCTACAGTAATACCCAATTCTTTCATGGTGGATATTGGCATGATGTTAACTACAGATCCTCCATCAATAAGTATGTGCTTAAATTTTTTTCCTTCCATAAATCCAGAGACATAGAGGGGTCAGTTATGAGGTTTTTATCCCAACAACAAATCTTCACCTATAAATATAATAGCAGTGCAACAAGAAGTAGAATGCTAGTTTTCCACTCCATCAGATACAGTAAACATCGTTTTGACTTTCTACTCAAAAAAATTTATAGAAAAGGTCTCCTAGATTTATGAGATCTTACTGACAACTTTTTAATGAATTTCTCGACTTAGCACAAAGACCTTTTAGACTTCCCATTAACTTTAGCTGATAGCACTTGGTGGGATATTGTTTGTTCACGATTGATTGGTGAAGCTAATGAACATATTAGCTTTGTCTTTGTCGACACATCACAAAAATCCATGCACCATCATCTTCAATTTTAGAAATAGAACTCATATCCAACTTTTTATTTTCATCAGTTAATTCAAACAAGACTGGATTTATGCTTCTTATTTGAGGCATCTCTAATGCCCCCAAGAGTGAGGAATGAAAATTTTTCTAGTTGCAAGCAACTTTTGTAATAACTGTGACACTAGCAACATTTGCATCTGCTATATCTTTAGTATCAAGGACTATTTTTTTCATCTTTTGCTAATGTCATAATTTTCTCCTTGACCATGAAACATTTTTCTATAAGATAGCTAACAACTCAATAATACCTACAGTATTTCGGGTTATTCACGTTCTAACTTCGTTAGGACATTTTGACTCAAGCAACTCGATCATCTTTCTTACCAACAACTCATCAAAGATTTGCTAGATGTTAGAATCAGGGAATGGATACTCCTTTTCTTGTAATTCTTTCAAGGTAGGTCGACGCCTTTCAGTTAGCACACATTGATCCTCAAGTTTTTTATCTCTACTTCTTGTAGAGATTTTGACAAGGGCTATTTTAATTGTTATTGATTTCTTCATGGCAGCTTTGGTAGACTCCTCATACTCCTTTGAGTTCTTTCTATCTTTCTTTTGGCAGTTTACTGGAAAAGCAACTTTATGATTTGTAATGCTCAATTCCATGTTATGAGTGTGATAGCCAATTCTTCAAAACTTCGAGGCTTGATCCCTTGAAGGATATATAGAAGCTCCTAATGTATCCCTTAGATACACATTTCTATTGCTAAAACTTCTAATGACTTATCCTTATAATTCAAACTTAGTGCAAGCCAATGATTGATGTAGTCAATAACTGGCTCATCCTTCCATTGCTTTGCATTGGTAATTCCAATCATACATATGATTTGACGGGTGCTATAGAAATGGTTCAAGAATTGTTTTTCTATTTTCTCTCAACTATTAATAGATTTGGGCTCCAAGTCAATGTACCAATCAAATGCATTCACTTTAAGCAACCTCACAAAATGCTTCTCAAGGAGGTCACCATCGATTCTTACAACGTTGCATGTTTCCACAAAATGGGCAATATGTTATTTTAGGTTGCCTATCTATCGAACTATTAAGGCATTAGTGGTTGATAGCCTATCAGCAACCTTAAAGTATCAATCTATTTAATGTATAGTTTTGAGTACACTAGCAAGTTCTATGAAGGTCTGCCATATTAAGCCCTGATAATGTTAGTTATCATATCTTGCAATTATTGAATAGATAACATAGAAACAAAAGTTTTAGAATGGTTGGATTTCTGCACAGAGTCTACCAAATGGCTTTTCATCCATTTGTTTCTCTTTTTCAACATAGTTTAGAGAGGATGAATGCTTTTAGGTAAACTCCTGACTATTTAAGTGCCCTAGTTTGCTAGTTAATTGGGCAATATGGAGGTCTTTGTCTTCCACAATCTTCAAAAGATTAGTAATGGCTTGAGACATTCGGCCAAGTTGCTCATCCACTATAGTTGTTTCTATCACCATCACAAGTGCATAGCAGGTGATGATTTGGAGTTAATCTCCATAGGACTTGTTGAATTTGAACTATCTGATAAAATAGTATCAACGGTCTTGCCCCCGTTGGAAGATTGATTAGCTATAGCAACAATATCCATAGTGTCTATCTTGTTGATGATGGTAATTTGATTCTTCTTAGGTGCCATAGAAAGTTTGGAAATGACAACTAAAGCTTTGATGTAGGAGAAAGAGATGAGAGGCAAAGATTGTCCCATTAGGCATGCCAAAAATTTGTTTACACAAATTTTGAGTTTACAAAAAGAATTGCAAGACAAGAAAAATATAGACAAATTCAATATTTGATTTAAAATGAAAGTGGTTACAATTTCTAGAAAATATCTCTATAATTGAAGACTAATTCCTCTTATTCTTCTCCTTTGGATTTGATTCAAGGGCTTGATGAGTGTTCTTAAATCAGATGCGTAATTCCCTCCTAGACTAGTGGATGAAATCACTAACCATCTTAAAATCAAGTATTTATTTTGATATCAAGGTCTTTAAAATTTGGATGCTTTGGAAGAAGATGTAGAACCTCTGTGGTTACAACACTTCTTCATGGCAAAAGCTCAGACTTGAGAGCTTGATGCTTGAATTTCTTAATGTATTTCTTGATCTGTGAATTTCTTGATGTGTAGTATGTCTCTTAGTACCTCCTTATAGAGGCACAAGATTGGGATTTTTTGACTTGGAGCTTCAGTTTTCTCTTGGGCTTGAATACCACTTGAAATGAACTTAATTTGCTAGTGAGTCATATTTAAATATGTTTAGCTCAATTAGCTAACCCATTTTATAAAGCCTAAATTTGTTATGGACTTTATTTTGGTATCCAAATCAACAACCAATTTATTTGGACTATCAAATGGTGATTTATTCCAATAAAATTTTGATGTATTTTGGTATCCAAATCAATAGCTAATTTATTTGAACTATCAAATGGTGATTTATTCCAATAAAATTTTGATGTCAACAGTCACTAAAGAGAAAAAGAGGTTTGATCTGTGGTTCTATAGAATTAAATATCTATAAATTGCATTGAAACAATAAAAACTATAATGAATTTATTCTAAAAGCTCAATTGTAAAATTTTAACAGTTTTTACATAATTAAGGGAAAAATGAAATTCTTTGAAGATATTATGGATTTTCAGGATAATTAATTAGGATTAAATTATAACGATACCCCTTGAGCTATAATTATTACATAATAAAAAATTAATTGCTTTATAATTTTTTTAATTTGATGAAAAAATAATAAATTTATGACTTCTATCCAGTTTCCTAATTGGGCAAATCAGTGATAAATTTTTTCTATACATAAAATCTAGAAATAAAAAATAATAATTTAATTATTCTACAGGGAATAATTATAATTAACCCTAATTTGAAACATCATATGATGAACAGAACAAAACTTCTGCTTTGCCAAGTGATAGAAAAATTTGAAAGTAAACTTTCTAAATCAACATTCCAAGAAAATTGTTGGGAAAATTAAATTAAATTATGAGTGGAAAAGAGTGATATTATTCTTCTTCTTTTTTCTTGGTTGGGTTAAGTTGATTGGTCAGTTGGATATAATACCCCTAGTACATATAAAGCTTCACAAAAGCTATTAATCTACACCATAAAACTTCATAGAAGCTTAGGAATGGCAAAAGAGTGAGTTTGGGGCAGCTTTGGCAGGATTTGGGATTCGTCCTACATGGGCTTATTGGGACTCGAAATCCTCCCTACCTCCCATTTGAACCCAAATCCGGATAACTCAATTTTTCTTTTCTTCATAGCTTGATGTACAAATTTTGCAACTTTTAACTGTTAAACATTAGTAAAAATTTTGCAACTAATTTTATAAATTTGGCAACTCATAAAATAATACAAACATACAAAATTTATAAATTCATTAGTCTATATATCAAACTATCATAAAGTATATTAATCAAATTCAAAATAAATTAAAACATCATTACTTAATCTCCAAATACAAAATTTGAAAGATTCAATCATACTTAAAACAATCCTTCATCAATTTAACCACCAAACAAACTTTAATAAATATATTTAATAAATAGCCATATTATATGTGGGAGGGGGGGGATTAGGGGCATGTCCAGTAGGACTCAGAACCCACTCCGGACCTGACCGAATCTCTTAAATAAAACCCGATACTCACTCTGAAATTCATTTACTTTACCCCGAATTTGTCCCATTATGAATAGGTCCGGGGCAAGTCCTCTGTTTCCTTGGACCGATTGCCATCCCTATAGATGTTATTAATCTACTTAGCTATTAACTTCAATATTTCGAGAATTCCAGTACTTGCAATGACAAACTTTGAGTGCAATTTTGGTCTAAAATATTTAAGTTCTTATCTTTAAATCTACGAATATATAAACTTTATAGATATACAAATATTCTTTTAAGGCATATAAGAATTTTTTTTTTCTTCTTTTTCATGAAAATGTGATTGTAATTGACTGGTTAAGTATACGTATATAAATGTTACATTTTGTAAGTGAATTTAATTTGAAAAGTAACCTCAATTTTCACATTATATGGTATCAAATATCTTTAATTAGACATGAAGTTTATGTAATATGCTATTCATTCTTTTAATATTTTTTACTATAAGTAATAACCTTCTGGAATATAATTACCAAGTGTTACATTTTTATAATCATATATGTACGTCTAATCAACTGAAAAAAAAAAAGATAATTAAGTCAATATTGACAAATTAAGTTAGAAATTAAATTAAGACTCTACCATCTTTAAAATCTCTTTTTAAAATAAATCATTACATAGTGTAATCTCATTACTGTTAAAACTTTAAAATTGACATTTGTGTTCCTTATTACAAATAAATTTATGTGTAATATGAAGGCATGGATATTTATATAACAAGTTACATATTAAGAAATTATTTTCCCACCAATTTTAAAGATCTTGCAAAGGGTTTTAATAATGTTAATCGATTAATTATTTTGTTGCCATTTCAAAGAGTTAATGATTTTATGCATATCATAATTGTCGTTTCTTAAAATGTTAAAATAAACAAAGTTAATTCAAAGATAATTAAGCAATAGCGGGCAGTTGCTATAGTCAACATAGCACGCCTATGCATAAGTTGCCCAGAAGCATATACTTAATTTCAATGTTCAGGATCTATCAATGCAATGAAGGAGCCATATACTGTCTACTTAGTTATTAGTTAACATTTCACATCCCAATAGATTAGGCATCACACCAATTTTAATGATCTGGTTTCCTCTATAAATAGAGCTTGGTGAACTGAGCTAAATACATCATTATCCATGTATATTTCTCTTTTTAAATTCACGCATACGCTTATAAAGCAACGACAATGGTAATATTCATGGAAATTAAACCTCCGCTCATCATGATTTTATTGAATTGGATAACGGTTATGCATCAAGCATGTGAAGCTGGACAACTTGAGAAGTCTAAAGTTGATGGAGTACCTTGTGTTGGAGATGCAGCTCACTGTTAATCCATAGTTAGACAAAATGATGAAACACCATTACCTTTTCCTATCAAAATCACATCTAGCAAAATTGTCGAGTGAGCCATTATATCTAATAGTGGCATCTTTCTATCTATTGGTAATGGCAAACCAATCAAACCATCATCCCCTCCCAACTCGAGAGGACCTCCATCAAGTAAG
>JACGDI010005249.1:178895-193239 GCA_014898725.1 Jacaranda copaia | reverse complement strand
AAATAATATTATGAATAATATAAAATAAAATTTTATGCAAATATAGGGGTGTTATAAATCCCCCCTCCTAAAAAGAATTTGGTCCCCAAATTCTCACCTAAGTTTCGAAAAAGTTCTAGGTACTATTGGCATATGAGATCTTCTGGTTCCCATGTTGCTTCCTTAACATTATGATTACGCTAGAGAATTTTTACTTGAGGAATTCTCCAATTTCTAAGTTCTCGAAACTTTTGGTCTAAAATGCTAATTAGTTGTTCTTCATATATTAGATCACCTTGCAACATTATTGGCTGGGGAGACAATCTGAGAAGGATCGGGATAGTATTTTCAAAGTTGAGATACGTGAAAGACGTCATGTTATGAATGTCTGTCACGTTCTGGGGTAAATTTAAGCGATACGCCACTGGCCTAATTCTCTCACTTATCTCATAAGGTACAATATATCTCATGCTCAACTTTTCACCTTTGCCAATTCTTCAAGCCCCTCTTCTCGAAAATACTTTAAGAAACACCTGATCGCCTACTTCAAATTCTAGCTCTTTTCTTCGGTTATCTACATAACTCTTTTGGTGATCTTGTGCAGCCTTTATTTGTTGCTTAATGATCTGAACCTTTTTGATAGCCTCTTGAATTAAATCTAGTCTAACATTTTTTGAGAACTCATAATCATAACCCTTATGTTCCCCTAAGGTCCCAATGTATTGGGGATCGATATTTTTGATCATACAATACCTTAAATGGGGCCATCTGGATAGTGGATTGATAACTGTTATTATATGCAAATTTGATTAATGGTAGATGTCTACTCCAATTTCCACTAAAGTCCATGACACAAGCTCTCAACATGTCTTCTAGTATTCTGATAGTCCTTTCCAATTGGCCATCTGTTTAAGGATGAGCGGTTAAGCTGAAATGTAACTTCATCTCCAAGTGTTCCTGTAGAGATTTCCAAAATCTTGATGTAAACTTTGAATCTCGATCAGATACAATGTTGACTGGTATTCCATGTAGTCTCACTATTTCTTTTACATACAGCTCTACTAGTTTCTCAACTCTATGCTGCGTTCCTATTGGTAGGAAATGAGCTAACTTCATTAGTCTATCCACCATCACCCATATGCCATTATAACCTCCTCTAGCTATGGGTAGGCCCATTACAAAGTCCATGCAGATTTGCTCTCATTTCTAATCAGGAAACGAAAGTGGTTGAAGTAATCCTAATGGTCGCTAGTGTTCTACCTTAACCAACTGATAAGTCAGGCATCTACGCATGTAGTCTGCAATATCCTTTTCATTCCATTCCACCAAAATTGTTTCTTTAAATCTCAATACATCTTAGTACCCCCTAGATATATTGTGAATCTGGTTTTATGTGCTACATCCAATAGTCTCTTTCTTTCTTCTTCCAGTACATAGATTCTTTTGTGGAATAGAAAAGTACCTTGACTATCAATATTGAATTCAGAGTCTCTAGATCCTTTGATTTCTTCTTTTTATTTTGACATCCAATTATCTCAAGCTTTAGCTCACCATATTTCAACATACATTTCTGGTTGCACTTTCACTCCTGCAAGCCAAACCTTCTGCTTTAATGTTAGTATGGCATCCGCTCTTGAGGTTTTCATCACTGTCGATCCCATTATATTGGCCACTCTGGTTCTATAACTTAATGCATCTACCACCATGTTCGCCTTCTCTAAATGGTAAAGAATTGAGAAATCATAATCTTCAAGGAATTCTATCTATCAGCATTGCCTCATGTTTAGATCCTTTTGTGATCTTAAGTATTTGAGACTCTTGTGGTCAGTATATATCTCAAATATGGCTCCATATAGATAATGTCTCCATTTAGATAGTGCAAATATTATTGCGGCAAGCTCTAAGTCATGAGTAGGATAATTTTCTTCGTGTGGCTTGAGTTTCCTAGATGCATAAGCAATAACTCACCCTCTTTGCATCAAGGCACACCCAAGTCCTTGTTTCGAGGCATCCGTGTATACCATAAAGTTTTCTAATCCTTCTGGTAGAGCCAAAACTGGAGCCATCGTCAATTTATTCTTCAGTTCTCGAAATCTTTTCTCACAATCCTTATCCCAATGATATGGTTGATCCATTGGAGTGAGCTTAGTCATAGGGCTAGGTATTTTAGAAAAGTCTTGTACAAACCTTCGATAATAGCCAACTAGACCCAGAAAGCTACAAACTTTTGTCATATTCTCATGTCTCTTTTAGTTGACTATTGCATCTATCTTGGAGTAATCAACCCCCACTCCATCTTGAGATATGATATGGCCAAGAAACGATATTTCTTTGATCCAAAAATCACACTTATTGAACTTGGCATATAACTTATGCTCCTTTAAAGTTTTGAGGACTAAATGTAAGTGCTCAGTATATTCTTCCCGATCTTCAAGTATACTAGAATATCGTCAATGACGATCACCACGAACCTATCTAGATAAAGTTAAAATACTCGATGCATTAAATCCATGAATGTCATTGGGGTATTTGTTAGACCAAATGGCATCACTACAAATTTAAAATGACCATATCGAAAATTAAAAGCCTCTTTTGGAATGTCCTCCTCTCTGGTCTTCAACGGTAATACCCTTGTCTTAGGTCTAACTTTGAGAAGACAATAGACTTCTATAGTAGGTCGAATAGCTCCTCCATATGGGGTAGTAGATATTTGTTTTTAACAGTCACTTTGTTGAACTCCCAATAGTCAATGCACATCCTCAATGACCCATCTTTCTTCTTAACAAAGAGTATTGGGGCTCACCATGGAGATATGTTAGGTCAAATAAACCTCTTTTTCAATAGTTCCTGTAGTTGATCCTTTAGCTCCTTCTGCTGGTGCCATTCTATATGGGGTTTTGGATACTAATAAAGTCCCAAGAAGAGTGTGAATAACAAATTCTATCTCTCGGTCTAGAGGTAATGAATTTAATTCCTTCGGGAACACTTCAGGGTATCCAACCACTACCTCTATTTTTTCGATTTTGGCCGTATCTCATAGTTTGTTAATAAGATAAGACAAAAATCCCTATCCGCATTCTTTTAAAACTTTCCTGGCCTCCAATGCAAATATAGTTGGGATTGAATGATTTTCTCTATCAATCGGTGAGTTGATGCTAACACCATCTTTTTTATTGTTACTCTCTTCATAAAATAGTTTACCTATGCTTGGTGTCTATATAGCCAATCCATACCTAGAATCAGATCATATCCTTGAATAGGCATCTGAATCAGATTGGATGGTTAGATTTCACCCTTTATCATAAGTGGACATTCCTAGTATATAGTACCAATAGTTAACCCTATTCCTAAGGGCATCAAAACTTCTATCTGATATGCCATGGTTTCAGGTGGGTTATTCATCTTTTTGTGAAAATAAGGTAGATATAAAAGAATAGGATACACCAGGATCATATAAAGCATCACCAGAAACTCCAAGGATAGTGGCCATACCTTCAACTACTTCATTTAGTTCAGGTATATCCTCTCCTGTCAGAGCATAAGCTCGAGCTTGCACTTTCTGCTTTTCTTTTCCTTCTAACACTTGCTTTCCTTTTCTACCAGTCAAAGCTAACCCTTTTCTCCTGGGGCAATCTCTCAAAAAATATTGGTCACTACCACAACCTAGGCATTTACCCTATTTCATTTAGTAATCGACTTTTTGTGTCCCAATCTCCTATGGAATCCACATTATTTCTGACCTATACCTTGAGTTAGGCTCATTGTCCTTACATCATGTGGTGCTCAAGGCATAACACTTCCTAATTATAATAACACTCTGTCCTCTGAGGTATGGTCTCACCTTTCGGTTCCTTTCTTCAATTTTATGAATTTTCTGTAGTTTCGACTCTGGCTGCAATGCTTTGCTTATTACTATGTTTAAGTTTGTCATGTCAAAAGCTGCTAGTCCCTGTTGAAGTTCTAGTCTCAACCTTTGAATAAACTACCTGGTTTGCCTATCCTCATTCTCCATCATAAAAGGGGCGTGTTAGATTAATCGACTGAATGCAGCCTCATAATGCCCGATTGATTGGTTCCCTTAAATCAAACTCATAAATTCTCTCTCTCTCGCCTACTTGACGACAAAGGGATGTATTTGTTCATGAATTCTCGAGTGAAGTTCTCCCAGGTTCTGAGAGTCTCTGAGGTAGCCCACCTTCGTTCAATCATCTTCCACCAATTATGTATAAGGCCTTCTAAGAGAAAAGTAGCAAATCTAATTTTTTGTTAATCAAGGTATTGCAAGGTTTCCAGACTCTCAACTCATATCTCAACCTTTCTGTCATCAAGTTCTCCAAAACATTGAGGGGTTTGAAGCCATTTAATTGCTCCAATGCTCAACCATCGGTCTCTTCTTGAATTTCCCTTGCTCTACCTCTTCTAACTGGGCCATATTGCTGACCTTATTGTCCTTCTGGTTCCCCATATTCAGTAGTTTAATTCATGACAGACTAGTCTAATAGATTAGAATATGAGTCTTCTTCCTCATGCCAAGCTTGCCGATAAGTTGGTTCTCTCCTTTCATAGGTTCTATGTGCAATACCTCACCTACCCGGTGGTCTTCCCCTACGACCTCCCCTTACTAGACCAAGGGCATCAGCACTTCCATAGGATGCCATCATATGACATATTTTTTGCTAACTTTGAACCTATGATCATTTTGGGCAAAAATGCCTGAATATTATCAATTTCCTCAGACTCAAGTCACATAAGGGAAAAGTATATATATATATATAAGATGTAAAAGCAAGTAATAGGTGAAACCACATCAACAAGTAGTACTCAAAAATTATAGCCAAAAAAGTTCTATTTCATATATGTAAACTATCGAGAGCAACTACAACTGAGTATATACAGTTTCAAAATTTCAAAATTTTTCAGAATGACTCCCAATATCAATATGTCTAACCATAAAAAAATTGACTGGGCTATATGGGTTCTATCCCTAAGTTGGATAACTAAGTCGTAGTGGTTAAGTCTATCCGGTAAAGCAGTGATATAGTTAAGATGTGCTAACAAAATATTCAATCTAAATCTTTTACATCAATAATGTCGGACTCAACATCTTCTTCATTCTCCTCGATCTCCATAACTTCATCTTCTTTAGGGGATGCCTCTCCAGGAATCTGTAACCCAAAAAAGTCATCAATGTGTTCAATGTGTTGTGCATCATCTGGAAATTTGGGCTCAGCTACATCCTCCTCAAGGGGTATGTCAATCAGGAACTCCTGCACTAGGTCTATCTCCAGATCCTTATCATTTGATTCCTCTTTCTCAGGATCCTCTTTTATCGGGTCCTTCTCTGCAAGTCCTACAACGTGCTCTTTTTTCAACTCCCCAACAGAAATTTCCTCAACAAGAATATCCCGATCATGTCCCTGCTCTGAAGGTGGTTGAGTCATTGATGGTCCTGCTCCAGTATCAATTCCTTACCTAAATCCTATGGTTTGGTCTATAGCCCTACCATAATAGGCAACTATCTGCCTAATCTCCTCCAATTCCTAAAGAAACTCGCCTTACCAATACTCTAATCTTTGCTTGTAAAGTCTCTATAATTTTTTTTACCTCCATAGGTTCCTTTCCATCCCAATGTCCATTAGCCATCCTGCGGTCATAACTTTCCTTATTCAATTTTAAACAAATCAAATTCATCTTAAGTTCCCAAACATATAACATTTCAAGGATCGTATCCTAGGATCCTGCCCCAATTTAGCTTGGGTTTTCCAAACCCAAGCTCTGATACTACTAATAGTTACCCCTCTCAGGATAACACCAAAGCTATGGCACTAAGATGATCAATCACTAAATATGCACCATCATAACCATAAAATCTATGAAAGTATTATATTCAATAATAATAACAACAGTGTCAAAATCTTACAACAAATTTTTAACCAAAACACGAAAGCTATATCAGAGTGTAGAACATCATAATAAAAACTTAAACAATATTCAAGCCAAAATGTCATTTCTAATACTATAAGTCGTATGTAAAAATCATAATATATTAGTCATCATAACACATCATAACATCCTTAACAAGGTAACCCAGAATACAGCCACATATACAGATATGTAACCAACTTTTTCTCAATCATCATATATTAAGTTTATCAGCCCTTAGTTTCCATTGTCTATTACTTGTCTAAATAGAAACAAGTAATATTAGAGGGTGAGTCTTAAAGACTCAGTCAGAAGATAGTAAGGCAATGAATGAGCAGATGAACATCAAGAATTTCCTTTACATATAACTAATAACCATTAAGTAAGCCCATTATGCCTAGAATCATTATCCATTAGTAATAGCGAACTAACTCAACCATCATTCCTTCCTAACTCAACCATCATTCCTTCCTAACTCAACAACAACTTCATTAAGTAAGCCAATTATTCCTAGCGTCTTCCCATCTATTGGAAATGTGGCGTCCCCTCTCGGGATAACACCAAAACTAAGGCACTAATATGATCAATCACTAAATATGCACCATCATAACCATAAAACCTATAAAAGTATTATATTCAATAATAATAACAACAATGTCAAAATCTTACAGCAAATTTTTAACCCAAATGTGGAAGCTATATCAAAGTGTAGAACATCATAATAAAAAGTTCAACGATATTCAAGCCAGAATGTCATTTCTAATACTATAAGTCGTACATAAAAACCATAATATATTAGTCATCCTGACACATCACAACATCTTTAACACGGCAACCCAGAGTGCAGCTGCATATACAGATACATAACCAACTTCTTCTCAATTATCATATAATAGGTTTGTCAACCCTCTATTTCCACTGTGTTTTACCTATCTAAATAGAAATGAGTAATATACGAGGGTGAGTCTTAAAGACTCAGTGAGAAGATAGTGATGCAATGTATGATCAGATGAACATCAAGAATTTCCTTCACATATAACTAATAATATTGTAGTGCAATAACAGGTCACTGTTAAAGAAGACATCGAAGATAATTGACACAATAATAAATGCTAGGTCAGAGGCTGAGATTGTTGGCTCAATGGCTTGTTCATCTCAATCGATCCTACTTGGATGGTTTAGGTACATCTCAACCGATCACAGTCGGGAGGTATAGTGTGGCACGTTGGCCCAAAATATTAGTTCGATCTAGGCTGAATACCACTCCAGCCTTATTGCTCCACGAACATAATATAATTTCAAAGAAAGCAAACTCAGTCACATATGCAAGTCAATAAATTAAATATAACATGCATATTAAAGTATCCTTATTCCTCCGTAACAATACAATATCATATCATTTCAATATATAAACAGTAATTTGATAGCTCAAGCATAACAACTTGGCATTAATAATAGCTCAAGCATAATAGCTTGGCATCAATAATAGCTTAAGCACAATAAGATACTATTCAGCTCGATCAATCAATCAATCAATCAATATGCTAATAAGATAGAACAACAAGTTTACATAATAGTTTTAATAGGTTAATATGTACGATAATAATTGCATCAATCAAGGAAATCGACAGGGGCAACAACAATTCACGATACAATCTAGTCAATATGGTAACATGTGAGACACAGACTTGTTCATGGTACCAGAACAAAATCAATCGTGGATTCCAAACAATTTTAGTACATGATGTGACAATAGTACGATTCATAAGTTTAACGGATAATGGTGTTCAATGGACGATGACCAAGGTAAGAGAACCTCACAAAGTTCAAACAACGACAATAAACATTAATGATAGGCAAGCAAGAAAACCTCACAGGGTTCATACAATAATAATGAACGATACGAGAGGCAAGCAATAGAACCTTACAGGGTTCAGATAGCAACAATAAACAACATGAGAGGCAAGCAATAAACAATGTGAGGGGCAAGTAATAGAACCTCATAGGGTTCAATTCCAACAATATTGCCTTATTTAAGGAATTACCAGAGTGGTCGATCCTCACCTTAATCATGTTAGCAACACAGTCAAACTCTACTAGTCGTCAAGATCAACAGCTTCATCGCCTATAAAATATAGCCTTATATCAATATCCATGATCAATTCTAGCAATCATCAATACCTAGAATTATATTCATAACAACCTAAGTTTGAGTAATTATTCTATTGGTGTTCGATATTAATCATAATAATCCAGTTACCAATAATACCCTAATTTATAGTTACTTAAAACTAGGGTTTTTTATACTTATTATACTTTATAACCTATAGTTTACATGAAATAATATTATTTGAAGTCACCAGGTTTATTTAATTGGTCAAAGTTGTTCTGATTATATATCGGGGTTTCCTGACCGATTATTTTTACCAAGATATACGTAAATACAAAGTTCGATGATAATTAGATCACACACATATATACATGCAATTACATATATATTATCGTTATATACCAATATCTCCTAAATGAGTTGGAATCTCAATGATTAGCTCGTGTGCATGCGCTCCTAAGAACAAGTTGAAGATTTTGACCCTAAGCCGCAGCCACCACTAGAAAGTTCAGCAACACCACTGCTAGAAGCCTCTCATTGAGAGCTTTCCAATGGTGCCCTCCATTCACTATTTTACCGCCGAAAAAGGGTCTAGCTCTGCTGCCCGTTTTCGCTATCTCCGCCGCTGATCTCCACCATGTAAGTCTATCAATCGACTCCCCTTGATGAGTTCTCCACCACCCACTCCTCAAACCAGCCAAAGATTGCCGGAAATTGACAAACCCATTTCCCATTCAAAAATCCTCCTTTTCGGTCACTTCCACCATACTCCTCCGGTGGCCACTCACTGTGGACGTTGGTATGGTTGAAGAGAGGGTGAAGAGGTGGTTCCAATGGTGGTGTTGGGTGGAGAAACTGAGGTGGTCGCTAGTGGTGGTAGGTTGGAGAAGTCACCAGTGAAGAAAATAAAAAAAAGAGGAAGAGAGAAAAAAAATTGGTGAAAGGTGATGAAATGGTGAGAATGAAGCTCGGTCCTTGCTTGTTATTTTCTTTTTTTTTTTTTTTATTTTCCAATTTAGACACTTTACTATTATAATTTCCACAATAAGCCCTCTCATGGTAATATTGATTCATTTTAACTCTTTATTTTAAAATAAGTGGTGCAATTACACACATTTTTGAAATCTTACAAATTAATTAAACATTTATAAAATAATATTATGAATAATATAAAATAAAATTTTATGCGAATATAGAGGTGTTATAGGTAATGGCTAGCCGACTAGACCGTTATCCCTTGCTAACTCTGGTGCACCTTTGTTAAGTAAGCCAATTATGCCCAGCAACTTCCCATCTATTGGTAATGGTGTACCAACCAAACCATCATCCCATCCTAACTTAGGAGCACGTCCGCTAAGTAAGCCAATTACACCCAACATCTTCCCATCTATTGTTAATGGCAAACCAACTGAACCATCATCCCTTACTAACTCAGGCACACCTCCATTAAGTAAGTTAATTATCCCCTCCAAACTTTGGAGCAAGTAAATCAATTGTGTTCAACACTGCGTTCAATAGTGACATATTCCCCTTTATTGATAATAATATTGGCGAACCAATTGGATCGTTATGCTTTCCTGCATCAATATAACCTTTGTCTGCACATGCAATCACCTTCCGATGTATTTATGTAAGTACTACAGACATGTTCCTAAATACCAGTGTACCACATGTTCCTCAAACTATATCAGAGAAAAATCAAATAATTTACATTCCTAATCTTTCTTATCCTTTTCTTTTTCCTTATCTATTTACCATCAATCATCACTCCCACATCTTACATCCGACCATATTCTTCTTAGTTGATCCGAAACATATGTAACTATAACTTATCTGCAGCTCTCATCCATATACGTCTTTACATGTTGGGAGAAGTTGTTCTCTTGAATAAATGGGAAAAACCGTGGTGACAAACCACTTGTCTGTGATCAATTTGAAATAACTGTGTACAAGATTTACTCGAAGTTGAATAAATATTATCTCATGCCTTCTAAGTGCACCATGTATAAATTGAAACATAAGGAAATTAAACATCTGAATTAACAAAGACATGCAAATTGCTAAGCAGGATCTCCATCCCTTTTTTATATATGTCAGAGCTCAAGAAGATCTCAAATTGTGAAAAACGATATAAAAAATAAGGAGGGTGGGAAAAAAAAAGAAATGTTGAATTATTATGGTAATATAAGATTCAGTATTTCAAAGTTACGTCAACACGACAAGAATTGTAATTGAATTTATTCTAAGAACTCAATTCTAAAATTCGAACATTTTTTCATACAATTAAGGAAAAAAATAACAAAAAACTTTCAAGATACTGTGAATTTTTAGGATAGTAAATTCTAACTACTGATGTATTAAATCCCTTCAACTATGAACATTGCAAAAAGATCCTTCCCAAGTATATAAATCTTAACAAGACAACTAGGAGCAAAATAATCATTTAATGAATTATTAATGCAATTATTTTTTGTCTTTTATTTTTTTTAATTCAAGAATATACATAATCAATTTATGGTTTTTATCTAAGTTCTTCTATTGAGCAATTTTTCAGAAGAAAGTATTTATTATTACAAAAAATAGAATGAAAAAAAAATTGATAATTTAACTATTTAAAAGGAGTAATTTATATGTAGGAATCAAGCCAAATTTGAAACAACATGTGATGAACAGAATTTCATCTTCAAGGGATAGCAAACTTCTATGTATATAACATTCTAAGTGAGAGAACGTAGTCAGAGCTAATTCAAAGTCTGCTGCATGAGGGAAGGGGCCCGGCCCATGAACTCTACCAAGCGTTATTCAGATGGCTTAATTTATTCATGTCTCCCTCCCAAGAGTTGTGGAAACAGTTTGTATCACTGTCTTCCATTGATTTTTAACTGTTGATTCTGTAAAGAGATTAAATATGAATTTCAGTAAGAAGTAAAAAATATAATGAACTGTAAACATGCAAAGAAATTCTGTTGGCATTAATCCTTATAAAACTAATTACGAGGGTGTTTGGCTAATCTTATTTTAAATGTCTTTTAAGCTCCTACATTTTATAAAATATTGTTAGAGCTTATAAGATGTTAGATCTTTTTTTAAAAATAAGGTCTTAAAGTGTTCGAATAAAATAATATCTTGTAGCTTGTAAGATATTAGTAATGTCATTTTTGTAATTAATATGATTAAAATTAAGTTAGCTTGTTAAGATCTTCAAAATAAATTAAGTACACTTTACTTATTTAAAAAGAGCTTATATGCTCTTAACATCTTATCTTATGAGCTTATAAACTCTTTTTAAAAAAATTTACCAAACACTTTTTCAAATCTTATAAGCTCTCAAACGACTTATAATTATAAGATATTTTGAGGAGTTTATAAGCTCACTCAAACACCCTCTAACTATTAAAACAAATGAATATGTGAAGTAACTAAATTATCTAACAAATATGAATTTTAGAAAATATTATGCTCAATTGTTCACTGTAAGAATTAAATATTTTTGCTTTTTAGTTTAATTATACATTTGATCAAAAAATTATCAAAATTTATCCAAATAAAATAGTTGATAACTAAGTTATTTCAAAACAACAATCACTATTTCATCATTAATAATTTTTTTTGTGTATTTATACAGATATAATCACTTTATTTTTTGCTAAAGAAATGCATCATTCAATTAATAAGGTATTTGTCCATTTCTGAAGGTTTTAAATTTAATAAAAAGCTATTAAACAAATAAGAATATTCAATTATTGATCAAACAAATTATGTTTATATACTTAGAATTTTAAATATGTATCTTTAAAATAATTAAATATATATACTTCAAAAGTAAGGAAGGAAAAAAAAAGAAAAAGAAAGAAAGAAAAATTGAAACCATGAACAACATGGCTAATTAAGTATGTCGAGAAACAAAAAAAGTGCAGAGTGATTTCCTGCTGTTATAATTAATCTGTAATTAATTATGACATTGGCTTCGAACGTTTGGGCTTTCAAATATCCATTTGCCTCCAGACAAAAGCATCTGGTTCTATACTGGTATTATTGGAGTTGCCCACTCTCTGCTTTCTCAGTTGAAAATGGAAGGAAAACTCGCAACGACTAGGCATTTTTTCAAGGTGATGATTCCTGGCTTCCAACAAAAATTAGTGAGTTTTCATGTCTTCTTCTTCCTTCCTACTCTCAATTAAGAATATGGTATTCAAAAAAGCATCTACGCAGGGTGTTTTTCTTCTTACATCTATTTAATTTCTTCAGTACAGAACCTGCCACCAGCATTCTGTAAGATGCTAAAACAAGAGAAATCAGAACGGGCTGTTGTAAAAAGTCGTAAAGGAACTAGGAAGATCAATAGGTCTAACGTGTTCCAAAGATGGATGGCCTAGTTTTGTCCAAAACCACGGCCTCAGTATTGAAGATTTTGTTTTGTTTGAACAAATTGGTGGCTTGCGTTTCAATGCTTTCATCTTTGATTGGACTGCCTGTGAAAAAGAGTTTTGTTGTTGAGATGAAGGAAGAGCAAGAAGATGCACCTGAAGCAGTAAATTTCAATAATCACCAAGCAGGAAACACCAAGAGTAAGTTCTCCTCTCTGATCATATATATATCATGTGACTGATCACCATAGAAGACCACTTATTATCATGTGATTGATCACCATAGAAGACCACTTATTCTTTCTTTGTAAGAGGAGCCACGGAATCACGTGTCACATACGATAGCCAGAACCCATATTTTGTCTTGACAATGAAACCTTCTTATGCTCAAAGAAACGCCCAAGTGGTGAGTTCATCAGCCATATTCACGAGATATATGATCTTGCTAACCTGAATGTGTTCACACAATTGTATTGCTTATATATGCTATTTGCCTTGTAAATTTCAGACTATCCCAGTAGAAATTTTGAGGTCAAATAACAAGAAGTCAGGTGCACTTTTAAGAAATCCTCATGGAAACGAATGGCCTGTGAAACTGTCATTTCACAGAATAGGCCAATTCTGGTGTAAAATGCTGAGAGGTTGGCATGATTTTGTGTCCAATAAGCTCAAGGATGGAGATGTTTGTATCTTTGACCTGAATTAACATTAATAATGTGTATAGAAAACAAAATTACATTCAAACTCATGAGTTCACTAGCGAGGCTTGTACCCAAGTATAAGCAGCTCAAAGTAGAGCTTGAGCTCACTTCACAAGCTAACTCCACTTATTTACACCGCTATTCGATTTCAAGTTTCATGTCTGTGCTGGGACTTTGTATTTCCACAGCTATGCTACCAAATATGTTGAAGCCCGAAGGTTGCCAGAGATTATCAGTATGCTTAATGTAGGGCTATCGTTTCTCATAATTCAAACAAATGAAAGTTGTTCCCGTTGCTCCCCCAACCAAAAGAAAATCACAAACATGACATTATTATGGTTGCGCCAAACAGAGGAGTGTACATAACTGACTTCTCCATCAGAGAAGCAAATAGAACTTTCAACTAAAAGAACATCGGAAATCCAGAAACAAAGTGGAAGTGCATGGATATCTATCTTTCAGTCTCATAATAGGTATGAAAGACAGCCCAAAATAGGGGCAAGTAAGATCAATAAGGAAATTGCTTTAGCATCACACAGTCCCCTTTCAATGCATTTCCATCCATAATACAAAATCAATATTGAAATACCATTATAAGCAAAAGAAGGTTTGTATCTCCTATAAATAACTCTGGAACTCATCATGCCAATCAAATTTTATAACATATGCAAAAAAATTGTCCATAAATTGTCAGTTTACTTGGAAATTTGATGAGAAAGGCTACTTTCCATGATTCCCTTGAAAGAGCAAAAATGCAAAGCAGGAAAGGAAATGACTAATTCTAAATTCAGTAGAAGCTTGAAGCTGGATCATCACCCACCCATATTCATATGGCCATCAAATCACCATACTGGCGCATTAGGACAATGGAGCCAGCAAAGAGCCCTACTGCACGGAGTAATTTCTGCGGTAAGAGAAAAGGAATGAGAAAAAGACTCCGCTAAATAAGGTTAAACCAAGCATCATTTTAAGAGATAAATTATGAAACCAACATGCTACAAGGAGCATACTCAAGATCTTAACAAAAAAAGGATTACTATTGACCGAATCTGAAAGCGTGATAGTTGCTTGCATGACACTAATCATTTAACCCTATACAAAAGACAACTATCACGATCATGTGAAGGTGAAAGATGAAAAGTGAATCCTAATTGAAAGAAAAATGATAGCACAAAAGAATTATCATTGCTCCTCCCAATCTGATAAGAACTCAACTCTAAATCTAATGCGATAAAAACGGGGAACAAATTGGGGAGGGGGGGGGG
>JACGDI010005249.1:138036-178865 GCA_014898725.1 Jacaranda copaia | reverse complement strand
AAGAGAATAATATCTAGCAAGCAGATACCATTTGCACTTGAACCAAACATCCCATATCCAAAATGGTAATCCATCTCATCTCTTTCTGCCTCTAACAGTTGTGCACAAAAAATAGTGATCACCAAAAATGAAACTCTCAACTCCCCAATAGCCCAACAACTTAAGGGAATTGAGGTCTAAAAACTCAACTCTTTAAATTTACCTAACCAGCAAAATATTGATGAATATATAAAGAAAAAAGACAATTTTAATAATAAACTAACACATAACAGAAACCTTGATTTTTCAAAATACCCAAAAGGGGTTCAAATTTGAACCTACAGTTGCTATCATCCCAAGTGAGGAATATTAAGTGCTCCCAAAATGAAAAATTCCAAGTTAAACCACACACAATAAGGACGGAAGGGGGTAAAAATAAAAAATAATAAAATTACAATGATGCCACATCTAATACCCAAATTGAGGTAAACAAATTGAACCCAATTGATTGAGCACATATAATACTATAATCAGTCCTAGCTCCAATTTATAAAATTATGAGGCAGAAGAATTGTCAACAGTGGGAAAAAGAAGGAAAATAGATAAAAGGATTAAAGAAATACCATGTTGAGATCCCATTTATCAGGGTCATGAAACTGAGAGTGCCAAAAAGCTTTGATATTTTCCAGTGATATCAGCTTATCCGCCATTAAACCTTTTCCTTTCTTCCCTTCTTTTAGAGAGAGAAAACTCAAAAAGTGTGCGAGCAGCGGCTAGGGTTTAGCATTTGGCGATTATTTGTTTTCTTTGCGGTTTTTTGACGAGCGCTATTTCTGGTGTTCCTAGAATAGCCTTTGACTGGGTTGTGCAATTAGGCAATGCACGGGCCTAAATGTGGAAACAAAAAATACCAAGGGAATATTTGATTATGATCGTGAGAGAAAAATTTTTTGGGATAATATAATCAAATATATAAATATTTTTAAAAAAATATATTTTTTAATATATATACATATTATTATATTAAATATATTTTATCATTATAAGAATAAAAAATTCACTTAATTTTATTTTTACTTCAAAAATTCAATAAAAAAATATTGATTTGACTGTTATAATAAAAAAATATTTTTATCAAAATATAAATAACCATTTCAAAATACAACTTTCACATTGTTCAATAATTTATTTTTTTAAAACACATAACAAATATATAATAAAATCACACAAAATATATAACTAAACATTTCCCAATTAATTGAGCACCTATAAGAGAAAATCTCGCATGGCAAATTGGCAATACAAAAAACAAAGCAAGGCAACATGATATTTTTCTTTAAAGCGAAATATTTACTCGATTGAATACAAATAACAGTTTATTTCAAATAGCAAGATTGGAACTTCAAGAATGCACATTCATCCTTAGTCCAGGTATAATTTTTGTCCTTCAACATCAACTATGTAATCAATTAATTAATTGATATTGAGAATGAACTAAAAATTTGTGTTTATGTATACAATTCATGAATTATAATCAATCCAAACGAACTTTTTTTAGCTAAGGTAAGCAAATTTATTATGTTTTTAACTTCAATTCATTTACACATTCCTGGTAAGAACTTTTAAATTAATCAATCAGTACTGATAATTCGAGAGCAGCAGAGTATCCAATTAAGTGATGCCACCAGGGCAAAAAAATTTGAAAACACGACTCCATGAGAAATATTTTGGTCCACTCAAATTGAAAACCATAGCCATGCTCTTGTGTTGGATGGAGATTCTTTTTGCTCCGCACTTCTCACCATCCAATCAAAGTAAAGAAAGGAGAAGCGAGGAGGAGGGCTATGGCAACAAAAGCATACTCTTCACTTCTACTCATCCGATCCATGGCTGCCCAGAAGCCCATTCCTTCTGCTACCAAAACCGTCAGCTCTAGAAAGGTAATTTCACTTCCTGCAATCTGAATTCCAATTACTTTGTTTATTGTAATATTGCACTATTTATGCATGGTTCTCTTTGCCTGTATTCTCCTTTGCTGTGTAATAAGTTTCCATCAATGGAAGTTCTATCTCTGCTAAAATTCGCTATTCCAATTAATATAGAATACAACTGTATTCCCTCTTGGTGAGCCCGGCCCACGAGCCGGATATTCAGCCGCAGCGCCGCCAGTGAAGCTGTTAACAAGGGTGGAGCAGCTGCGGCTCCTGAGCAAGGCTGAGAAAGCTGGCCTATTATCAGCCGCCGAGAAATTAGGGTTATCATTGTCCACAATAGAGAGGCTTGGTTTTCTCTCTAAGGCAGAAGAATTGGGTGTCCTTTCAGCGGCCACGGATCCCGGAACCCCTTCAACTCTTCTGAACTTGAGCTTGATTTTGCTGGTTCTGGGACCTGCTTGTGTGTATTTTGTGCCGGAAGACTATCCTTGGGAAATAGGATTGCAGGTTGTGCTTGCTCTGATCTCTGTAGTTGGTGGCTCTGCTGCGTTTGCCGCATCCAATCTTGTATCCAATTTGCAGAAATCTAATTAGAATCTGGTAAGTGCCTTGAGACTGCGCAGTATTCATGGGGCTTGTGAGTGTAGTAGTATATTCTTTGATTTCTTCTTCTTTTGGAAAGTACGGGGAAAACAATAAATCTGAACACCACATATCCTCTGTGCCCATTTCCATTCATTTTAATCCGCATAATTGTAGCATCAACATATGATGTTAGTTTCACTCCTCTATGTCCTAAAATATATGAGACTGTATACTTTTGAGATAATGGTGCGAGGAGGCCTTGTAGATGTTTGGAAGTCTGATATAACATTTTTAAATATAAGATTATGAACTTCCAAATTGCTGAAAATCTGGGGATGCCCTGTGTTCTTTTAAAACAGAAAGAATTCTAACTTATGTGTGAAATTTTAATAAATTTGTTTAATTTTAACAACAAAGACAATATTATCATTATTATTTCATAGTTTTTATGATCATATTATATCTCAATATCATTTATTCAATATCTTCTTTGTAAAATAAAGTCTAATATTTTATAAAAGCTTTAAAGCTCTTCTATAAATAATAAAATATAAAAACTTGAAACAATTTTCAAATAAGCTAAATTATGCATCCTTGAAGTTGAGCTCTTCGGCAATAAGGAGTGGCAAATTTCGACACGATATGATAATGCAATACGAGTCAATATAATATTATTAGATTTGGGTTAAGAGTTATTGGATTAGATCGACATAAGGTCAAACGATAAACAACACGAAAATTGTGGGTTAGTTTAGATTGGGTTTCGGGTTATCCGACAAACAGAATAATTTTATTGGGTAATTTACCAACCCAATCTAACCCAATCTGATCCATTAAAAAAGAAAAAGAAAAAAAAAGTATATATGTATATATTTTTTTATGAATTAATACTTATGTATACTTATTCTTTGCACCAAACTTCAACTAAAACAAGAGAATAGCAATGAAGATATTGTATTAAAATCAAAAGCTGGAATATGCTATACTTTTTATATTTTTAGTTAATAACTTGATGCCAATTTTGAACAATTTAATGCTAGACTGATATGCAATGAGTTAAAGATTACTGTTTATTACTTGATACTTAACTGCTTAGTATTGTTTGGATGACTATTAATAATTGAATGGGAGGAATTGTATTTCTTTGTTGGAATTCAATTTCATGGTTGTTAAAATTGAGATGTCATAAACTTTTAGTTTAGCATTAGAATTTCTATATTGTTGATGTTGTATACAAAATTATATGAAATTTAATTATCAAATTACTCCATGATACAAAATATAGGCCATCGGAGTACAAGGTTAACTTTTCTCTAAATTTTGAATAAGTTAATTTTTTCCAAAATTTTGGTATAAGTTGCTTCCTTTATTAGAATTTTAGTTGAATATAAAATACTATGGTAGTGTTTGGATATATTTTATGTTTGATTTTATTATGTATTTATTGTGTATTTTGGAAAATTGAATAATGAAAAAATTGTGAGAGAATGTGAAATGAAGGTTTGGGGGATGTAATTGATGTTTAGTTATGATTTTGGGAATAGTTAAAAAATAGATTTTAGAAGTTTTGATATGTTTGATTATGTTTTGAACGAGGCATCTTATGCTATTAATGTCAAATCAATGCTTTTGTACTAGTATTTGGGAGTGAAATTTGATATTAATGAATTTTTTTAATTGTAAGAATAATAATAAAAAATATTGTTTATATATGTAGTGAATGGATATAGTTACATTGTAAGTTTGTGATGATTGATTAAATAATTAAGTGTGTTGTATATTATAATATTTTATAGATTTATTTGTATGTTGACATTTTTTATTATTTAATAATAATTATTATTATTATTAATTTTTATTTATTTATACACACGCACATATATTAGAAGCTTGTTATGACTCAAACTCCTGACCTCCCACATTATGTAGGAGACTTATGCTATTGGACCACAAGCCACTTGGCATAATAATAACAATAACAATAATAATTAATTAATTAATTATTGTTGTTGTCGTCGTCGTTGTTACTATTATTATTAACAACAACAACAATAATTAATTAACTGTTATTATTATTATTATTATTAAATTTTACATGGAAGAAGAGAGAAATGGGAGAGGGAATGGGCCGGCCGGCAGCAAAGGTGGGGATGGATGGCTTTGCCTTGGAGAATGCAAAATTAAATGGTTTTTTGGTTAATATATGTGAAAATGAAGGACTTTTTGGGTATTTAATGTGCAAAAAAATAAAAAAATTAAAAAAAAAGGATGAAATTTTTGAGAATATTCTTTTGTTTTAAGAGAACATTCCCAAATAAAGCCTATAAGTGTTTTGACATGAATTACTAATGAAAAATAAGTTGCAATGAATTGGATTTGAACTGACTACAAAATGTACAAATTAAGTTTGGATTGACACTTATTGGATTGAATATTTTTAGGGTTGAATAAAATTTTATAATATTCACACATCAACCTAATATAAAACAACATGATTACGACCCCTATCTGCCATGAATCTTTGCCTGTTCAGCCTAGCAATTAGCAGTGAGCCAGCTTCTCTTCACTTCTTTAAAGCACTTCTTCCATTAAAGATTTTTACACTAATCTTCAACCAAAGCAGGTAATGAAAACTCAGTGCATGTGCTTGTCGTTTTTACCATTAGGAGACGCATTATCTTCTTATTCTTTTCTGCAAATTTTCGGCAAAACGGAAACACAGTATAATGACAAGATTTCAACCAGAGATGATTTCCAAGCTTAATAGAGGGAAATGCAGGACTTCTCATCCGCCAAATCCTTATTAAAGACAAAGTGGGTCAGTAAAATGAGGCCCTCAGGCATTACCAGGCGATACCTGTTATAGGAATCCGCCACAGGTCTTAATCTCAGAAATGAAATGTATGCTTAAGAAAAGGAAGAGCAATATTCATCTTATTTTTCAGTCTACAAAGCAAAAAACCAACTTGAACTTCAAAAGAACCTTAAGCTATTGAATAATGGGAATCTAGTTAGTATCAGAAAACTGATGATACTTTGATAAGGTCACAATTAGGTGTGCTAGAACATAGCAAAATGCGGGTGAAAGGCAATTAATCAGGTGTTGCAGCACCTTAGTTCAGCTCTGCAAATCTCATGCCAACACGCATTGAATGCTTCAAGAATTTCTCAGCACATCTGCGAACACAAGTCTCCTCTTGTTTGTCCAGAGATTTGCACCGAAAGGTGTCCACACAATCAGCGAAACATCTTTCCACCAACAAATTCTACATCCTTAAACTGCAGAAGGAAATTAAACATTTCAACATTGCACTAGAATTTAATTGAAAATAACATCATGATTAGGATCTACCTGTCGTTTTCCCACCAGCTAAGGGGCACAATTTGTTATATCAATGCAAGAAAATTCTTATAAAACCACAATTGAAGTTGGAATAAGGTAGTTCAGTCAGAAAAAAGAAGAAAAAAAAACGAGGTAAAACTAGTTAGTTCACAAAAAATTTCATATGACTATCTTTGATGCCAACAACATTGCACAATAATCAATGAAGAATTTTTATCAAATTTTCAAGCAGAAGATAAACCATCATTGATGTAAGTAAATTAAACAGATCCATGTACTAGGCAGTCTCATTATATCAAGTTTTGAAAAATATGCGACCAGCAAGCATAAGAATTATGATCTGATATCCATGTAAAGAGAGGCTGATCTCCTAATAGCTCTCCACCGAGAATCTTTTATTTAGTAATCTACATGAGGATGTACATAGTAAATTAGTATGTGTGACTTTTATGTTATATAGGAGTAATTCTTCCATTTATTTTTTGTGTCAGAAGCAAGTAATCTCCCCTCACGTTAGGAAAGACCCTGAAAGACAATAGATGATACTGTAAGACATCGTCCCAGAAAATCTGCAAAATCCTCTCTTGGACATACAATTCTTCAAAATTCTTATCAATTCTTTTAGGCATCTTTAACAGTGTAAATTAGCCTGAATCTCTGAAGTCTCAATCGTTGCCCAAGAATGCATGGCAAAGGACTCCACTACTTGGCCTGCATCAATGGAACTGTATGACACCACAGAATTGCTTCTCTAGTTCAAATTACCTTAAGCATAACTAGAACCTCCCTTACCAACTAAAACCCCACAAAGAAGTACTTAAAAGTCGTTGAACATTTGACATTTTCAAAATCATACATATTTAAAAAACACACGCGCGCGCGCGCGGAGAGAGAGAGAGAGGAACAAAATTCCGAGACGATTCCATCCCTTTAACATGGAATTCATGCCATGCCCCATTTTTTATTTTTTCATTTTTGTCCAATTTGAATGAGCTTTCAGCATTACACCAGCAAAGGACCGAAAATCACTTACTGAAATGCCTCAATTCTTTTAGCTGAACGCAATAATTTCAAAATAATAAGGAAAATTAAAACTTGGGGCATATATCTTTATATACCTGTCTCGAATTTGGAGCTGGTCGATTATGGCGGACATTCGGAGCTTATCTTCCTCTGGAAGAGCGTCCAAATCTCCCAGCATGCTCTTGTCCATTTTCAAGGATCTTGTTGAACGAACCACCCGCCACCCACAAGGTTTAATTACTTCTCCGACTCTGCTCTAAAACCCTAGCTACAAGGAGAAGACGGTCGAGTCTAGATTCATTACCAAGTGGGGAATGGACGGATAAGATTGACAGCATCTGACCACCCAAGATAATTCAGGAGCATAAAAAAATATATTTATCAAATGGCTTTTTAGCAATGTTCGGGAAACCGGATTAGTGATCAAATTAATAGTTTTATTGGTTATTGGTTCACTTTAATGTAACATTATAATTATATTTAATATTATATAAATATATTAAAAATATGAAAACTGTAAATATATATATATAAAGGAAAAAAAATATAAAAGGTGCTTAATATCAAGAAACTTTCTTTAAATTCTACTTTATAATAATATCCATACAATAATTTAAAATGTTAACTCATGAAATAAAACTTGCTAAAAAATATTCTTACAAAATCCATTACAATTGAAAAAATGAATAAACACCAACTTAAATAATATAAAAATTTTAAATGTAAATAAAAACTAATATTATAATAAAAGTTAAGGTCATAATATACAAATTTTCAATTATCATCGACACTCTCATCACCCATCACTTGAAAAAAGTTTTAACTCCACCATACTTTGAAAATGAGTTAAATGAGAAAATGAAAGGAAACAAAAAAAAGAAGATTACACATGAAAAACTGATACTGAAGTTTGAACTTGTGCAGCCGCTTTAGGGTTTTCACTTTTTATTTAATTAATTTTTAATTTTTATTTAAAAAAATTAAAAAATCAATTTAAAAAAAAACAGTGCACTAGTTGAACTAAATTTTTTTACTGATTTACACCTATTTGCACTAATTTTTTAACAAATTAATTTTATATATCAAATCAGATTGAAACCTTGGCTAGTTCCCGATTGAACTAGATTGGAAACTAGCCAAGGTCCCAGTCCAATTTTTCAATCATTGGCTTTTAGAGCTTATTCAAGAATATTAACTTTGATTAAAATTTAACTGTAAAACATTCAAATTAAGTCAATTTCAATTACTAAAATAATGTTTATTCTCATTTTTATCAATTTTTTTGTGCAAAATGAAGATAGCTTTATCATTAACTCGGTTAAATTAATGAATTATAAGGTTTTAGTTAAAAAAATCGTGGTGTCTACTTCTATTTCTTTCACTAAAAAAGTTGGTATTATTGTTATTTAATTGTTGGAGCTCAAAGATTATTTTCCTAATATTTTACCACTGATCTTATTCACTCATGCACCGTAGAAATATTTTGTAAAACATTTTGCCGAAAGTTTTAACTTAATTTTGTTAATAAAGATTCTTATATCAAGATTGTCGCTGGTTCCTACTTTCCACCATATTTATTTTATGAAAATGAAAGAATATTTTGTATTTCACAAATTTATATTCATTTTTGGTCTCTTTCAAAATAAAGTATCCTATGATTACATTGGCTCTATTTGATTGCGTTTTAGGTGAATTCCAAAAAATGTTCTAAATAAAGGTGTTTTAAAAGTTAAAATTGAGGAATGAGAACATGAGGGGTAGGTATGCTTTTCTTTTGCTTTTGGGAGATATTTTGGGAATAAAAAAGGTGTTTTGGGAGTTAAAATTGAGGAATGTATTTTGTTATTATTTTGTAAAGTTGGAAAATATTTTCACAAAAACTAAACAAATATAGGTATTATTTTTTAATTTGAATCATATTTTCTTCTGAAAAGAAGTTGTATTTAATTATTTGGATGTGATACATTACTTTCAAATATTATGGATATATCTCAAAATGAGTCTAAAACATAATAGAATAGATACATATATCTTGTATGTGTATATATACTATTCATGTATATATATATACACTAGAAAGAAGCACACCTCACAAAGCGTAGTGTTGTGCCTGTTCCATTAAATGAATAAACTTATTTTTATTTGTTATATTTTTTGGAACTTCAAACATATAAAGAAACACATAGTACAATAATTTTTTATGTAGAATTTGATTTTGGATGTTGCATCTTCCTCTATAACTTTTGGCAGGAGAACACCGCTATATATCTGCTTCTGTGTCAGCTTGCCCCAACTTGCATACTAAGGGGTGAAATAACCCCTGTATAAAAAAAAATGGAATGCTGGTTATAAAAAGAAAAGACAAAAGGACATTTGGGATCCAAAACCACATGGAAACAATCAGAATCCTGCACATTAAATTTGTCATATTAAGGTGTAATCCCTAAATAAAAAATGCATATAAAAAATGCTAAAATTGTCTAGTGAAATTCTCTCTCCAACATTCCCCAACGTTGTTATCTCATTAGCAAAGAAACCTCAAGCAAACCCTATACAACATGTGCAAATGCATTAAACAATAGAATCTAGCAAATTACTCCTTGACTCCTAACCAAATGCAATTCCAAGAAAAAATAGAAATTAATATTCAGAATGTTTTATCTAAGCACTAACTTGATAGAAGAATCAAGCAGTAGCAGCTTGCTATAACTCTTTATCTACTCAGTCCCTGATCCTCTTTTCAAGCTCTGGTCTAAAGTGTGTGATAAGCCCTTGAATTGGTCAAGCAGTGGCATTACATAAAGCATATATTATGTGTCCTTCAATCCGCTTGGTCACCTCTTGAAGCATGTCAATTTCCTCCAAGTTTGCAATTCCCACCTTCACTCTCTCCATGATCATCTAGAGCCAGCTTGCACCTTCTTTGCAAGGTGTACACTACTCTATTGTTAAAAAAATTAAACCGGATTGCCAACTAGCCAGCAAATCAATCTGACTTTCTCAAAAAATTAGAAAAATGAAAAAAACACCATATTTTGTAAAAATCGTTCAAACAAGCCGATTGGACAAATGAACCGGACTGGTTTTTTAATTTAATTTTTAATGAAATTATTTTTTATTTTTATTTTTGTCTAAATACAAAATTTGAAGGCTAAAGTACATTTCACAAGTTATCTAAAAGTGAAAAACAAAAGTATTAGTTTAGAGTTTAGAATTAACTTACACACTCTCAACTTTAAATTTTAAATTTGATATATTTAAATTATTGTGATCATTTATAATACGCATTGTGAAAATTAGATTGTAATGTTAGATAATATCCTTTAAACTCTTATATTTTATATTTTGGTATTTTATTAATTTTTAATTAATATATAATATATAAATATATATTGTAATTATGACATCACGATTTAATTGCGATCTGACCTAAGGTTGAATTAGTAAACTATGAACCAGTAAATTTTTTGATTTGATAAATGATTTAATTTTTCGAACACTACACTACTCACAATTCAAATGTTGGTAGAAGTAAAAGAGTCTTGCCATCTAGATTCTTACTTGTAACAGACAACATGATAATTCCAGAGAATTACCTCCTCTGCTCTTTGGCTTGCCTTCTAATTTGATTTAAATTGTAGAGAAGGGAATAAATGTAGGATACAAGAGTTTATATTGCAAGATACACTATCTGTTTATTCCAACAAGTTTTTCATTTGTCATTGGTCATCTCAGTAGTACTCTTAGATTTTTTTTCCTCATATTTCTGAATATCGCACTTAGAGGGCTTATCCTTCAATTACGGATGCAAATAGAAACTCAACAATTCCTTTTGAAACAGCAATAGGATTATTATTGGGCAACACTATTTCCTCAATCTTTGTAATATTCCTTGTTTCCATTATTTTGCCAGTTTTTATAATCAAAATCATGTATTACTATGTTTAAGTTATATATTTATTATCTATTAAGAAATATATATAGTGAGATTATATTTTATAAAAAAATTATACTTCCAATATATGAATAAATAATAAATATGTAAAATATTAGATTTTTTAAAAAATTATAAAAAGGAATTTCTTTGTTAGTAACATTATTTCCTTGTATTTGAAAGGTTACGACAATGTTTTAAAAAAATATATGTATACAAGTTAATCTTTAAAATATTATACCCACAAACTTAAAAGTAAGTTCTTGTCAAAAACATTATTTCCTTATATTAAAAAAGTTAGAATAATATTCTGAAATAACATTTTAATATTTTTAAAATTCTAAAATGGTTTATGAGGGATAGGGGTGTAAACGAGTCGAGGCAGGCTCAAATTTAGTAAACTTAAGCTCGGCTCATTGGAAGAAGCGAAAACTCAGCGAGCCTTATTAAGCTTAACTTGATAAAACTCGTCATATAAAAGTAAAAAAGCTCAATTTGTTAAACTCAAATGAGTTCAAGCTCGAGCTTGTATATGTTTAAATTGACTCAAGCTCATTTAGACTCAAAGTAAAACTTATAATTATATATTTTTTAAATAAGTTGTTATATATTTTCCTAAGAATAAAAAATCATCATCATCATCATCATCATCATCGTCATCATCTTTATAGATTTTGTTATATGTGTCTAGATTATAATTATAAATGTCTATATATAATAAAAAAGCTCATTTAAGTTCGTGAGCTTTTCAAGCCGAATATTATTGGGCTCAGTTCGGTTCATTTAACTAACGAGCTCGAGCTCGGTTCGTTTGACTGACGAGCTCGAGTTTGGTTCTATTCGAATTTGAAAAGATCAAGCCAAATACGAGCTTTCATCAAGTCGATCTCAAATCATTCATAAATAATCTCATCGCATTTATACCACTAATAAGGAATAAAGAACCAAACAAAGTGAATCTTTAGCCCATAAAATTTGCTTAAGTCAAATATCAAGTTTTGACCAAATCTGACACGCTGCATTCATACATAAACGGTTGCATTTGCATCCTCTCTTCAAAATTTTAATTATTTTCTCAAAATATTTAAAAATGAATTAGATCACTAGCAAACATACTTATTTTTTTAAGGTTATTATGACTATGGTAAGATTTAATTTGCCACAATAGATATATAATGATTTTCCTATTTGTATTTTCAAATTTTTTATTTCACTTATTTAATTTCTTCAAAGCAGTAATATAGCCCTTTTAGAGTTTTACAATATTCATATAGATAAAAGAAGATCAATTTTCTTTGATTGCCCAATAGATTAGCAACATATTGATGATCCAATTTAAATGCTTCTTCAAATAGAGATTAATATGTCAAATGAATATTTTACATACTCAAATTTCTGTCAGATAAACCTGATGCAATGTCAACAATTCCCTTCAAATAATTAGTCATCCGTGTTTTTCAATAGATTGCTTGATTAGTGTACGGAGCCAAAAAAACACTGGTATACGAGAGTGTTAAGATGGTTTTGGATGAGCTCAATAAGTTTCTCAAAATATTTTATAAAAATGTATTAAAATTTACAAGATGTCACATAGTTCTATAGTTTTTTTTTTTAAAAAAATAAAAACTCATCACCTCATAGATAAGATCTTAGAATTTTATGAACTCTTTTAAGAAAAATGAAAAGTTTTTAGCTTACTTTTAAAATATTAATAAACTTCTCTAAATTTAACCATATTGATTACAAAATTATCATTGTTAACATCTTATGAAACTTCTAAATCTTGTGTTAACAAATAACTAGATAGGGGTGGGCAACATGTTCGGGTATGGGGGTACCTAGCCCGATCCCATCGGGTTTTTCCCGTTCGGATCAGGTATGTTTAACTCCCATACACATTCGGGTAATTAAAGGGATACCTAAAAATTTGGGAGTTGGGTATCAGGTATTGGATTAGGGTGCCTGATACCCGATCGAGTACCCCCATTTAATTTTTTTTAAGAAAAATAATAAATTTTTAATTAAGTGTTTGGGCCATTATTTTGAATTTTATATTTAAATATGAATTTGGACTCATTTTAATATCCCAATTTCCAATCCCAAATTAAATTGAAGAAGGAATTTAGTAGCCCATTAGGCCATTACCCAACAATCCAATATTCCAATACCCATTAGGCCATTACCAATTTATCATTAGTCCATTACTCCATTAAGGGTTTATTTTCTTTGAAACCTTTGTTGGTTTTATTCTAAAATTTGTTCAAATATTTGGATTTGCTAATGCTTTTATGAGTTGTGATGAATATTATTGTGAGTTGTGATATTGTGAAAATGTGATATTAACCAAACATTATTGTCAATATATGATTACAATTCTAAAGCTTGTTAAGAAAAAACAGAAAAACATAAAGTCAAAGGACTCATTTCTTTGTATATGATTATGTGTTATTGTGTTTCATGGGATATGAAGAAATTGGAGTGTTTGAATTACTTGCTTCTTGTATGGGTATTGCTGTATTGGCCTATTGGGTAATGGGTTAATTCAGATGAGTTTTTAAGTAAACAAGAGATCGAGGGATTGTGAAATAAAAATTGATCATTTTCATATTATTTCTAAAAGTTATTAATGATTATATTTAAATTTATTGTTGGACGTAAAATATCAAACACCACAAAATATTATAGAGAATATTTTTTTTTAATAAAAAGGCATGTTAAAGATAAGAAACAGAAAAAAGGAAAGAAAGAAAGAAAGAAAGAAAAGGACAATTTATTAAACAAGCTCAAAATTCTAGTTCTTACATTATAATATAAGACTTTATAATACCATATTAGACATTAATGTCTATATTTAAGCTTCAAAATTATATATTAGTTCGTATTTAGAGCTTGTGAATAATGAAATGTATTACTATCAATTATTTCACGATGAAAATAAATAAGAAATTAACAAAATTTTAATTTATATTTATTAAAAATATATAAAAATATTTAATGGGGGTTTGGGGGTAGCCGACCTTAAGGGGGTAGCCCTATCAAATGGGGGTCGGGATTCGGATACTAAAAAATGATACCTAAGCCCTCGGGTACCCACACTGCGGGTACCCCCAAGGGGGGTACCTGGTCCCTGCCCATCCCTATAACTAGAGCTTATTTATTTATTTATTTTTTCCACAATATGTTGTAAGCTCCAAAAACATATCATAAGATAAATGAGCTTACAAGATTTTTTTAGACGAGTTTAGCCAAACACCCTCTAAAACTGCATGGGAACTAATCATATTCATCTAGTGCAAAATACACAATACTACATACAAAATCCATTAACATCTCAATTTCATCCAAGCATAATGTCACTAGATCATGTTTACTTATTGACAACAATTATCGTTGTTCTAGTGCAATAACAACATAATCACACTATAGGTAGACAGGTTATGACTTCTTCAAGGAAACACATCTCTTAAGCAATTTGATATCTTGTTGTCCTATAATCACATGCTAGGACAAAGGGAAACATATTCATTACATTGCAATGCAAATTCTAAATTCAAATGCCAATGAAGTCTAATGATTCCTATATCCTAATATTTATGCTATTGTTCGTATTTCATTATTAGATCACAATTTGTTCGAGTTACATGATATTTTTCATGTAAAGAACACGATAGTTGGGTATCAAATTTATGGCTATACATGAAATGTGAAACCTAGAAAATCACCCTAATTAGACATCAACATGCAATGTGTAATTTGGCTCAATAAAAATCAGCATCCTCCATTGTTAGATATTTCTAACCTCCATTGACCTAGAGATTAAGACTTTATTTAAGTAGTATCCCTGCACCTCAACAAGTGCCCATATCTAACTAGATAATCAATCACTATTCACAGCTAATTAATCATTGCACGACAACATTACTCATGACAGATGAGGGATCAAAATCACCTTGTTAGGACCTTGACATCTTTTTCAGGCTTAATCTCATAATCTAAGATTATCACAGTATAATATAATGCACAAATTTAAGTATGCATCCCATGTTACATTGTTTCAAGTTCTTATTTAAATGTTTTGCAAGGTTCATTCTCAAATATATATATATATATATATAAAAGAAAAGGATTATAGGTTTTCGGAAAACATAGTTGCTTCACTTCGAATTAAAATTACAGTAAATGATTTGACAATAGATAAGTAGCAGAAAGTATATCCCAGTAAAATTAACATTATTATCTTTGTGGCATATGAATTAATCCCTACGCAACCCACAAAATGATGAATCTTCTTAAACTTTCATATTTTTCAAGAAAGCTTAAATGTATTAACTGATACCTAGAATCCATATTTCATGCTCTCGTGACCAGAGGCCATGTTTATAATTGGTATCCTTGGAATGAAAAATGGACTGAGATTGTGTAGTTTCTGCATTCAAAAAAAGAAATTAAAAGAGATTTACCAACTATTTTAATGTTAAATACAATGCCATATCTTTAAATAATTGAAATTGAATGACATAGGCTAGCAAGATCACCTTGGTTCCATTCTCTTATTTCAATGAGAATATTTTTCTACACTACATTACATAGAAGCTCTTTGTCAAAATGAGAAATTGGCAAAGCGATAGCATATATATAAACCATAGTATAATTGATGAGGCAACAAAAGACTCATAAATCATTTATGAAGCATCCAACATACTGATGCTACCAATTCTAGCACCTATGGGAACTCCTTGATGATCTTAAAGTCAAAATAAGTAGCCACTAATAAAATCAAAAAATGCACAACCCTTCGTAACATACAATGAACAACTACTGTTCTTTCCTTCTCATTCTTTTTTGTTCACATATAATTTACATCTATTAAGGCTTCATCAGCAACACACAATGCATAGCCTATAAACCTAGCAATCAACCTATGATCTTAGAAAGAATAAAAAGTAGAATCTCATACTCAGGTTTTCTTATCAATTCAAACTAAACTTTTGAATGGATTTGCAAAACTTATAACATAACATAAAAGTTACTACTTTTGGAACTCATAGAAAATTCAACCAATTCTCTACACTACAAATCTCAAATCCTTTAAAGTTTAACCCATGCAAGTCGCAGAGATTATTATTCACAAATCAAACTACCAACCATATTTAGCAAAAACCTTGGTACCAAGTACTGTTCAATAACTTTTTCTTTGAAATACATATCTATCCATACATGAAGAGACAAACCACAAACCCAATAATTTGCATCCATGAGAGCTCATTCTCGTGCACAAATCAATCAAGGAACTCTTTTCAACAAACCTTAAGCAATTCGATCAAGGCTTCTTCATTAGGCCTGCTCAAAGTATACTTAAGGGGTGGGGTACAGAAAACACCATACATCTTCAAGATTAAATGAAAAATTTTTCTGACACCAAAATTAAAGTCTAGTAATTTGCAATTTATAATTAAAGGTTCGGCCTAAGATTTACAAAAATCTTGCAGAGAAAAACCATTTTTGATGTGACCATAAATACCCAACAAAAACATTAGAGAAAAAAAAGAAGAAAAGAGCTATTTTGTTCTAACCAAAATAATGTACAATAAAAAGAGTCCAGCTTACAAATCATCCAAACACCCAATCCCTAAAATGGCATTGTTTCACAGGTGAAAAGGGCAAAAAAAAAAAAGTAGAAAATACTACTCATGTGTGGGGGAATCGTAGACACGAGCATCAGTATTTATATAATAGAGTAATATATATAGAGAGAGAGATGTGGTACATAAATCTATAGAAATATTTGATATTATAATATTCTATAGAGATGTGGTATGTAAATCCACATCAACACAAAAAAATATTATACGTACTGATTTGAAATGGAATAAATTATATTACAATTTAATTTTTATTATATTCAAATTTAATTAAATCTGTAGAAGTGTAAATGCATTCTAGAATGTATGTGGATACTATTGTGCCAATTCATAACTTCTCTAAGCTATAGAAAGTTGGTCATGTCCATTAACTTGTTGCTCTTGATGATGCTTATACTCCTCCCCAGCATATAATGAGAAATAAAACTATATCTAGTCCTTTTATTTCCTTATCTACATCCTCCATCAATGCCTTCACGCTTCCGCATCAATATAAGATTGATAATATTTTAAAGTATGTTGAAGAGACACGTGAGAGACACCATATATACTTGTTGTATGAAGTTCCAAGCTACAAGAGCTTGGTAAGTATTCTCTCTTTTTTTGTTGTAGATGGGGCAACCTTAAATAAAAGTCCACCTTATGACTAGCAAGACTTGAAACCATAGGGAGGGCCTAGTTACATATCCTTTAGTTAAGAATCTTAATATTATTGAGTAGGTTAGATGACCAAATGCAGCTGTAACATGAATAAGGTTAAGGTTGAGCTGACATTGAATATATTATGAGAGTTGGTATATGTATCATTTGCTACATACTAAATACTCTTGATGGAAAATTTATCATGATTGTTATATATAATGTTGTAATTGTAATTATAAGCACATATAAAAATATAGAAAGAATGATAATAGTATCAATTGGAAACAATGTTACAACTTGAAGATGTAGCTTGAATAATTCATTTTTGAAGCATGCATGGGAAATGAGGAGAGGAGAGGAAGAGAAGAAAACACACATTGATGGCAAATTAAAGGAATTATCCGTAGTATGGTTGTTATATCAGCAAATTATAGTATGTACAAATTAGAAATGTGACTTGAAGAATCTTGCGGAGGAGTTTGTATTATGATTGGATTTTTTTTTTCTATAACTAATTGTATTTATTATTTTCTGTTTGTTGCAAGTTTGTTAGTTGTTAGTTAGGTCCACCAACCTTAGCATAGTTATTGTTGTGTATATATAGACCCGTACCATTTATTTTGTGAATAACACACTCTCACATTTTTAGCTTAGATTTCATTCCATGTGTATGCCCAATTTCTCCCCCTATCTCTTGAGAACCTTCTTTTTTCTTCATTTTCTCATGGCAACTTAGTTCTTAATAAGGTATTAGAAGATTTCACTCATTTTTCCTTTGCTTATTGATTTTCGTCATAGTTTTCTCCTTTGATTTATATCATGTCTCTTTTAGATCCTCTCCGATCATCCTTCTTCACCACTTCCGATGGTCAGTTCACTATTGACAACATCTCCAGTCAATTTTACCTTCATTATTCAGATGGACCAGGACTCACCTTGGTGTCACAATTCCTTACTGGAGAAAATTATGCTTCATGGAGCCAAGCAATGTTAATTTCTCTCTCGGTGAAAAGTAAAATAGGGTTCATGGATGGTTCGATTCAAAAACTATTAGTTGATGATCCTATTCTACTCAACTCTTGGACAAGAAACAACAATGTAGTGATCTCCTGTCTTTTGAATTCTATTTCTAAGGAAATATGTGCTAGCATAATATATTCTGATTCAGCTTATGCTATATGTATGGATCTTAATGATTGGTTTCAGTAGAACATAGGCCCTAGACTCTATCAATTACACAAAGAGTTAATCACTCACACTCAAGGATCCAACTCGATTGCTATCTATTCCACCAAACTATAAGCTGTATGGGATGAATTGAGCAACTACTGTACAATTTGCATATGCAATCAATGCTTTTGTAGAGGTATCAAGGTACTTAATGATCACTACAATTGTGAATATGTGTTGGCACTTTTGATTGGGCTTAATGACTCATATGCTTAGATTCGCAGCTAAATTTTACTCCTAGATCTCTTGCCACCTATTAGCAAGGTCTTTTCTCTCGTGGCATAGGAAGAAATTCAGCATGGAGTTAGCACTATGTCATAGAATGATGGCACCAGTAGTTTGGCCTTTGCAACAAAATTTGATGTTTAGAAATCTCTTGACAGACCATTCAACAAGCAACACTATAGCAATTTTAGAGGACAACAAAAGAAAAGGCCTTACTATGGTGGAAACTTGTTATAAACTTCATGGCTTCCCCATAAGCTTTAGATTCAAGTCCAAAAATCAGCAATTTTAGGCCTCTATCTCAAACAATACATCTAAACATAACATTCCTTCGAATGTCAATCTGGTATCTAACTCATAATCATTTGAGGTGTCAAACAACTTTTTTCAAGCCCTAAGTGCTGCTCAGTATAGTCATTTTCTATCTTTTCTTTCTACTCAAGCCAAAAATACTTTTGCCTTATCACAACTTACTATCGACACTAAGATTCCACCTATTGCATTTACTACAAGTACATGGCTTTATGCTTCCTCTACATTTAATCTTTTTCACACAACTGGATTGTTGATTCTAGAGCTACTAGACATATATGTTCTGATGTTACTCTATTCTAAAATCTCACTCAAGTAAATCACTCATTTGTTATTCTTCCTAATAACACATGCATTCTTATCCATCATATGGGAGATATCATTTTAAGTCCTAAAATTACCTTGCATAATGTCTTATATGTCCCTAAAATTAAGATTCAACTCCTATATGTTGGCTCTCTTTTACAAAATTCTCACATCAATGTGATTTTCACCAAGGATCATTTTATGACTTAGGATGCCATGACTTTGAGAGTAATTGGCAAGGGTAAATAGAAAGGTGGCCTCTACATTCTTGATGTAAAAATTGCATTCCACACCTTTGCGACTCATCTTAATGCTAACACTTCATACATTTGGCACTATAGACTAGGACATCTATCAAATAAATTACCTACGATTTTGAAACCCTTACTAAAATTTGATGTAACTAATTTGGGTAAATCTTACTATATATGTTATCTAGTAAAGCAAAAAAAGCTTCCATTTACATCTCATAATCATTTTGCACAAAATCCATTTGATTTAATTTATATAGATACTTGGGGATCATTTCACACACATGCTCGCACTGGTCATCACTTCTTTCTTACTACTGTAGATGATTGCACTAGGTTTACTTGGACATTTCTGCTCACACACAAGTTTGAAGTTTCTCACATTCTCCGTAGATTTTTTTACTCTCACAAAAATTTAATTCAACACCACAATTAAGAAAGTGAGAAGTGACAATACTAAGCATCTAAGGCCTGTTTGGTTTCATTTTCATTTCCAGCTTTTTCATCATTTCTAAAATTTGAAAAGTTAGCTAGTGAAAATGAGTAGAAAATAAGTTTGTATTTGGATGAATTATTGAAAAATTAATGATTATGTCGGTTTTAATAGGTTGTAGGTGAAGAGGATAGAAATAATGAAATAGAAAAAGATGATATATAGGTTATTGGGAGAATATGAAAAATATATTTTGAAAATGAAAATGATAATGATGTTGGATGAAATGTTCAAAACGTGACATGTTTCATTTTTGGAATATTAAAAAATAAAAAAATTGGCTATGGAAATGAAACCAAACGAGGCCAAAACCTCTCAAATTTTTATAGTAAACATGGTGTCATTCATCAACTTACATGCATTAGAACGCCTCAACAGAATGCAATTGTTGAGCACAAGCACTAATACCTTCTAATATGTTGCATGTGCTCTTTACTGTTAGTCTCATATACCTATCTCATTTTAGAATGAATACATTCTAATCATGACATACTTAATAAATCGAACTCCCACTTTTGTCCTGCAAACTAAATCTCCCTTTAAGCTTCTTTATCAAACTGCAGTAGATTACCCGCACCTCAAAACATTCTAGTGTCTAGCCTATAATTTCACTCTAAGCCCTCACTGTACCAAATTTCAACCCCAATCTCGACCATGCATCTTCCTTGGCTATCCTAATGCTACTAAAGGGTACAAATTCTATGACTTAAACACTAGACAAATCCTTATCTTCTGTACTAATATTTTTCAAGAGCACTTATTTCCATTCACTAATATCTCCCATCATGAGGACATAATTCCCAATCATTTCCATGATCTTGTCCTGCCCCTCTCCTCTAATGATAACTTCAATACAACATCTCAACCTACTATAGCTACCATACATGAATCTTTCCCAACTTCTAGCATGCCCACCGTTTTGGTTTGCAAGTTTGCTAGAATCACTAGATGTTTTACCTACTTGTAAGATTACCCTTGCAGTTTCATACAGTCTAGTAATATCCCCTACAAATATGAATATCTCATATCCAACTATATATCTTATCATTCTTTCTCTTCAAAACACAAACATCTTTTTCTAAACATTTCCACTCACCCAAAACCCTAAACCTACCAATAAGCTTCAAGAGTCCCTAAGTGGCATACCACCATACAATCTAAGCTCACTGCACTCACCACAAACAACATTTGGTTAGTTGTCCCTTTCTCCCCAAGTAAGCATACTATTGGTTGCAGGTGGATTTTTAAACTTAAGATGAAAACAGATGGAACAGTTGATCACTACAAAGCTCACCTAGTTGCCAAGGGTTTCACACAACAAGCCAAAGTTGATTTCTTGGACTCGTTCCCCTCGATTGCGAAATTCACCATGGTGAAAATGTTTTTGCACTTGATGTTTCCAAATAATAGCATTTGGCATAGGTCAATGTTAATAACACATTTCTCAAAGGTGATCTTTTTGAAAAAGTATACATGGATCTTCATTTAGGCTACACTCAAATTGTCTTCACTTTCTCTCATGGTTCCAAACTTGTATATAAACTACACAAGGCATTATATGGCCTAATACAAGCATCTTGGCAATGGTACTCCAAGTTTTCTGATGTATTATTCTAACTAGGTTTTAAACAATCTTCTATAGATTACAATTTATTCGCAAAAAGTTATGGGCAATCATTGCTTGCTATTTTGGTATATGTTGATGACATTTTAATAGATGGACCCTCTCAGGCAAAAATTGCTCAAGTTAAGACTATTCTCCAATAACGGTTGAAACTCCATGATCTTGGTGACCTGAAATACTTCTTAGGCTTGGAAATCTCTCGATCATTTATTAAAATTTTCATATCTCAAAGGTATTATGCTTTTCAAATCCTCAATGACATTAGTCTCCTTAGTGCCAAGCCATCACAAGTCTCTCTTGATCTACACGCTAAGCTTAGTTTAACCAAAGAAAACTCCTTCAAGACCCTATTCAATATTGCCGCCTAATTAGCAGATTGTTGTAGTTCACATTGACCTGCCAAGACATCACTTTTGCCATTCATTGCCTCAGTCAATATCTCTCTGCTCCTAATGCAACCTACCTCCAAGCCGCACATCACATCCTCTATTACTTCAAAGGCACCCTTGGTCAAAGTCTCTTCTTTTCATCCAAATCATCTCACAAGCTTTTTGCTTTCTCTGATGTATGTTGGGCCTTTTACCCTGAATCACGTAAATGCACTATTGGCTTTTGTAGTTTTCTATGCGATTCCCTAGTTTCATGGAAGTTTAAGAAATCAACCACTGTTTCTTGATCATCTACCGAAGTAGAATTTAGAGCCCTCACCATAACAACTAGTGAAATCACTTGGCTTCAACAACTTCTCCATGATCTTCATGTTCAGTCATATACTCCATCCTTGTTATTATGTGATAGTGAAGTCGCTTTGTGCATTGCTTCCAACCACGTCTTCCATGAGCACACCAAACACATCAAAATTGATTGCCATTTTTTTTTTTTGTGAAAGAGTCACTGGCGACAAACTCAAGTTCATGCTTATACGCTCCACTCATCAACTCACTAACACATTAACTAATGCATCACTTGTTGCCAACTTATCCCAACTCCTCTTCAAGACGGTTATTCACAACCCTCCAGTCCATCTTAGGGGAGGTGGTATAGAGATTAGATGTATTTTTTTCCTATAACAGATTGTATTTATTATTTTTATTTGTTACAAGTTTGTTAGTTGACTGTTAAAAGTTGTTTGTTAGGTCCACCAACCTTAGCATAGTTATTGTTGTGTACAGATAGACTAGTACTATTTATTTTGTGAATTACACACTCTCAAATTTTCAGCTTAGATTAATTGCATGTGTGTGCTTAGTTTCTCTAGCTATCCCTCGAGAACCTTCCTTCTTCATTTTCTCATGGTAGCTCAGATCTTAATAGTTTGTTCTTCAACATTACATATTTGCATTCAAGCTGAAAAAAGGCTACAAGAAATATGGAGAACACACAAAGCTTGTTGGCTTGGAGAAAGTATGGAGCATAATTTGAAAACAATATTTACAAGTTATGAGTTTAGGCTAATTTATCAAGTTTTTCAGTTGATAAGAACTAAATATGGAGTTAAGTTGCAAGGGATTGCGAAAATATGGAATATTAATAAATCAATAATCTCAAACAAAATATTAGTCAAACTTTTAAGTTTAAGAAAATTTCAAGATTTCTACATCTTCAAATCAAGAAAGTACACCTTCTAACAACTGTTTGTTGGAGTCTCTCTAACGGCTAGCGACGTATTGAAAGAAGTATTTCTCTTCAATTTCCAAGATAACCCAAAAAAAATATAATAATAATAAATAAATAAATATAACATCAAGAACAAAGGAAGAATAACAACGAAGAAGCAGAAAATAGGGGGAAAAGAAGATGTGAAAAGGAAAAAGAGGCTTTTTTTTGGCGTATCAAAACAATCTTCTTCTAGGGTCAAATATGCAAAGTCTTACTTATATGTCTTTTAGATGCATATATTTCTCTGGGACGACAGTATAATCAAGTCAAATAAACCCCATAGATGTATTGAAAATTAGGAATACTTATCAAACTTAATCTAGTTAAAGTAGAAAAAGAGATGGGGAAAAAAGGAAAGTGTATAGTAAATCCATTCACATTTCGTTGCCTAATACTTGGGTCAAGAAATTGATTCAAATATTTTAGGCCAACATGAATGAATAGTGCTTGGGCCATGCCACTACTCATATGGTTGTTTACATAAATACTAGCAGTCAGTGTATACTAAATATGTGTGCGTTCAATAAAAATAAAAATTAATTTTATTCAAAAAACTTGAAAATAATTGCTATAATACAGAAAAAATCAATTAGGTAATAAACTACCAATGCTAAATTCATTCGTGCACTCGTTGAAAAAAATAACATAAACTAAAGTTTAAAAAAAATTTAAATGGGAGAAATCACACCTAAAAAAAAGTTGAAAAAAATACAAATATGTATGACTTTGTGAGCCTTTTATGGAACTATTATTTATGTGGCAGTGGTGAGGTGAGGGAAGGGAAGGAAGCGTAGTGGAACCATAGTTATTTGTATAGATATGAAAATTTAAAAAACAAATTAAATGAGAATAAAAAATACATTTGAAAATATACTAAAAAGGGTATAGACTTTTTATCAATATTATAGATAAGTATATGATTTTTTTTTCTTTTTCACTCCATTTACAAAGAAAACAAAATTTATTTCAGTTCACCATCATTGGCTTTATTAAAATTTGTTCCACTGCCCGACTTCATTTATAGAATTTTATTCTCTACACTTCGATTTTTTTCCTTGACTAAATTTTGCTTTACGGTGACAGGCTAAAGACCCAAGTTTGAACATTTAGCTCCAACTCAAAAACTATATATGAATTATCTCTCTATCAATTTGATGGATTTTAAATTGAAACAATATCATAGTCACTTGAAATCCTTAATCCTAAATTCCTTCTGAAATTCAAATTTCTTCATTGAAACACAGAACGTAAGTCGTATTTGAATGGAAAAATTTACAAATTAAGTTTGTTCGAACAATTTAAAATTATAATGAATTTAAAATTCCTTAAAATAATTTGAAATGATTTGTTCGAATAATCTAAATTTATGATCCGTGATGGATCTTAAGTCCACCCGGCAGTGAAATGATTTGAAAATTTTAACTTCAAATAAACCTTTCATCAAAGCCAAATCACTCCGTGCAAGATGCATCCAAGAGAATGTAATCTCATTGTTGTGGATTATTTGGTACTAAAAAATGCTTAAGGCTGTGATGCCAGCTACAGCTAGTATGAATTTCCACCTAAATTATCAGAATATTTGCAAATCCAAACGGCCCCCAAGAGATTGTGGCGGTGGCAAACAATCCAATAGTTCCTAATAAATATTTGACAGTGGGACTTGCAGTTAACTTTTTCTTCTGCCATCATTTTGCATTATTGCTGGCATTTTCAGGCATTTATCATTGGCCATTTATTGCCACTTCCGCCTGCAGCTTTCCGAAAGGTATTATGGGAAATACCTGTCTGAACGGAATATGACATATCAGGCGAGGCGAGAATTTTGGCTGCTTCTTTATTTTTTTCCTCACCTTTCTGTATATGATAAATATCTTTTCCTGGGCAAATTAATTCCAATTTGTCTAAGAAAATGTATTTTCGGGAGAGGGAAAAAAGAAAAAAAAGAAAAAGAAAACGAAAACGAAAATCCTCATCTCTCATTCACACACGGACACATCATATTGATGGCATAGTAACGATAATGACACAGGTGATTGGCCATGAGGAGCAATATGATAATAATAGCGACAGAGATAGGGTAACAAGTGGAGTCCAATATTTAAACAGATATTTTGTTCGATATAAGTTTGAATTTTTTATTAAGGTTAAAAATTTGGTTTGATTTGATTTGTTGAAGGTTTTAACTCAAACCAACTTCTAATTTAATTCAATAGAATGATCAAGCTCTGAGCTTGATACATTTATATATACTTTATTATTTTAATAATATCAAATCAAGTTTAAGGTAGAATTGAAATTTGATCGAAGTAAAAAAATATATTAAAACTTAATTAATTAATTGGATGAAGCTTGAGTTGTATTTCTAATTTCAATCGAAAGCATAATTAGAGATGCAAAAACAGGAATGATTATACGACCACGGGCAAAAGAAGAAAATTCAATTTGTGCTAATGTTGTTTTTATGTCTTCTGCACAATCATGAAATAATATTCATGATTAATAAGTGATGAATCTTAGGTAAATGTAATGAAAGAGAAGTTCACTAAATTCAATAAAAGTAAGAGACCCTCAGACCAAATGTCATAAACAAATCCAGACTTGTTGCTAAAGGATACTCGTTGGTTTATATATGTTAATGATATGGTTATCATCCCCGTTGATTATAACTCAATTTAAACAATACCTTCGAGATTCCTGTTATATAGAGGATCTTAGTCGTTTTACATACTTCCTTGGATTGAAAGTTCAATATAACTCCTCTACATATATATATATATATATATTAATTATATTAGGATTTGATTGCTTTGGCTGGTCTTCAAAATTATTCATTTATTAATAATACTCCTCTAGAAGTGAATGCTAAATATTACACTGAAGAAGGGGAACTACTTTCTAATCCTTTATTGTATCGACAATTAGTTAGGAGTTTGAACTGCATAATCATTACTCAGCCTGCAGTAGGTTAATCAGTATTCAGTTAATTATGTATTTTCTGCATGCACACGTCGACACTTGGATGTCATTCGGTGTGTCATTCGAGATTCCTTTGTCGAGGTTTATTTTGTTGGGTCTCCTATGTGTCTTGTTGGCTTTAGCCATGCTGATTGGGCTGGTTGTCCTTATGCTCGTTGTTCCATCACCAGCTAGTGTATGTTTACTTTCTAGTACGTGGATTCTTTGACACGCCGTAGCATAGTAATAAACAAGACCATGCTTCTAGATTTTCCACCAAATCTGGATATCATCACGCTATGTCTGCTGCAGGTTATGAGATTACCTGGCCTCGAGGGTTGTTGGCTGACCTTGATTCAACTCCTTTTTTTCACATAGATATATAATTACACAAGTGCTACTTAAATATATTGCTACTAGTTCAGTCCACCACAAGCCTATAAAGCATATTGAAGTGGACTGTCATTATATTTATATATATATATATATATATATTCGAGCAGTTGGAAATAATCAAATCATTTCTCTTCCACATATTTCCACAGCCTTACAAATTGCTGATACACTTAATTACCAAGTCTCGATCTCACTTGCTGTCATCATCAATTTCTTGTTAGGGATTACCTAAACCATTGTTAATGTTAGATAATCAAAGCATTCGGCAAATATTTTACTTGAATTGCTCAAAAGATCTAACAATACGTATGAAAAAATATAAAAACAAATGAAAACATATTGTTTCGAAGCTTTTTTCTTTTGATCAGAAATAATTGGCTTAAGCCCCTAAAGTTTGGAGAATTATAATATTAATATTTTTGTGTGTTGAAAAATCCTTGTTTTCGAGCGTATGCATGCTGGATATATAACATAGTATTTCTTCACAATTCCTGGCAATATTAGTTATCTTAATTGAAGTTAAAAGGTTAGAAAGAATTGTAGTCCTAACTTATCCTGTTCATAATTATAAAAACCAATTAAAGAAGCTACACAAGTAGCTAGAGCGCTAGTTGAGGAATGATTAATTTCTGTGTATTAAAAACTTATTTACCAAATCATTGCAAAGTAAAAGCTCTTCGTCAAAGTTGAAAAGACTGGAGATATTACAATATTAATGTACGTCATATTATACCGATGATCATAAGAGCAATTGAACGAAGCTGCAGGCAGCAGGCAGCAGGCAGCAGGGTGTATATATATATATATATATAATATAATATAATATAATATAATTGAGGAATGACTATTTCTATATGTTGATTAATATGCTTATTTTTATATCCTAACACACTTTTTTTTTTCCTTTCAAACAACGTATGCAAATTAATTAGGAACCCGTACAAGCTCAAACTCCTAACATCTCACAGTATGTGAGAGACTATACCACTAAACCACAGACTATTCGACCAATAACTTATATATATATATATATAAAATTCTATATTTTCATTATTATTATTATTATTATTATTATTATTATATTTATTCATCTACAACCAACTAAACATCATATTATTATTATTATTATTTTCAGATGATCTGTCCTGTATCATTTTAACTCTCATTTTCTAATGATTTTTTTAAATTTTGAAAATGTTGAAAATAAAAAACAAAAATAAAAATATATCCAAACAACCTCTTATAAGCCGAGGATAAAAACCTGCATACTATCATAGACATACGTTTTTGAGTATAAGATGCTGCATTATATAAGTGAAATTAGAGGCAATCGTAAGGTCATAGCTCGCACGCACTAGAATCTAGATCATCAAATCAGACTGTAAGATCAATTATACGATGACACATTTTGGTTAATTCTCTTAGGGTGGAGGCTGGAGCCAATATAATTAATTAATGTATATTCTGCAGAAAGAGCAGGATTTTATTGTCTGCTGGGCTGGGAGGTCTCCAGTTCATAATTGCCTGCCTATTTAATTTAATTTATTATCTGTGCGCTTTGGATTTCTGCATTATTTGGCGACATTTCAAACCTTCAGGTCATCTCCAACCTGACTCCTCCTGCGCGCGCGCGAGGAATGAGGACAAATATCAGCATGCATGTATGTCGACAAAAGAGACGGAGAATAGAGAGTGTGACAAGGCTCATAGTACTTTTGCCAAAGAAAACATAGCCAAATAAATTATGCATTGGTTCGACCGCTCAACTTATATGTAGGGTACAACGTACAAATGCCCAAAAGGATAAAGCACGTCTTGATTTCTCTTAATTTGAAATTGCAATATATAACCAAAATATCATATATATATATATATCGCTACATTAATTCTGATCTTAAAAAAAAATAAAAGGCCTATTTGATATTTCTTCATTTTTATTTTCTGTTTTTAATTTTTTTCAAAAGTTGAAAAATTAGTTTTAGTTTTGAAAATAAAAATGCAATTGTATTTCGGATGTTTTATCTAAAAATAATGATTATGATAGGTATAAAGTTGAAAATTTAGATGATTAGAAATATATTGAATATTTTAAATCATGTCAAATTTGAATTTAATTGATGTGATAATAGGACGACAAAATAGATTTATGAAAAATTAAAAATGAAAACAAAGAATATTTTTAGTGAAGATGTGTCTAAGTTGATAATTTTTAATTTTTAAATAGTGAGGAAAATGAAAGGAGGTTTGAGAGGTGGGGATATTGAGGATGGGATTGCAGAGCAAACCTGATTTTATGGTCGGTTTCTGGGAATGGTTTTATGGAAAGACAAGAGAGAGAGAGAGAGAGAGATATGAGTTGAGAATTCTCAGATATTGGTTTCCAACCGGGAGGGAGGTTTAATTCTCAGATATTGATAAAGAAATGACGGCTAGCTGCAAACATAAGCTTTTCTTCGGTCCTAATAATTGATCCCGAGAAAGTCTAGAAAGCAGCTTGCAGCTTAGCTTAATTCGGCTTTTTAATTTCAATAATAATTTTCGGTTGTGAAATAGAATATTACCTCTTTGTTAATTAAGGTATATAAATGCTGCTGGGTATGAAAGTTGTTCTTGATCAGTTCACAACCAGATTACACACATATTTATATATATATATATATATGTCCGATCGAGACATTAACTTGTAGCCAAAACAGATATATGATCGGATCCATCGAGAAGCTGACAGCAGGCAAATTGAGTTTTTGCAGCTTAATTTTAATTAATCAAGGCTATACATATACGTATGTACATATGATTCCCTGTCATTAATTTATTTTAATTTAACCAATCAGCTTATTAATTATGCCTCCAATGCTGTACCACAGCACAGTTATATTTATTTAAGAATGGGGTTAGTACAATTATTGATAATTATATGAGCACGTGCAAATATCCCACGTTATTATAAATAAGCTAGCTAGCTAGCTAGCCGGCCCGCACAGTACGTAATAGATGGTCTAGCCGCAGGATTTGCGCATGGGGGCACTGCGCGTCTAAAATTGCGGTATTGATAAACAATTTTTGTTTTTGTTTTAATTTATTTATACAAGCATGCATAAATTGTTCGTCTTATTTAAATTTTTGACCCCATAGTTTATGTGTGAACTTTATATCATTGTGTCAAAAGTCATTCAGCACAAGTGTAAGCATTACGAACTTTGAAAATAGAGAATACTAGTAGTAAGACAAATAATATTGTTTGCAACAATTTTAATTATTATTTAATATTTAATCATTAATATCAATTTTTCTTGCAGTAATTATTAATTATGAGCTTATTCATTTCTTATAATTACATAAACATGCAAACTAACGTTGTAGCCGCAACTACATTGATACATACACATTATATTATTATATTTGCTTCAAATGATAGGACTGTATTTAATTGATAAGCTAATATTGTATTTATTGTTTAGAAAATATATCATTATCATTTAGTATTTTGTTTGTTTATTTGTATTATTAGGTTGGATATCCTAATTTTAATACAATAACTTGTTTAGATGTTTAAAATTATAACTTGTGATAAGTGTGGAATATTAATTTTATCTCCCATCTTTTTTAATAATTCAATTATCTTCATTCAAAGAGTTTAAATATATTTATTGTGTTTGAAATGGCCAAGTCTCTATTTTTTTCCTCAATAGTTTATAATTCTTTATTACATAAAAAACATTCAATTTTGTTTTTGAAAAAAAAAAAATAATCAGCTAAAATTCCATAAAATCTTATACTTATTTCATAAATTAAATTATTTTATTTTTGATATGCTTATTTTAATTTTGTAAATATAAATTCATATTAAGTGTAGATTTATATTTGAAAAAATATTGTTCATTTTTTAATTTATAGAAAAAATTTATGAATTCTTATTATCTGGAAGAAATAATTTTTATATAAAAATTTTACATTTCTTAAATAAATATTGTACAAAAAATCTTACAAAAAAAGGTTTGATTGTGCAAATAATTTAGCCTTTTCTTAAAAACTCAATAATATATATAAGGACTTAGTGATATATACATATATATATATATATATTTGTTTATTAAATTTGTGAGTGATTATATGCCTGAGAGGGCAATGAATTAGGCTTAAGGAATTTTAATATGGTGGTAGATTATTACTCAAAATACTTTTTGGCCTTTCAAAACATTTTAAGTCTTTTCCTAAAAAACAATTTTAGTTATTAGCTAGAATTTGCAAGTGCCAGTTAAACTACCAGTCAAACTAGTAATAAATAAAGTAGTAAAACAGAAGTAAAAAGGCATTGACATTTATAAAGGTTCAACAAGTCTACTTCTCTACCTAAGTTTTCACTTAGGATTTTGAATCTATCAAATTAATTAATATGTAAGAATATTTTTACAAGTAATAATAGTAATTTGACTATAAAAAAAGACAAAGGACTAGAAACACCCTAATAAGGTAAAAAATGAACTCTTCGCAAAGAGCTAAACTGGAATCCCAGACAAGATAAGACAGATTCTAGAACACTGTAAAATTAGCTATTTGTGAACTGGCCCAGGGGAAAATGCATGAGTTGCTACTATTTTGTATGGCAAGCTCTAGTCCTTTCTTCTAGACCGAAACCAAGAACATTGTCAAAGATTCCAGACAGTACTGCCTTACTAATTTCTTCACTTAGAGGTCCTTAAAGCAACCAACCACTGATTTGTTCTTTTCACAAGGTCCCTCGAGAGTAGTTATGACTCCCGTCCCTCTTTACCACAAAGTCCTTTAAGACACAAGCCGCCTTGTCCTTGTCTCTCCAAAGTCCATCGAAGGCAATTTCCACATAACTTTCTTCACCACAAGGTCCCTCGAAAACACACATAGAGCAAGAAATTAGCAACTCTTAAGCACAAAATGTGTATGAGAGTATCATACAACTCTTCAAGACACTTAACAAAGTTCTCTCCTGACTTAGTGATCCATACTTTCAATGCAAAATATTTTTCACTTTTATATGCTTACATTCAACAACTATGAATGCTTATTTAGGTAAGTGTCCGTTGGAATCAAATAAAGAAATAGGATATTTAAGCATTCATGCATTAGTTCCATGAATTGCGGATATTGTAGCATGTCTTGATTTCTTTCCTAAGTTATAAAAATATGAATCAAACTAGAGTCTTCATGATATCTTATAATTATGAAAAGTAAATTCTAGTGCATGAATAGATCCCAATAGATAGTATAGAAAGATAGTTCACGACTCGATTGCACATTTTTAGCATATAACTTTGAGCATGCAAATTTGTCATAATCAAAATAGTCTAAATTTTGAAGGGGTTAACAATCTCCCCATTTTTTATGATGTCAAAATTTGAATAGATAAGAAAGGTATCACCTAAGTTTCCCCTGTCTATGTGCCTAGTTTTGCCAACTTGTGCCCCACGGTATGAAAGTGATTTGTGCTTCTCCTATTCATGTACTCAAGAAACTAGAGAAACAACAAGTACTAGCAGATACTAGATAATATATTCCATTAGCAGGCCTAATTATCAAAAACTGATCATTCAAGATAATAAGTTTATAGACCCATAAAAGTCTAAAAGCATAAATTAGGTCCAACAAATAAAATAACAAAAGTTTCAGTAGATAGTAGTTAAAATAACAAAAGTTCCAACAAATAAGAGTTTCAAAGATTCAAATTTTTAATCACTCTTCTCCCCTTTCATCATAAAATCAAACTTAGGAAGCATTCAGATAAGCTCAAACTTTCTCCTTCAATCATATGACATTGGCACAAATGCGACTGGATTTGCAAAGAAAATGCTTAAGCTTGTAATCTAAAAAATCAACAAAGGTTTCTAGGTGTCCTGTAAGAGTTTCCACAGCATTATTAAGATCATCTATCTTAGCCTCAAGAGCATCATCTACTTTACTAGCTTTCCCTAGATCCTTCTAGTTATTTTAATAGGAGTGGGGTGAATAGGGCTAGATTCTTTAGATTCTAAGCTAATGGATACTGAAATTTTAGATTTATGGAGACAAAACTTGATACTGCTAGAGTTCTACCAATCCCCCTAAACCATCCATCATCCTCTGTATACTGAATCCTCATTTTGCTAAGGCTTGCAAGATCCAAGACTTTATGGTCATGGTCACCCTCAACCTAAGCATTAGGCAAAAACATTTAGTCACTTTTGAAGATATGTGTGAGAATAATATAATAGGGAAGATTTTTGGCTTAATAAGAGAAAGAGTAAACTATATATTCAGAATGATAAATCCAAGATTGACTGGTTCTTGCTTGATAGCTTTTTCCATAAGACAAATGTTCATGGAATTTAGATTAGCGGTATGTCCTTCACTTGAAATCACGGCAAAAAAAAATAGAGCATCTAAGCAACTGCTGGAGTAGAATATGTTCAATTTTTATTTTGTTCAAACAAGCACCTTCAGAAAAAGTATATTTCTTTTCTCCCTAAAAGAGTTGACAAATTTCATCATAGCAAACATTGGAATCAATCAAATCACCAAAATTAAAGAATTTGACACCATCATTTAGAATATCTAATAGAAAGTTCAGTTTTGAAAGAGACAGTACAATCCTTTTGTCAAAAACATAAGACTTCATAAAGATATTAGATTCAAATTCAATAAATGTGAAATTTGAGTATAACAACTTGACTAAGGGAGGATATGAGCGTTCATCAATTCTCATTAAGTTGTCCCATTTTAAACCAAAAACCTAGTCAATTGTATCAAATTTTGGCAAAGATTCAAATTTGATAGCCTTACCATGATTTAGATTATGTGTAAAAACTTTCTCATTAAAGCATGTTTAGGCCTCAGAAGAGTTGAATTTTAAAGAGGATAGTAGCTTACTGAAATTCCAATCTTTGTTATCTTTGGGACAAACAAGAACAAAGGAATTAGGGCTAAAGATATCTTCTTTAGAACTAGCAGGTCTTTCATGATTACCTGTGCGAGTATCCTCATTACTCAGTTCTTCATTGCTAAGATAGACTTGTTTATCAGAAGAAAATAATTGATCCTCATTAGCGCTGAAGTCTTTATACCATTTTAATAAAATTAGAGCTTTAGAAATCCATATAGGAATGGGTTTAGAAGGAGATGATGAGCATTTTTTTCTTAGAGGAAGAAGCTCCAGCATTTAATCTCACTAAGCGCTTATGCATGGTGATTTCGTTGGAGAGGAGAAAAGAAACAAAAGGAATTTTTTGAACAAAAAATGAGTTTCTCTTTTCTATGAACAGAAGAAGAAATGACAGGTTAAGAAAAATGAGGCTTTTGAAAAGTGGAAAGAATCAAAAAATTAAATGGAAGATTTTGTTGCACGCAAAAATTGGTATTGAAAAAAGAAAGAGATGTGGTTAGTTTTGGTGCATAATAGCTGTCATTTTTAAATAAGTTAACTAATCCTGCCAAAATTAGATTTTGATTTAATTCCTAATCTTTCTCTAATGCAAACAAATTTCTTTTCTTCCAAATCTTTGTGAAAATATCTATAAGCTGATTTTCAATAGAAACAAAATCAATCAATATATCACTTTTATTCAAATGATCACATAAAAAAATGATGATTAATTTCAATATGTTTTGTGTGTGAATGCGAAACTAGATTTTTAGATATGCTAATAGCACTAGAACTATCACATAAAATGAGCATGCAAGTCATATTAACACCAAAGTCATGCAAGATATGTTTAATCCATAATACCTACTTGTAGCAATTTCCCAAGGCCATGTATTCTGCCTTGGTTGTGGATAATGTAACTATGCTTTGCTTTTTACTACACCATAAACTGGATAGTTTTCCCATATTTGGTAACCAATGCAAGTACGTTTCCGATCTATCTTGCATCCAGCATGATTTGCATTAGAATAGCTTATGAAATTAAAAGATTTAGAATGTGGATACCATAAGCCAAAGTTAGATGTTCCCTCAAGATATCTTGATATTCTTTTAGCAATGTTCAAATGGGATTCCTTTGGATCAGATTGGAATCTAGCACATAGCATGTTGAACATATAATATCTGGATGATTTGTAGTTAAATAAAGTAAAGTATCAATTATACCTATATAGATTTTTTTGTCTATATTCTTACCATCCTCATCAAGTTCTAGTATGGTATTTGTACTCATGGGAGTGGTTGCAGGGTTGCATTCACTCATTTTGAACTTTTTTAAAAGTTTCATTGTATATTTTTCTTGTGAGATAAATGCCTCTTTCTGAGTTTGCTTCCCTTGAAGTCCTAATAAAAAGTTGAGCTCTCCCATTAAGTTCATCTCGAACTCTTGTTTCATTTTCTCAGCAAACTCTTGAGACAGTATATCATTAACATTACCAAAAATAATGTCATTGACATAAATTTGAACAATGAGGGAACTATTTTCTTAATGCTTAGTGAATAATGTGGTATCTAAGATTCCAATAGAAAAATCTTTGTTTGTGATAAAGTTGCTCAAATGACCACACTAAGCCTTAGGGGCTTGTTTTAGTACATATAAAGCCTTTGTCATTTTAAAACATCATGAGAAATATTTTGATTTTTGAAACTAAGCGTTGCTCCACATAAACTTCTTCTTCTATGAATCCATTTAGAAAAGCTCTTTTTACATCCATTTGATAGAGCATAAACTATTTATGAGATGCAAAAGCAAGAATTATTCTAATTGATTCTAACCTTACAATTGGTGCAAGTGTTTCATCGTTGTCAATGCCCTCTTGCTGACTATATCCTTTTGCTACAAGTCTGGCATTATTTTTGGTAACTTTACCAATTTTATCTAGTTTATTTCTGAACACCCACTTGGTACTAATAACTAGATGGTCTGACAGTCATTATACCAACTCCAAGACTTCGTTTTTTTCATACTGAACCAATTTTTCCTTCATTGTTTTAATCCATAATGGATCTTTTAGTGCCTCTTTGACATCTTTAGGTTTAATAATTGAAATGAGGGCATAATTAGATTCATTTGGTGGAACTTGTTTGGCTTTGGACCTAGTAGTTATTCCAACTTGAGGATCTCTAATGATTCTATTAGTAAGGTGATTGGACACATGTTTAAACCTTCTGATTTTTTGTTCAGCCCTTTCTACTGACTCACTGGAATGAGGTTTATCAATGGAATTTGTTTTCTAAAATGATTCTGATTCCTCTTGATTTGATGTTGATGGCTCATGGTCCGAAATCTTGACTGGTTCTTCGAAGCTACAACTTCTTTGCTCAAGGTTTCCTTGGCACAAGATGGGTTAGTTTCATCAAACATAACATGTGTGGATTCTTGAGCCATTCTTTTCCTCTTATAAAATGCATGATAGGCTTTACTATGCATTGAGTAACCAACAAAGATAGTCTCATCAATTTTAGAATCAAACTTTGTCAAATAATTTTTATCATTAAGAATGTAACATTTGCAACCAAAGACACAGATATAAGAAATATATGGAACTTTACTATGCCACAATTCATATAGGGTTTTTCTCAAAAGTGGTCTTAAGAAAACATGATTTGACACATGACAAGCCATATTCATGACTTCAACCCATAAGGATTTTGGAAGTTCATATTCATTAAGCATGATTCTAGAAACTTCTTGCAAAGTCCATTTCTTCCTTTCAGCTATCCCATTTTGTTAGGGAGTCTTAGGAGCAAAACAATCATGAATGTAACCATGTTTTTCACAAAATAAAGCAAAGTTTATTTCATAAAACTTAGTTCCATAGTTACTTCTAATGTTCTTAATGAAATAAGCCTTTTTCATTTTGAAGCCTATTGGTGGTGGAATGAAAGCATTTAGAGCATTATTTTTATGAGCAAAGAATATAACCCATTTAAAATGAGTATAATCATCTACTATGACAAATACATATCTTTTAGCACCAAGGGAAGTAGTTTTGTTAGGTCTAAATAGATTAATGTGCAAACGTTCTAGTAACTTAGAAGTTATGATCTCATTCTTTGGTTTGAAAGATGTTCAAATTTGCTTTCCCTTTTAGCATGCATCATATATTCTATCCTTGAAAAAGTTTAATTTGGGTAACCCTTTGACATAATCTTTCTTTGCGAGATGAGATATAAGTTTCATGTTTATGTGGTTCATTCTCTTATTCTATTTCCATAATTCTTCATCAGAAATAGCTAAACACTCCATATTTTGACATGTTAAATTAACAAGGGTTATACAATAAACATTTCCATCCCTGGTAGCAATAAAAAATAGTTTCTCATTTTGCTTAATAACATGGTGAGAATGATGGAATTTAACCTCGTAACCTTCATGCATAGTTGATTGATACTAAGCAAGTTATGCTTGAGGCCCTCAACAAGTCAAACATTATCAATAGAAGTACTAGTCTGCTCACCAATGGTACCTTTATTTATTATGCATCATTTCGTGTTGTTTGCATAAAGAACATTGCCTATAGAACAATTTTTAACCTTAAGGAACATAGATGCACCCCTTATCATGTGCCCGAAACATTCGCTATTCAGGTATCACTTATGTTTCCAAGAATGTTCCTTGGCATAAACTTGTAAGAAATCAATTTATTTTAGGTTCCCAAACTATGTTAGATTCTTCATGGTTAGTAGCAGATAACTTTCTTACCCAAACAAACTTGGTACAAATGAGTTTCTCAATCAGACATTTATAATTGATATGACAAGGTCTACCACAAGTAAAACAAATTTTTTAAATTGGTTTGAAATTCAATCTAGAAGTTGTTGAAGCTAGTTTGATTTTTTTTTATTCATACTATTTCAAAATTTCTGATCCTTTTTAGCATTATGTCTAAGTAGAACATTCATATGTATGTGTTTAACACTTGTGGAACATTCACATAGATCATCTTTAGCAAGGAAGCATTCTTCAACAATCATTTTTTCTTTGATTTCACGATTTATGTTTTTAATTTGTTTCTTCAAAGAGTTATTCTCTTCAGTGAGCCAATTGTTCATTTCCTTCTGCATTTAGCATCAAAGGTCTCTTTATTTTTCACTATTTGCATTTCAAACTTATCTTTATGAGCCCTATCCAATTCCTTATGCAAATAATCAACTTTTTCTTGCAAAGCTTTATTTTTATCAATAAACATTTTAACATAAATTTCATAAAGCTTAAGCAATTTTTGCACATCCTCATCAATGGCAATTTCATCACTAGAATCATAATTAGAACACGAAAAGACACTTGCGTGATTTACCATGAAGCAATTGTCTTCATTGTCAAATTATTCACCGTCAAATTAGTTGTCAGCACCTTATCTTTGGCATGTCTTGCATTTTTCTTCAATCTAGGACAATCTGGTTGTTTGTGTTTGATTTCATTACATTCGTAGCAATGAGGTGGTTTGGCACTTTGAGTTTCCGAACTAGTTCTTATTGGTTTCGATTTATTGTTCTTGAATTTTCTTTTGAGATTCATTAGTTACTTTAATCTCTGGAAAATTAGAACGATTTCATTCTCAATTGGATCCTTATCAAGATCTTTTTGAAGTTCCAAGTCAGGATCATGATAGATATTAAAAGAAATATTCCTTTTGGCTTTTGTTTTTGAACTTTTATTTTTATTCAATAGAATCATCTTATAGGATGTGAGAGATCCAATCAGTTTACTCACGGTCATCCTGCTAGATCATGAGTTTTTTGAATACTAATAACTTTTTGCATCCATTCCTTGGGAAGCGATTTAAGAATCTTTTAGACTTGTTCATCCTCATTTATAGTTCCACCAAGTAAAAACATAGGATTTATAATTTTCATGAAACGAGCGTATATTTGACTTATGGTCTCATTAGATTTCACTTGGAATATTTCATATTTGTGAATGAAAAGAGTAATTCTTTCTTGTCAAACCTGACTGGTACCTTCGTAGGTCACTTGCAATATTTGCCATATTTTCTTTATTGTAGCACATGTACTAACTCGGTTGTACTCTTTTTTTGTAATAGTGCACAATAAAATGTTCTTGGTCCTTGCATTCATTGAGATGGCCTTTTATCATCATTGATAAATTCTCGTTGCTCTTTTGGAACTGTCTATCCATTAATCAATTTTATTGAAACTGTTGGCCATTCATTAACTATGTCTAATAAATCAAAATTCAGGGCAATTATATATTCTTGCATTCGATTTTTCCACGTAGCATAATTGGAACTATCAAATAGTGGAGGCCAATTGTGTGATTACCCTTTCTATAAAGACATCAAGAGTGTTAGTGGCCATAGGATCTTTTACTCTAGTAGTTACACCACAATATAGAGAACTAATGCTCCGATGCCAATTGTGAGTGATTATATACCTAATTTGGGGAGGGGGTGAATTAAGCTTAAGGGATTTTAATGTAGCGAAAGATTATCACTCAAAATACTCTTTGGCCTTTTAGAATAGTTTAAGTCTTTTGCCAAAAAATAGTTTTAGTTATTAAATGGAATTTGTAAGTACCAGTTAGACTACCAGTCAAATCAGTAATAAATAAAGCAGTAAAATAGAAGTAAAAAGACACTAGTGTTTATAAAGGTTTGGAAAGCCTACTCCTCTACCTAAGTTTTCACTTAGGGTTCCGAACTTGTCAAATTAATTAATATGTAAGAATGTTTTTATAAGTAATAATAGTAATTTGACAATAAGAAAAGCTAAAGGATTAGAAACACCCTAGCAAGGTGAAAACTAGCTCTTCTCAAAGAGCTAAATTGTAATCCTAAATAAGATAAGGCAGATTCAGAGCATTGTGAAACCAATTGCTTGTGAACTGGTTGAGGAAACTTTTACTAAATTTACTTGCACAACCTCCATAGATTGATACATTAGTTGTTGCCATTCCATATGGCAAACTTTAGTCTCTTCTTCTAGACTGAAACCAAGAGCATGGTTGAAGATTCTAGATAGTACCGCTCTACTAGTTTCTTCACATAGAGATCTTTAGAGCAATCAAGTGCTAATTTATTCTCTTCATAGGGTCTCTTAAGAGCTGGTTCAACTCTTATCTCTCTTTACTACTAGATCCTTCGAGACATAAACTGCTTTGCCTTGATCTCACTAATGTCCATTGAAAGCAAGTTCCACTTGACTTTCTTCACCATAAGGTCCCTCAAAAGCATATGTAGAGCAAGGAATTAGCAGGACTTAAGCACAAAATGTGTATGACAATATCACACAACTCCTCAGACACTTAACAAAGTTCTTTCTCGACTTAATAGTTCACACTTTTAATGCTACATATTGTTTACTTTTATATGCTTATGTCTAACAACTATGAATGCTTGTTTAGGTAAGTGTCCATTGGAATCAAATAAGAAAACATGATATTTAAGCATTCATGCATTAGTTCCATGAATTGCGGATATTGCAACATATCATGATTTCTTTCCTAAGTCATAAGATATGAATCAAACTAGAATCTTCAAGATATCTTATAATCATGGAGAGTAAATTGCAGCACATGAACAGATTTCAACAGATAATATGGAAAGATATTTAATGACTTGATAACACATTTTTAGCACATAACTTTGAGCATGCAAATTTATCATAATTGAAACAGTGTAAATTATCAAAGGGTTAATAAAATCTTATATTCAAATGTTCACATGCCTTTCTATATATGAAAATGTATATATAAAGCACCTATATTTAAAAATATGTGGGGGATAATATTTGTTATATAAGATATTAATCTCAATGCTTCTAATTCTAGGATTACGAATCTGCCCCTGGGATAGAATATATAGTTCTGACATTTTAGGATAAAATATTGGGTTATTTTATTAATCATGGGATTTAAAATATGTCAATTAAATATGTCAATTGTATTAAATTATACATCTATCCTATACAATCCTGACAAGCAAATTAACTAGCCCTTAATGTTGTCTAGAGTAAATTAACTACTAATTAAGCTTACCCCACCTACCAACATCACCACAACAAATTGAAGAGATTTGAAGAGCAGTTCATCTTATTTTGGTTGTGGTTAAAGCTTTCTATGTGTTTATATAATTGGCAACAAATTAAGTTTGGAGTATCAGGATTAAAGTTTCCTTTTGATAAAGCCTACATTGTTTTCTTTAATTTGCAGTGGAAGATTTCTTTTTTTATTTTTATTTTTTTGAATTAATTACATATCGTATAGGGTATTGTAATCATGTTATCGTAAAATTTGGAAAAAATTAAATTTAGTTTATAGTTTAAATTTTTGTTACAGATTTTATTCCAATGTTTGTTTTTTGAGGCATTTGGCAAATACTTCACAAAATAAGTAAAAATTAC
>JACGDI010005249.1:112040-137936 GCA_014898725.1 Jacaranda copaia | reverse complement strand
GCAGTAGTGCACACCCTACCAAGATGCAACCTTTGCACCCCAGTGAACGTGTCTTACATTTGGATGCAATGCCCTTATGACCCAGCATAAGAAGGGATGGTTCCACAACTCATGTTGTTTTGTAGACGTCATTTTCGCACCTTCTCTCTATTTCTTTGGCATGTTCTGTTAGAATTTTAGCACATAAATAAATTAATTTATCTCATTGAGGAAATAGTTTAGTGCCAAAATTAATGAGATATTGAATAAGCAAATTAAGGTAAAGAGTTAGCTACGTGCTAAAACTATTAAGACGTGGGAGTTAGTGAATAGTGTATAAAAATAATCCAAAAATTCTAATAATAATTATTCTATATAATTTTATTTGAATTATTTTAAAATTTGGATTTTGGAGACCAAAATTAATTCTTCCAACAGTCATATTCAACTCGCTTAAAAGGTCACAACCTTTATTTAGTCTGATAGAGTTAGAGATATGTCTGATAAGAATAAACATATATCTTATAGGAATAGACACTTTAGTCTTATAAATAGAGGTGCTGTCTAGTGTCATAATTTCAAGAAAAAATACACAAGCATTCTAGCATTTTAGGCATTCATTCTCACATGCATACATACACATTTTTCATTAACCACAAGAGGTTTAAGTTAGCTCAATTTGGAGGTTCAACCTATAGGAGTGCTACCTTTGATTGTTCAGAGTCATTGTATTTTGAGAAGTTGTTCGTTAGTAGTCCTCGGACACCAATGGGAGGTGAATAAAACTGTAAGGAAGCTGTGTTCGTGTAAGCCTCGACTCAATATTTATTTGATCCTCAATTTTTTGGTATCCTTTACCAATTCTAAATTGTTTTATAATTTTTTCCTATCTATATTTGTTTTTATATTGATTGCTTAATCTTAAATTATGCTACTATAATAAATAAAATATATTGGTGCACATGATATTTCAACATACTTAAGGTTTTTGTCTCTAATCTCTCTGTATCATTCAGTAGCATTATAGAAATTACAGTTTGAACTTATTTGCTTCAAAACTTACAAAAGGTTGCCTAGTATATTAGTTCTCATGCTTGCATGTTCTATGTCGTAAGCCTACTTAGACTTTGGTTGTAATTAAGAAAGAGATCTTAGCTTTATTATTCCAACAAAGTCTTATGCTACATTTCAAGTAAATGTGTTAATCTTTTTATTGGTTGGCAATACTGCTGTCTTTGTTTAAGAAGAAAAAGTATTACCATTAGAATGCCTACTGGCTCCTTTAACTATAGAAAAATAAGTTAGACTTTAAATTCTCAATATGCTTGGATGATTATAATTAATTTTGGAAAAGATTCTGTGTTTTACTACATTAATTTAACTTCTTGATAATAATCTATATGGTCCTATTAATTGCTTGATCACTAACCAGTGCCGTAATTATTCTTGTCGGAATACAATCTGTTCTAATATTTTGTCATTTTGTATACATTGCTTTTGTTTAAATCTAAGAGAGATAATTTTCCTCATAATTATTTTATAGAAATTAATTATAATTTTCCTCGTAATTGTTTTATAAAAATTAATTATGTCTACAAACAATGATGTGCCAAATATTCCTAATAAGCCCAACATGGTGAGCATTGGTAGTGGAACACTAAATGCCCCTATTGTAGCGCCTTTTATTGCTATTGTTCCTACTCCTATCACAATTGGACTAGTGGAGATACTAGAAAAATTCAACAGGAAAGATTTCAAGAGATGAAAACAAAAAACGCTATTTTATCTTACCACTTTGAACCTTGCAAGGTTCTTGTAGGAAGAACATCCTGCATTGGAGGAAAATCCAAATATGCAAACCATAACGACTATTGATGCATGGAATCATGGAGATTTCTTGTGCAAAAACTATATACTTAATAGGTTGGACAATGTATTGTATAATGTTTATAGTCCTATTGCTACAGCAAAAGAACTTTGGGAATCACTTGAGAGAAAATATGAGATGGAGGATGCCGGCATGAAGAAATTCATTGTTGGTAAGTTCCTTGTATTTATTATGATAGATGCAGGCATGAAGAAATTCATTGTTGGTAAGTTCATTGTATTTATTATGATAGATTCCAAATCTATGATGTCTTAGGTGAAAGAATATTAAATGATACTACATGAGTTGGCCACCAAAGGAATAGCACTTGGAGAGGCAATCCAAGTGGTGGCTCTGATTAAGAAGTTACCCTCGAGATAGAAGGACTTTAAAAATTACCTCAAGCACAAGTGCAAGGAAATGAACCTTGAGAACTTGGTTTTAAGGCTAAGGATATAGGAAGATAACTGGCTTCCTAAAAAGAGTTGTGGTGGCAATGCTTATGAGAGCAAAGCAAATATGGGAGAGTAAGAGCCATCAAACAAGCGAAAAGGAGACTTGTCTTGCCAACAAAGTGAGAGCAAGAAAATAAAGTTTGAGGCAACAACTATGTGTATGGCAGGCTAAGGCATAAGGCTAAAAACTACTGAAACCATCAACAAGAATAGACTTCTAAGAAAGCGGGCCTTCAAAGAGAAGATTGCGTATGTAAATGTGACAAAGATGGATAATCTGTCAGATGGCATTGGTGACTTAGACCTATTAGCTGTGGTTTCTAAGGTAAATCTCATTGAAAATCCTAAGAAGTGATGGGTGGACGCTGGGGCTACTCGACACATGTGCTTAGGTAAAACCCTGTTTGCTACATATGAGAATGTTGAAGGTGAAAATTTGTTTATGGACAATTTTTCAACTTCCAAGGTGCATGGAGTTGGAAAAGTGGTGCTCAAAATGACTTCTAGAAAGGAGCTAACTCTAAACAAAGGGCTTCATGTGCCAGACATAAGGAAAAATTTAGTGTCAGGTTCTATGCTTAGCAAGAATGGATTTAGGCTAGTTTTTGAATCTGACAAATTTTTATTTACAAAAAATGGTGTGTATGTCTAAAAAGGATATTTATGTGACGATCTTTTAAAAATGAATGTAACGACCACCATACCTAAAAAAGTACCAAAAGTTTTTATTAATTGAAATAAAGTAAATTCGGCTTACTTGTTGGAGCCTCTAGATTTGTGGCATCATAGACTAGGACATGTAAATTTTGGTACTTTGAGTAAACTAGCTAAAAGTGGAATTCTACCTAAGTTGGATCTTGATACAAAATCTAAGTGTGAAGTTAGCATTGAAGCAAAAATGACAAAAAAATCCTTTTAAGATAATAAAAAGATGCATTAAACTATTAAATTTAATTCACACCGGCAAATGCAATTTAAAAATAGTGCAATCGAGAGGTGGGAAACAATGTTTTCTAACCTTTATAGATGATTGCACAAGATATTGTCATGTTTATCTACTTTCTGGCAAATATGATGCTATTGACGTATTTAAGCATTACAAAAATGAGGTTGAGAATTAACTTGGAAAGAAAATAAAATTACTCAAAAGTGATAGAGGTGGTGAATACGTCTTCCCCTTTAACGAATTTTGCTCCGAACATGGAACAATCCATGAAGTAACAGCACTTTATACACCACAATCAAATGGCATTGATGAGTGCAAAAATCAAACCTTAAAGAAAATGATGAACATATTATTAATTAATCTAGAAGCATCTCCAAACATGTGGGGAGATCAGGGCTAACTGCAAATCATTTACTTAACATGATACTCCACAAGAAATTACAAAAATACCATATGAGGCATGGAAAGGACACCCCCATCTTATTAATATCTTCGATTGTAGGGGTGTTTAGCTAAAGTAGGAATACCACTTCCTAAAATGGTCAAAATAGGACCAAAGACTGTTGATGGAATATTTATTGGTTACACACAGCATAGTGCTGCCTATCGATTCCTTGTAAATAAATTTGATATTGACAACATTCAAGTCAATACAATAATTGAGTCAAGGAACGCCAATTTCTTTGAATAAATATTCCCATGGAAAAATGAAGAAGGATGAGTAATATTTAAAAGACTTCGAGAAGTTCAAGAGTCGAGCAAAGACGACTTCGAGCCAAGACGTAGCAAAAGAGCTAGAATGGCTAAATCCTTTGGACCTAACTTCTTGACTTACATATTAGAAAGTGAATCGAGGACATTTATTGAAGCAATGACCACCTCAGAAGCTCTATTATGGAAGGAAGCAGTAAATAGTGAAATAGAGTCCATCATGCATAATCATACTTAGTAACTAGTTGATTTACCTCATGGAAATAAACCTTTAAGGTGTAAATAGATTTTCAATAGAAAAATGAAAGCTAATGGTGCAATAGACAAGTACAAGGCAAGGTTAGTAGTCAAAGGGTACGGATAAAAGAAAGGTTTTGACTACTTTGATATACACTCGCTTGTGACTAGAATAACTTCCGTTCAATTATTACTTGCCTTTGCTACTATTAATAATCTCAAGATACATCAAATGGATATAAAGACTGCATTTTTAAATGGTGATCTCGATTAGAAAATTTATATGGAACAACCTAAAGGGTTTGTGGTTCCAAGCTAAGAGAAGAAGATGTGTAAATTAATTAAGTCATTATACGGTTTAAAATAAGCACCTAAACAATGGCATCTTAAATTTGATCATGTGATGATACCTAATGGCTTCAAGATTAATGAGTGTGACAAGTATGTGTATATCATAGGTATACCAATTGAATATGTCATTATATGTTTATATGTAGATGATTGCCAATCATAGAAAGCAACAGTGACATAATCAAAGAGACAAAGAAATTGCTAAGTTGCAATTTTGATATGAAAGATATGGGCCTTGCTGATGTCATACTCAAAATTAAAATAATAAGAACACCTAATGGGATAGTACTAACACAATCTTACTACATTAAGAAAGTGTTACAAAAGTTTCTAGATCCCACTACTAACCCAGTGAAAACACCAATAGATGTAAACTAACAGCTTTCCAAAAATAAGAATGAAGGAAAGGCTCAAGTGGAGTACGCATGTAGAATTGGAAGCCTCATGTATATACTGAATTGCACGAGGCCAGATATTGCATATGCAGTTGGTAAGCTAAGTAGATATACAAACAACCTTGGACAAGAGCATTAGAATGCTATTGTTAAAGTACTAAAGTACTTAAAACACACTACAAAGTATGGTCTACACTATACCAAATATCCAACTGTAATTGAGAGATATAGCAATGTAATTAGATATCTAATTGAAATGAGTCAAAGTCCATGAGTGGATATGTGTTCACTCTAGGTGGAGTTGCCATATCATGGAAATCCTCAAAGCAAACTTGCATAGCTAGATCAACAATGGAATCAGAGTTCATTGTGTTAGATAAAGTAGATCAGAAAGCAGAATAGTTATGTCAATTTTTGGAAGATATTCCAAATTGGACAAAATCTATGCTAGTAATTTGCATCCACTGTGATAGCCAATTTGCCATTCAAAGGGCACAAAGTAGTATGTACAACGGCAAGTTTCGACACATACAAAGGAGACATAACATTGTTAGACAACTACTCTCTAGTGGAGTTATCTCAATCGACTATGTGAAGTCTAAAGATAAACTTGCAGATCTACTAACCAAAAGTATAAATAGAGAGCAAGTTAATAAATTATTAGAGGGAATGGATTTGAAGCCTTTAAATAACTGAGTTACCATAATGGGAACCCTAGCAATGTGATTGGAGATCCCATAAAGTAGGTTCAAAGGGAAAAAACAAGTTATACAACTATGACTCGATGTATAAGCACTACCCCAGAGGGAGGGGGCACAACCCTCTAGCCCATTTTTTGATAAGTAGACAGTGCATCTTGCAAAAGTTCTAAGTTAGGCATTACTAATGACACTCATATCTCAAAAGGAACCTCTTAATGAGAAGTCACCAATGTGAGTAGGGATTGGGCTAATCTTATGAGAATTTGTAAGGCTGAATTTTTAGAGTAGTACTCATGAATACCAAGAACTGTTTAGGGCTGAAATGAACACAATAGTTAAACCATAAAATTGACTATTGAATGGTGTTGTGTGCAGTGTTATTGTATTGATGTACACAAAAGCCAAACAGTTCAAGACATCATGTTTACTGGTTGGCAAGTGCATCCAAAGCTACCTCTCCCGATGCAATATCCCTTGAGCTGAACCTCTATCATGCAATTACATTCATGTGTATATTTGTCAGGCTATTTGCTTATTCATGTGCGAGATTGTTAGAATTTTAGCACGTAAATAAATTAATTTATCTCATTGAGGAGATAGTTTAGTAACAGAATTAATGTGATATTGAATGAGTAAATTGACCTAAAGAGTTAGCTATGTACTAAGATTATTAAGAAGTGAAAGTTAGAGGATAGTGTATAAAAATAATATGAAAATTCTAATAATTATTATTCTATATAATTATTGTTTGAATTATTTTAAATTTTGGGTTATGGAGACCGAAATTAATTCTCCCAACAATCATATCCAATTAACTTAAAAGGTTGCAACACATGTCTTTTAAAATTAAAAATAAAGGTCACAACCTTTATTTAGTTTGATAGAGTTAGGGACATCTTTTACAGGGATAGAAACATATCTTATAAGAATAGGCACTTTAGTCCTATAAATAGAGGTGTTGCCTAGTGTTATAATTTCAAGGAAAAAAACACAACTATTCTAGCACTTTAGGCATTCATTTTTACATACATACATACATATTTTTTATTAAGCACAAGAGGTTCAAGTTAGTTTGGTTTGGAGGTTCAATCAATAAGAGTGCCACCTTTGGTTATTCAGAGTCATTGTATCATAGGAGGCTGTTTGTCAGTAGTCCTTGAGCACCGGTGGGAGGCGAATAAAACCTTAAGGAAACTGTGCTCGTGCAGGTCTTGACTTGATATTTATTTGGTGATCAATTTTTTGCTTCCGGTTTGAATCCTTTACCAATTCTGAATTGTTTTATAATTTTGTCTTATAAATGTTTGTTTTTTATATTGATTGCTTAATTTTAAATTATGCTACTGTAATAAATAATATATATTGGTGCACATAATATTCTAACATTTTCACCATTCTTCGACTCTAAGATTTAAAATTTTAAGGCACAATCAATATTTTTTTTAAGTTAAATAGATAAATATATTATTATATCAAAACATTAGCTAATATATAAATAATCAATTAATAGTTAACAATCAACAATGAAGTATTATGTTATACAAACAAGTATCATACATTTAAGTTGAAATTGAAAAGTAAAAATATTTGCAAATGAATAATATTAAGTGTAAAATAGGCTAGGGGTTTGTATTAAGTTAAAACCAATCAAACCAAATTTTCAATTCGATTAACCAAAAATCCAACCAAACTATGTTCAATACAGTTTTGGTTTTTAACTGGTTTTGATCGATTCGGTTCGGTTTTTAACCAAAACCAAACCATTCAAAATCAGTTCAGTTTTGGTTTCAGTTTTTATTAAATTGAAAAAGGTTCAAACCCTCTCCTACTCTTCATTTTTTTCTTTTTATTTTTTTTTAATTTTGAAAGTGGTATCACTCTTGGGGAAAAAAATGTGATATCCTACTCTTTGAAGATCATGATAAGACTCACAAAAAATTAAATTAGAGTACTTATTTTTTTGGTACCAAAAAGTGTGATAAAAACTTGTTTAATGAAAAATATTTGATTTTTGATAAAAAAAAAAAATTTGAATTGGATCACTTATTTTTTGGGTACTAAAAAGTTCGTGTGATAACAAATTTGAATTGGATAAATATTTGGTACCAACTTATTTGACAAAATCAATTTTAATATATTTTGTAATAAGATGATAAAATCAATTTTATTTTAAAAAGCAAAGATAATATAATTTTATTTTCTCTTCTTCCTTCTCCACTTTTACATTTTTTGGTCTTGATTATTTCACCTTATCAAAAACTTCTCTTTTTATTTATCCCAAAAATTTAAAAATACATTAATATTTACACTATTTTAAAAATTACATTTATTTATTTTAGACTTAAAAAATTTAACAAAAAAATATTAAATTTACTAAAACTATTAGTACATAATAAAAGATATTCCACACTTACATGAGATGATGTAAACTCTTGAACAATAATACTTAAAAAATAAAATGAAGGAACAAACTAGTTTTCAATTTAGTTAAAGTCAATTTTTTTCAATTTTTAGTTCAATTTCAACTAACCATATAAAAAATTGAACCAAACTAAAAATTAAATTTTTTTAATTGTAAAATCAAAAACTGAAACGCACATACTTTAGTTCGATTCAGTATTTTTGATTTTTGGTTGGTTTTGATTTTGTTTGCACACCCCCTAAAATAGGCATTTATGGCAAAGTGGATAAGTTCGAGAAAATTATTTAGGATTGTAATTATGGAATATAGGACTAAAATTTGGGGTAGAACAAAATTAAGTACCAAACTCTTAAAAAATTAAAAAAAAAAAAAGATGACATGGGTTCTTGAAAAGCATAGTTAGTATATGTGCAGAACACTTTTGGCAAATGCCACATAAGCAATTACTAGTGCTGACTATGCTTTCTAGTGACTCGTGTTCTTTTTTATTTTTTTAATCTTTTAAAAAGTTTGGTCCTAATTTTATATATACTACTCTAAATTTTGATCATATATTGTGAATTGACTATAATTATGTTCTTATTTTTATAATTTTCCTGAATAATTTCCGTTGGAAACCAATGGTAGTTGGGTAACTTTTCCTCCAAAAACCAAGCCACCACGTAATATATCAATCTAGAATGAGAGACATGACAACATTAGACAGAGATGTAATAATAATAATAATAATAATTGCAACAACAAATAATGGAATTAAATTGAAGTCCTTGGAAACAAGAAACCGAAATTGCAAAACTGATGTATGACAGCAATAGAAAAGTAATTCTTTTATGATATGTGCTCGTCACACGAAATATTTTCGTCCAAAAATGGAATTTTCTATTAAAAAAAATTAATGCTGGGACTAAAATCGCATGCAACAAAAAGTTAAATTACATAATTTAACTTAATATATGTACTTTTTTTAAGATACGTACGGTACCAAACTTGTAACAACCCCAACTGCGAAAGCACTTCTCCCAATTCTACAGTTACAAGAAGGCAAACCAAGGAAAGCTACCAGAGAGCGGAGACAAGACAATGACGTAATAAGTAATCGTGGCAAAACTTAATCAATGAGTTTACAATAGTAGTATTACATAAAGTTTTGGTATACAAATTCACTAAAGAATCACCTTTCAAGTATATTTATCTGCTGTTTGATTGAAAAACATAATACAATTAATTCCTTACTTATATTAGTCCATCAAGGCCTTGTTTGTTTGAATTGATTAGGTGTAATACATATCTAATCAAGCCTCTTTTAATATTTATTTTAATTGATAAAAGTCCTTGATAAATCCTATGTTCAACATTATTTATTATTATTATTATTTTTGAAAAATGAATCAAGAGGGGCAATGCTTGATTAGGTTTGATAAAAATTACAAAGATCTAATAAGGCTTATTTTTCATCTTATTTTCAATTAAACTATGTTCCTGAGAATGGGAAAGAATGAAGAAGTTGTGAAAAACTTATTAAAAAATATAAAGGATATAATAGTAAATTTATATATATTATTTTAATTTATTTATATACTAATCATAACAACCAAACATAAAATTAAAATATTCTATCATAATGGGTTTAAAATGTATCCATTTGCTTACATATATCACTTCTAATTACATCGTTCCAAGTAAACAAGTCCCAAAGGTAATTCGCGCCATTCTAATTGAAAGACAACCATCTTAATTTCATTATCATTAACAGATTCAACATATTTATTCTACATTTATCATCAGACAAAATTGCAATAATTCATACATATTCTTCATATCAACTTTACAAGATATCACTATGGAAACATGTAATATTAGCGCCATATAATAAGTGATAATAATATAAAAGTTGTTACTAATAATATGTATTATACAATAATAGCTTCTATTTTATCGCTAATGATACTTTTGAAGGGATAATAACTTTTGTTTTGTTACAACATAGTTTAATAGTAACAAAAACCTATCACAATTGATAATTAGTGTCACTGCTATATTAACAACTTAATAATAATAAAAATTATCTATAATTTATGAGAAAAAAATTTATTGTTACTAGATTGCATGTCACCATCACTAATTGTGAAAACTTAAATACTACTTTTGTCACTAGTTAGTTTGTAAAAACTATTAAGTTGACAAAGCGAAATCTTCCGTCACTTAATATACGCATACAATTAGTGATGATTTTTGTATTAATTATCATTCACTATTTTTTCACTAATTTATTATTTTCTTGTAGTGTATATTCAACAATTAATCACTGATTATGGACAAAATTTCCATATCTACAGATGACTAATTTAAATAATTAACAGCAATCACAGTTTGCGTAAACAAAAGTAAACGATGCTAATTTGCATATGTAGTTGATTGAGATTGATTAAGACAAAAATGAAACTACAGGAACACTGTAGTCAATAATGCAAGTACTTATAAATTCAGAATTATTTTAAGCTAAAAGAAGAATAATTATCTCCCTGATTGATGCCATTAGACAAGACAATAATACTACTAATTATATTAGTTAGAGTGGGCTAGTTTGATTAGGCCGTAGGTCATATTCCATTTCATGAACTGAGCATCCATTTTTTCACTTTGTTTTTCAAAGACATCAATATCCCCTTTTTGGTTTTCGGTATTCTTCACATTTATGTCTTCTGTTATCTCATTCTGTCTGCATGTAAAAATTAAAACCCGTCACTTCCAGAGTTGTTTTGAGCTCTTCTGATAATGTATATTAGCATTTTGTACTTTCCTCTCTACACACACACACACACACACACACATATATTTACATACTTAATTGTTTAATGTACTGGATAAATTTAATAAGAAAATGTGTTGCTTGATAAATAGTACAAATGATGTATACACACATTAATTAGTTGTTCATTTGCTAATGTGTTTGAGGTTAATTTATAGACTACTCTCACATCATGTTTGGTAAAGGGTAAAAAAGGTTAAAGGGAAATAATTGTGGTTGTTTGATTGTTAGGAAAAATACTATGCATGAAAAAATAAATTAATTAAAACATGGTGTAATTTGAGAAAAACTCAATTCACACTCAAAAAAAGAGAGCAACATGATGAGAGAAAAAACTATTGAATTAATCATCTCTTTTTTTGGCACGTTCATCACTTTTCTTTTCTACATTTCTGTCCATATTGTATTTTTCTTACACATACTATAAGAAAGAACAAATTAGTGACAAAATACCAATTGACATACTGCAAAAAAAGAAGAAGATAAATTAATAGCAAAATAGTAAATGATGATACAAAATTTGTCATTAATTATGTATATTAGGTGACAAAAAATTTAATTTTGTCACATTAATAAGTTTTACAAACTAAATAGTGACAAAAATAATGTTATTGTTATCACCATAAATAATCAGTGACACACTTATGGTAACAATAAAAATCTTATTACAAATTATAATGATAATTTTGATTGTCATTAAGTTGTCACCATAGGGGTGTTACTAGTTGTTAATGGTAACAACTTAAAATATTAATTTTTGTTACTATTGAATCATTTTGTGACAAAATAAAAATTCTAGTCACTCAAAAACTATCATTAATGACAAGATAAAAGCTATTGCTACTCAATGCATGTTATTAGCGTTAATTTTTGCTTTGTCACTTGTTATTTTATCACCAATATCATATTTTCTTGTAGTAATAATGCATAAGTTGTCACTAATATAATTGTGCATATGAGGTGACAAAAGATTTTATTTTGTCATCTTAATAATTTTTATAAACTAAATAGTGTTTAAGTTGCCATCATTAATAATTAGTGACACACTTATATTGGCAACTTAACATTAGGTTGCAACTATAGAGATGTTACTAATTGTTAATGATGACAACTTAAAATATTAGTTTTTGTCACTAATAAGCCATATTACAACAAAATAAAAATTATTGTCACATAAAAATATCATTAGTGATAAAATAAAAATTATTATCACTTTATACATATAATTAGCAACAATTTTTACATTACCACTTATTATTTTTTTACTAATATTATATTTTTTTTAGTGACAATCAAATAAATTTTAAGTTTTGCATTCTTTGATTTTAACCTTTTTTATTCTTTTTGGCGTTTTGCTTTATTATCAAAATCCTTCAACAAAACAAAGGGTGAGAAGTCATTTAATTGAAGATTAGACGAACTGAATCAGTATCATATTTCTTAATTTCTAGTTTAGAATTAAAAAGAAAAAGGAAAAAAAAATTGTGGAAGTAAGTCGACAATATGTCTATTTGCATCATATTTCACAGCTTCACAGCTCCCCTATCCCCACCCCATCCCCATCCCCATCCCCATCCCCATCCCCGCCCCACTCCTCAAAGGGTTAAAAAAAAGGAAAGGAAAGAAAAGAAAAGAAAAGAAAAGAAAAGAAAAAAATGAACAAAGAACCCTATATGGTACAAGTTGATGAAATCTCACTGCAAAATTTTGGGTGGTCCTCTGAGTACTTAGCAGAAGCTTTAAAGAACCTCCTAAAAAATTGGTCCCTCCTCTACAAGGTAGATACTATATATCAATTATAATCTCATCCAGCTAATCAGACCATGCACCCCAACTTTGAACTGGAAACTTATCTAACTAAATTTCCTTTGTCACTTTTGCAATTTCTTTGCATGAGTTTATCTGTAAAATATTCTTCCTCAACTGTTATTGTCTCTTCTTGCCTCTCAACCGATGCCTTCAACCATCCATCGGATGTGAACATCATCTGTATATGTATAGCATTAAAAGTGTCAAAAATTTCTCACGATAAACAAATGATGTTCACTACCAAAATTAAAGGGTAACACCCTTTTCTCTCTCTTTCACTCTCTAGTCTCTAGGCATGCATATATACTTCAATTCGTTGTGTGCTATGAAATTTTGCTAATAAAGCTATTTGTAGTTGGGCAATAAAGCAATTTGCCCTCCTTTTCTAATGTGTGTGGCTAGGTTGGTCCCATTAATTTCAAGTTTCAAGTCTATCTTAAGAGCCATTTATTAGCATCAAAATATAAACTGATCAAAGACATCACCTTGTTCAAGTCATTGAATTTTGCCAACTATAGTTCAACATGTAACATTATTAGTTCAATGAAATTTCCATGCTTGCCTAAATTTTATGTGTCATTATGCATAGATGCCACATGGTCGCAAATGCACCATACCTTTTTTTCCCCCTTTTTTCTTTCTCTTGCAATATTCTATCATCTCCTCTTCCCAAAATTGAAGACATGAATTAAACTTATCAAGTTATAATATTTACGAGCGTTTGAGGTTTTCTTTTCTAGTTTTCCCTTTCCCCCATTTCAATTTGAACACAAGATAGAGCAGTACTATTTGCAGCTGACTAAGAAATCAGGTTCAGGTTGATCAATAGTTATATCCAACGTGAGTTGTTTTCTGATCTTTTTTATTCTTTGAATTTTAGAGAGTATGATCTCATAGTTTTTCCTCCAATTATGATGATGTTCATCACTTCCAAGTGTTGACTCTCATGTTTCACTTCTGAAAGTAAGAAAACCTAGAAAATTTTGGTGTTGTATATTCCAAACCTAATTGTTGTTGTATGATCTATTCGCCTCTCTCTAATTACCATGCTCTTATGAAAACGCGTTAGAATTTGCAATCCACCGCATATAATCTTGTAATAAAATCTGCCATTGGAACCAAGGAATTGCCCTTAAGATCAGCAACCAGAAGAGCCGAAAATCTCTTCCTTTTTTCTTTGCTAAAATAAAAGAGCATGAAAATTAAGTAGAAGAAGAAGAAAATCCAGATCAAAAGTGAAAAGGAAAGATGGTTTAATTTGCTTAATGATGCTTTGTTGATTTAATCATTTGAGATGTTGCTGCAGGTCAATGATGAAGATAAGCAAGTAGTATGACCATGAATCCAAAAGAAAAAGATTTCCAAGCAAAGAAAGGAGGTGATCCCAATTACAGAAAGTTTCCCAGGATAACATCTTCTTCAAGACAGTGGTCAAGCTACAAAAATCCAAGAATCGTGCGTGTTTCTCGCACTTTTGGAGGCAAAGACAGGCACAGCAAAGTTTGCACTGTAAGAGGATTGAGAGACCGCCGGATTAGGCTTTCTGTCCCTACTGCAATTCAGCTCTATGATCTTCAAGACAGGCTGGGACTTAGCCAGCCCAGCAAAGTTGTTGATTGGTTACTCGATGCAACTAAGAATGAAATTGATAAGCTTCCTCCTCTTCCTATGTTGCCTGGAAATTTCACTCAATTCCATCAACCAACACTAACTTCCCATGAATCAGCTAACCCTCAAAATTCCCTGTCCCATTTTCTCACTTCAAATCATCCTTATGCCAAAAATTCAGGAATTAGTCCAACAACGAGGGCCGTGGAAAAAGATAAGTGGATTAATGCATCCCACCAGGAGCAAGAAAATCCAGAGGGTTTTGGGGGATTTGTAGCTCAACTTTCAGCACAAAACTTATTCCCACTGAGCAACCAATCTTCTTTCCCAAACTTGCCTTTTAACTCTTACAACTTCCACTGGGATCCTCCGAACTTGTCTTTATCCCAATTTGGAGGAGGTTGTTCTTTTTCAGATCAATCAGAAGATCAGTCCCACAATAATCTTCCGACGGTTCTTCCTTCGAGCTCTCAGCTGTATTTCTGCCCTTCTGCAACAGCTATACCTTCCATTATCCCTTCATTACCTGCATACCTTGCCCCATCAATGGATAATATTGACTCGAGACAAATTAATCACTTGCAGCAAAATCCACTTTTGCCCACAACCCTTCATTTGATTAGTTCCCCCATGAAATCCTTTATGCTGAATGTGAACTCTAAAGCTGTTGTTTCACAGGAAAATGATACCGGAAGACGGGACAAATACAGCAGAAACTCTTAAAGTGATAAGGCTTATCAGAGAAAAAGACTTCAAGGCTTTATATGTATGGGATTCTTGAAGCTTCGCTGAAGTAAGGAATTCTTCTGTCTTTATATACTTGTGATATTTTTTATTTTTCCGAGAAACATATTTGTTCTGGTAATGCGTGATTAATACTATACCTGTATTTACTTACATCAAGTTACATTCGTCAGGTTTTTTTACTTTTGATTACAGGAAGTAATGTATTAATGTTGAATTAGTGATTTGTGAAACATGAGGTAGAGTTGCATGCATTATTCTGGCAGTTGTTATGGAGTAAGTTGTCAATTCATTTATCTGAGCATTTTGTTTGATTATCTCCCTGATCTTCAGATCTGCAGGTGTTATATAATTTCTTTTCAAGTATTATATTGTTTTATTAACAGGATAAAAAATTTACATAAAGTATTATTATTTAGCTAGGTAAAGATGTTCACGAATTTGTTGCAAGCTCTTTCTCCTAGCCACTTTCATACAGAATATGTGATTGGGTACTAATGTCATTTATTTTATTTATCTATGTATTGTTTATAGTGTCTTTTGTTGATTAAGCTGTACTAATTTATTTGATCTCACTAGCACAATTAAATTATAGTTCTATAGTACACTTCTTTTTACTTAATTAGCATAATTGTTGTCTGTTTCAGAGGGAAAAAAAAAGAAAAAAGAAAAAAGTTGTTGTTATGGTAATTAAATCTCGAAATAGATAATGTATGTGTCATGAAAAATTTGATCATCAAATTTAACAAATAGTTTTCTTCTTCTTTATTTTGTGTCGGTCGAAAAATTCTACTTTCATCACCTCATCATTCAAAACATATAATTTATGGTAATTGTTTGAATTAAGATTGTTGAGGCTGGCATATATATATATATATATCAATTTATGTTGATGAAACTATGTGTATACATGCATGGCAAATCTAACTCTTTAATAACTTATGCATGATTTGGTCTGTGTGCAAATATTACACCATTTGTTCTTATTGTTGAATAACTTTTCCCAAAGGACAGAATTAAAGAACTGTTCGTGAGCCACTATAGTATTTGTTTAAGTTGGTTAAAAGGTTTGTAATATTCTTCGAAATTGACCTATTGAATTCTTCTTCTTAGAAAATTAAAAAGCATGCATCTTTTTGAAGTTTATACAAAAACAGAAAAAATTTCTATGGTTCAAAAAAGTATGAAGGGGTTCAAAAAAGTATGCAGGGATTTTAACTCTATATGCACAATTCATGCTAACAATAGGGGAAGCAGAACTGGTGTTATTTCACTAGAAAACTAGTCTTTTTGAAGACAACGTAAATTATTTTTGATGTCCCTTTCAGTGGATCTTGTTCTTCATAAGTTGTAATTTAGTTATACTTATAAATCAAGAATTGAAGCAAAAATAATCTATTTGTTGAGAAATAAGAAAGCTTTGCTGATTTAATTTAATTTCTTCTTATTAAATGTGTTCAAAAGTACAATAGGGCACTTGTACCATCAGTGTTTCTAGTAAAGGCTTATATTCAATATCATCTCATTTAGACTTGTGGTTTTTTCAGTTTCATTTTGTTATGAGACCATATCAAAATTGTATGCATTTTACTATAAGAGAAAGAAAAATCAGTAATAAAATAATAGAAGTTGTCACTAAATATACGTATATATAATAGTAGGGGTTGCACACTTGATGTATGCACATTTGATAGTACAATCGATGTATAAAAATAAACACAATATATATTTAAGACTATAAATTAACAACAATAATAAATGATTGTGTATATAAAAAGTGGTATTAGTGGAACGTCAGTTATATATAAAGTTATGAGATTAAAAATAAAAATAAGATGTTTCAGGAAAAGTAAATGAAAACACACCAAAAAGGGAGTAGGAGGTTTATTTATAATATAGAAATATTAAGTAAGAACAAAATCTGTTTTGTCACAATAATGATGCATGATTGATGGAAACTGTATTTAAATAATTATCATTATCAATAATTAGTACTATATTTATAATGAAATCCAATGGTAATGTAAGTTTTTCCACAAATTATAGTGATAAATTTTATTGACGCTTGATTATAACTACACATGCATTACTAATTATTAATAGTAACAACTAAAAAGATTAGTTCTTCTCACTGTAATATCATATTAAGACACAATGAACATTATTATTACATAAAAAGTATTATTAGTGATATTATAAAAATCATTGCCACCTAATATATATTCATATTGACGATTTACACATTGTCACTAATCTTTTTGTTATTGACATTACATTTTAAAAAAAAAAAATGGTAGTGTTTTTAAACATACTATATATCTTTAAGACATGAACAGTTATGTATGTTTGGCCGACATATATATTTCTTTGTGTAGTGTTTTTATATATACCATTATTAAGGCATGAATAATTATATACATTTGAGCAATATACGTTATTTTGGTCCAACAAGTTGTAGGATGTGATTTGTAAATGGCATTCAAATAGCATGAAGTTTTAATTAATTTTGTACGATTTTAATCCATTTGAACTGGGGCATCCATGGCTAATGTTGGAGGTATGACGTTGGTTAGGAATGAAAGGTTTCAAAGAGGGAAGATAAATTGATGATACCGTATCAAAATATTTCCTTGTTCTTACTCAAATAAGTGATTAGATAAAGAAATATAAATCAGTTTGCATTTGAAAAACTACTACTCACCCTAGCTAACTAAACTTCACTAACTATATACATATATCATACAAAAAATAATTATTTATGTCCAACGTGCTTGCTTTCTTAATTATGATTATGTGCGCAAGTGTGTGATTTAATTTCATGTTGAATTGAATTTTTGGTGTTGAAAATTGAGAGATTAGGGCCGGGAGATATAGCATTTCAAGTATGTTTTGGTAACATAAAAACGAGGGTGCTATTTAGAGTAATTAGTTGAATAAATGGGAAATAATATGATTATGTCTGAATTGAATGGAATTGGGGCTTATATGATAATAAAATTGTAGTTTAATTAGCCCTGTAGATTTTGGGGGGTCATAATTTTAGTCCTACCCTTATGTGCATGCAAATTTCGTGCTACTCTTTTCCTTTAAATCCAAAAAAATCCTCAAATTTCAGGGTTGGAGGCTGGTCATGGCAACTTTTCTGGCAAATTTAAAACCTTCCTTTTTTTTTTTTACGTGGAATGTCCTTAAATTTCCCTGAAATTGCAAAATTACCACCTTGGCAGCTTCGTGTTTTAAAATGCCATCCATTTTACATAGAAGATGGAAAATGCAGTTCTTGCCTGTGTAATAGTATGCTCGGCCGGAAAACAAACCTAAAATTAACATAGAAAAAACAGCATACCTACTGACTTGTATTCACTCTGCATTCATCACTTCACTGCAATTTTGTCGAATTGGCGGTACTCATTTAATCCAGGCAACTGATGCATGTTGTACAATTTTTTGTAAATGCGGATCAGACAAGGAAACATGGCTTTAAGAAAAACAAAAGAATTCTTAAAAGTACTAATAATACATATTAATTGACTGATCATGGAGGAATAATTATTAAATCCTAGCCGTAGGACGTAACTTCTTACTCTACATGTGTTGTTATAAGTATGGGTGTAAACAGATATTAAATGAATCGAATACGTTAGTTATTTTCATATTTGTAACCGTTTAACATTTTGAATATTCGGATATGAATACAAATTTGATGGATATTAAAAAATAATATCTGAATTCGTATCAATTGGATATCGGTCGAATTCGCATATATCGTATCCGATTATAATTATTCAAATTTATTCATATTTTTTTAAATTTATCCATTTTCAAATTATTTTTTTCTATTCATATTCAATTATAATTATAATTATTTTTTTATATTCATATTCAATATAAGTTCACATATTCACTGATTTACTTATAATAAATATATATTTTTTAATTAATCAAATAAATAGCATAATTTCTAATTCATAATTGATTTTATAATTAATTATTAGTACTTAATAATAATAACATTTAAGTATATTAATTATAAAGTCAACCAACTATAATGAGGTTGGTTAACGTTATTCTTCAATTTTTTTCTCTATATTATAATAATTTTTTAAATTTATTCTTTTTATTCCTAATTCTTCAGTTATAATTTATATATATATATATATATATATGGAATATGCAATTTTTATTAAAAATATAAATAATATATTATTTAATATATATGTGGTCGGAGTAGATATTAAACAGATCGGATACACATTTATCATATCTGTATTCATTTATAATCGAATATTTATTAATTGAATACGTATAATATCTGCTTTAAATGGATGCGGATAAATTTTATATAAATGAATACGAATGCGAACGATAAGTGAATTTTCGAATATTCATTTCCACCCCAAATTATGGCTATCCTTTATGATTTAATTAGTTAATATTTTCTCCATCCCCTCCAGAGATGACAATGGGTTAAATCACCCCGCCAAAGTTTTCTTGAACTCAAGAATCATTCCATACCTCGGAATGTGATTCTAAATAAATTTACAAAAATATTACTACATTAATAAAAAATAGTTAATTAAAAATTTATGCCTACATGTTCTAATCACGAGATTGAATTGCTGCTAAAGGATATACTGCTGGACAAGGAATGGTACCATTGGAATCACCAAATTGCAACATATATGCAATTTTTAACTGCTACAAATTTTAAACAATTTTAATAGTAACTTTTAATGTGTCATAAAAGTTAATGCTCGTTCTTACAGAAGAGAAAATTATGCACTCAAAAAAATGTCCTCGTACCATGAAAAAAATTAGTTAATATCTATTTTTTATGATATTAGGCATAGATAAAGTATATCACATCATGAATTCTTCATAAAAAAATTGTACCTTCGAGAATGACAACCTTTGATAAATTAGATTTTGATAAGTGTTTACATAATTTTTTTTTACTTGAAAAAATAATTCATTAAAATAATGAGTCATCCTTGATGCCAATAAATTTGAGATCATCAAACGTTAGGAGTTCACCTATTAATTCAATTTTCTAATTATTATTGTGTACATATAATCTTGTGAAATTTCAAAATATATATATATATATATATATTAGCTAAAAAACGATAATAAAAAGTTCATTTAAGCTAGTTCCATAAGATTATAAATAATTAACTGCAAACCCTATACCAATAAAGTCATCAATAATGCACAGTACTATACTTTGGTTATGGAATAATCACCCTAATTAAGTTACAACTTAAACAAGCTATAAGACGCTACAAAGAGAATGAAGCCAAAAAGGAGCTTGCAACTATAATTAAAGAGCATGCATATATATATATATAGTTAGTTAGTTAGTTAGAAGGGATTACTTAGTACTGGTACTGCAAATTATCGATATCTATTAATATGTAGCACAAAGGAATGGAAAAAGAGAAGCAAACATCAACAAGAAAAGGCCTTTAGAATCTATGTTTAAGCCAGTGGTGGGATGGAGACTGCAGCATAAGCATATATGAACAACATGTCACAAGATCCAAGAAAATTTAAAGAAGAGGACAGTGTCAAGTTGTGGCTGATGAGGGAACACACCCATAAAGTAGCAAAAGCTTTATCAGTGGTCCTAAATATTTACTAAAGAAAATATAAAAACGTATATACATATATATACAACATATATATTATATATATATGTATATATGCGTGTGTGTGTACATGTGTGGGTTAATTCTACTTTGCCCCTTACTCTATCTTTAATTAAAGAAGTGGACCCTCCATCCTAATTTGTTGTACCTTTATAATATAGATCGTAATTAAATTTCATTCTTCTAAATCTTTAATATCTTAATGCAAATATTATTTCATCATAATCTAACCGTTTGGCGGTCAAGGTAGAAAATTAACAACTTCATTCCTCACACTACAAAAAAATAAATAAATAAGAAGAAGATAAATTAATGACAAATAATGAGTGACAATATAAAAATTGTCACTAACACTATTAAAAAAACAAGATAAATTAGTGAAAATATAAAAGTCGTCACAATTATATATCCGGTGACAAAAAATTTTATTTTGTCACCTTAATAACTATTACAAATTAGATAGTGACAACAATAGTGTTTAAGTTGTTACTATTAATAATTAGTGACGTTCCTACGATAACAATTTAGTAACAACTGACAATGAAAATTTTGTCACAAATCATAGTAGCAATTTTTATTTTTAATAAGCTATTACCATATAGGTGTTACTAATTGTTAATGATGGCAACTTAAAATATTAATTTTTGTCACTAATGAGTCATATTGTGACAAAACAAAAACTATTGTCGCCTAAAAAATATTACTATTGACAAAATAAAAGTTATTATGATTTAATACATATCATCAGTGATAATTTTTATATTATTATTTATTATTTTGTTACTAATGTAATATTTTTTGTAGTGTAGTTATAGATATTAGGTGACAAAAAATTAGTTTGTTAATGGTATAATAAATTGCCACAATAGAGGTGTCACGATTTGTTAATGATGATGTTTTAAAATATTAGTTTTTTATTACTAATGAACCATAGTATGACAACACAAAAATTACTTGTACCTTAAAAATATCACTAGTAACAAAATAAAAGCTACTATTACTTAACCCATACCATTAACAAACTAGCAATTGATTGATCAATTAATATGATGACATTAATTTCACACTTATATGGACGAAATTTGAAATTTGAAGTATCTTAAAAAACTCTAAATAAACATCTATGTGCATTTGTCAATTTATTAAAAAAAAAAATTACATTAACAGCCACACAATCAACAATATTCAAGAATCACTAATATTATAGTGAATGTTATATATATCTGAACTTTTAATATATTCAAATTTGTAATAGACCTTCACATCCTAGTTATTTAATACGCCTAAAAGTCATACAAATTACAAAAATGTATATATGGACAATAGCCAAAGATAAAAAAAAATACATATATAATTATTAAAGTTAAAATTCAAGTGTAAAATAGTTATATATGAATAAAAGTTTTATGGATATAAAGCGTAAAAATAAACCAATCCACATTCATCATATATTGATTAGATAATAAAAGCTATTTGATATTAATTTATTAATATATGATAACATATAATTATTTTATATTAAACAAAGAATGAAAAATGCCAATTGTTAGTCTTGTGGCTTTTAAAAAATTTTAAACCTAACTATTTAATTAAAGAGACTATTTTTTGGCCTTCGTTTGACCTTTTTATTAAATAGGCCAAGCCAAGCAAGGCCATACATTAGCCAAGCCATAGGCTCCTTATAAGTGGCATGACCTATTCCTATTCCTAGCTAAATGCAAAGCACAATCATCTATAAAGTGAATGTAATTTTATAATTAAAGAAATATAACTTGTTTTTTTTTTTTAATTCAAAAAATGTGAAAAATTGATTGGAAATATTTTTCTTCATCTTCTTCTTTTAGGCACAATATTATGAGGGACATATTTCGGAGATTGGGCTCAATATTTATAGATCGATGATTGAAGCATAGTTTGAATATTGGGATATCTAGGGCAAAGTGATGCAACAAAAGGAATACTAATTTCTTAGTTGAAGATAGTAAAGGGGCAAACTGCAATTAACCATAAGCATGTGTGTGTGTGAGAGAGCGAGGGCGAGGGGGCGGGGATGTGAAAAAAGAGAGAATTTAATTAAGTATATTTAGTAGGGGGACCATGTGGCTTGGTGCAATAGTATTTTTTAATTTCACTTTCACGGGTGTGAACTGGGAGTAATGTAGCATAGATGTTGCTGTCTTGGAGGCTCCAGTCATTTTCTAGGGCTGCCAATGGAGTCGGCCGACTTCGAGGCTCAGTTATTCCACCTGTTTAAATTTGAGCTTAGTTAATTAAATATGACTAAAGTTAAATTTAACCAAATATATAATTATAAATTTTAATAAGTGAGTTGAGTTTCAATTTTTAATGGATTTGGCTTGAACCAATATATTTGAAAGTTTATTATCATCTAGAACTGAATTATAAAGTCACAGGCTAGGTTTTCATTCATCCTGCTGGCAAATACTATCACATAACTCCCAACTACTTCAAACAACAAAAAATTAAGGGAAAGAGAAAGCCCACTACTAAAATACTTTCAAATAATAGTAAATATCTTAGAGAGGGATCGAGCGCCCTATGACCCAACGGCATAAGTTTCTCACATAATGTGAGAGGTTGTGAGTTTAAATCCTAATGTGTGCTAAATATGTGTATGCGTGTGTTATAAATTTCAAAAAAAGAAAAAAAAAATACCCCAAAGATGACAAACTATGTCTAAAAAGTTTTAACTCCTCTGAAGTAATCAAACAAAACAAAATGCTAATACCCATAACATTTTCATCTACAATAGAGGCATCCTTGGACCTTTTCTCAGAAGAGTCCTCCTCTTCAAACTTATATTTCGAATCAAACCTCAACTCTAACGAAGAAGATGACTTAATGACTCAGAACTGATAAACACGATCATGATGTGAATCCCAGGATCTAAATTTGGATTGTAAGACACATCTGAAGGAGGCCTTGCAAACTTCAAATTAGCACCCCCGCAGCCAATCGCTTCTAGGGCCCATGAGGCGCATGGGGTGCCATGCCCCATGCACTAGCACCATTGGGTGGCTGGCCCACAAGTAGCCACCCAGTGGTTAGTCGCCTATGGGTGATTAAGGGTTAGCCTCTTGGCCCCCTCTACCTCAAGCAAGCGGTCAACCATCTGCTGCTAGCTACCCCCAACCTGGACTCTGTCTTTGGACACCTACTTTAGTTCAGTCCCACCAATGTCATCGCTATCCCTCATCTCTCTCTTAAATTTGGATTCCTCAAAAGTGTTAGTAAATTTGAATAGTAGGAAAAAGTGGAACAACACGTAAAATTATTTACCTTTCGAACTCATCATGGCAACACAGGATATTAATTAAGTTTTCGTTACTCTCACCAACTTGGGTTGGAAAGTCTATTTTGAGTGGGCTTGATTTGGTGGGCTAACCCCTTTTCTAGTTTATTAATTTGACCTCTTATTTAATTTTATTTTTATATCCTTAGAATTTTAGTTTGGCATATCATTTAAACTCCTATTTTCAAATCAATTCTCAAAATCAATAAGGTATTTAAGCGACCATTTTTTGGCTCAAGTCCTAACTTCATTCAAGCGCATTCCAAAAATTAAAAACCAATACTTATTGATTTACGAAAATAACGTCGACTCCGAGCAACGTCAATGGAAAAATGATAGGGGTGGAAATGGGAAAGTTGGTATGGATCCAAATGAACCGGTTATTGAAATGTCCGAACTTCAAAGTGGATTAATCCAGCACGAACTGGGTCCAAATGTTGATTGGATTTGATATCACAATAGCATAACCAAGAGTTGTTTATGTTATTTCTAATTTTCCAATGAATACAATTCTAGTGCAAATGCTTTTTTTCAAATTAATTTAGTATTTTAAATTGTTGTGGGTTTTTTGTTGGATGTAAAAATTCAATTAGGATTTACATGTGAAACTTAATTGAATCCTAAAATGTTGTAGCATTTATCTACAAGAGTATTTATGTTATTTTAGATTATCTAATGAATATGTATCTAGCCTAAATTAATTTCATTTAAATTGATGAATATTTGTTATTGGATTCAAGCAGGTCCAACTGTGTGAAAAAAAATAACAATTATGTTCTTATATTAATGATATGGGATAACCCAACAGGCTCAACCCAACAAATTATCAACCTTAGAGAAGGCCCCTAAACCCATTTAACGTACACAGCCTAACGTCGTTTTTGGACTCGGTTGGGCCGGATCACTCCACCATGGTCGTTTGGTCGAACAGATTGCTCTCGACCGCATCCAACGAGAGGCTTCAGGCCATTTAGTCTGTCCAACCATCTTTTTGGTTAACCGCCCTGTCTATTCGACCATTGTCGATCAGAGTACTCACTCTAGCGTTGACTCATATCTTTGCCGCATTTAATGCTCTAACAAGTAGATACCTCCACATTAATGGCGTATGCCACCTGGTACAGTATCTTCCACCAACTTTGCCATCAACCTTTGTAGAGAGGCACCTACCTAGAGTACTGTTACCCTAAAAATCAGGAGATGATGCTACCTAGAATAGTACTGGGATTGGAAGTGACCAATAACCCATAAGCAAGGACAAGAGCCCTCTACACCTAATAGGGGCATTTTAGACATATAACATATCGGGAGAAGGGTATAAATACCTCACTTCTAGCCACACTCTAGGTAATACCATATTCACTCTACGCTTTTACCCTTTCGTTAGATTACCTTATCTCGACTAAAACTAACTTAAGCATCGGTGTGCCTTCACCGGGGGCACTTTAGCTAGTTTGATGTTTGCTATTCATTGCAGATCTCAAACCACGAAAAATATTGCGATTGGATCATTCGACCTCTCTAGTCGGAATAGCCCAAACACTACCTAATTCACTATAAATGATTGTCAACCTCATCATTTTAGCTCCGTCTGTGGAAAACCTTGAAATTGCAACTGAAAAATGGTGAACACAAGAAGAGCCACATCTAAGAAGAAGGACAATAGGAGATCCACATCTCCTTTGCCTCAACAAAGTTCACATGCTCTAGGCCCTAACGCCCCCTAGGAGCAAGTTGTGACATTGACTATGCCTCAACTGATGCAGTAGATAAGTGAACAAATATCCACCCAAATCTCTGCTCAACTGTTTGCTGCATTAAACAAGCACACCATTGTGCCAACCTCTATTGGCAGTGCAACTGCACAACCACTTTCACTCGAAGAAAGGTCTTCCTGGGAC
>JACGDI010005249.1:74618-104854 GCA_014898725.1 Jacaranda copaia | reverse complement strand
TTAAATTACTCATAATAAGTTTAAATATATTTTATTAATAATAAAATCTATTAAATATTGAATAATCTTGAAATTCAAGTTAAATTAAAAAAAATTAAATTCATAAACATATCTAAAGAAATTTAATCAAATTCAATTAAACCTATTTATTAATTAAAAAATAAAATAACTAAATAATAGAAAAATTAAAATTAAAATTAAATCAATCTTCTAAATAATATAATCTTTATAATTTTGAATTAATTACTACATAATATTAAAACAAAAAATATTCTTAATATAATTTAATAGTTAAAAAATTAAATATTTTAATAATTTTAATCATCTTAATACAATTTAAATCATTTTGAATAATATATTTTAATAATTTTAATTAAATAAAATTAGTAAAAATTCATTTTTTTGAATAATGTTAAAATTAATACGTAATAATAGTACTTGAACTAATACTTAATAATGTTAAATTAATACTTAATAAATTAGTAAAAATAAATAAGTAGTTGGCAAGTAGCTTATAGCTCAAGTGGCATTCGTCTTTCTTATTAAGTGAGAGGGTTTGTGTTCCACCCGTAATGGGCGCATTGTGCATTTTATATGCTTTGTATATAATTTATACTTTGATTATTTGACTTGAAAATAGAAATTTGTTTATTTCGTCAATTGTAATACTCTCTCTCAAAAAGAAAAAAAAATAATAAGTAATTTCTTTTTTTTTTGAAAAAAAGTTAATCGCTTTTCTGCCCCAATCGCAACCCCACCACCGCCCCAACCCATCAAAACCCCATACCCTACCAACACCCTATCATCACTAGTTCATAGTCGGTCTGGCTGTGGCCAGCGGTTATTGGTCGCTGGTTGCACGGCCGTGGCCAACGCCAGGCGACCAGCGATCACTGGTCACTGGCCATTATGCCAAGCGGCTACTAGCTTGGCCAATGGCCTAGATTTGGGTGGGGGTGGGGGTGAGGTTTTATATATATGTATTGTATTTATATATATACACATATATATATCAATTTATATATATGTGTGTATTTTTATATATACATAATATAGAGATGTATTATGTATCTACATATATTATAAATATATATTATTTTAAAATATTTTTATAGAAAATTTTTGTTGTGGTTAAAATTTTAGCTTTTCAATTTTTTCAATAATTTTTTTTTTAGTAAGAATAAAAGGAACATTTCACATTTTGTAGTTTTTTCACAAATAAGTCAAATTTTAGGGATTTTTGGGTAATTAGTTCTTTTTATTTTAATGGTTTCCATCAATACTTAATGATGGAGGACCAAAAGTGTTAAAACAATTATGAATTTGGATTAAAAATGATCAAGTACCAATTTTTGAGATTAACAGTGCAAACATAGTTGCATTATGGGACTAAAAGTGCAATATTTTCTTACACACACATACACACATATCTATATATATATATAAATATATATTATTTTTTTAAAAAAAATTTGAAGAATTTTTGTGGTATTTAATTTTGAAATTTTTAGTGAGGGTTAAATGGTATATTTTGTGGGTCTTTTTATAAATAGATAAAATTTTAGGGTGATTTTCATAAATAGATAATAGTTTCCATTCAAATTTTCAAGAAAAATTGGGAGGACCAAAAATATTAAGAAAGTCACAAAATTTGAACCAAAAGTGTTCAATGTTATAAGTTCGGGATCAATGGTGCATACATAGTTAAGCTATGAGACTAAAAAGGCAATTCCTCCCCCCCTCCCATATGTGTGTGTGTGTGTGTGTGTTTAAATATATATATATAATATAGTCTATGGCACCCTAGAGGCACCGAAGCCACCACACCATGATACTAACCCTTTTTAGGAGATTTTCTTTTCAAGAGCTAATGCCAATCGTAGATTAACAAAATAGAATGCCGAATCATATTAAAAGAAACAACTTACATATTATTCTTTGTACACTAGTCTAAATTTGTCTCTAGTTATTAATGAGTATACATATAGTAGTATCTAAAGTGTAGCACTAATGCTGCCATGGCTATAAGTCTTATTATGTATATAGATAAACTTATCAGTTTGGGTACATTAGGATTTAAACAAAAGATAATTTCTTTTTTCTCTATTCCCAAGTTCTCTACTCTAGTTCAACCATTCTACCTTCATCTATATAAAAAGAAGTATAAGAGTGAGTTTGAATAACTCAGTGAGGAAAGTTGGAGGGAATTACCTATATAGAGTTTATTTTTCAGTGAAAGATGATAGAGTGAGAATTACATAATAAGTAGGACACGAACATGCCAGGATAACTCATTTTGTATAACAAGTTTTTATAATAAATACTTTACAAGTCATATTCACATATATTCAAAGTATATTAAGGTTTACATAAATTATGAGGTGATTGAGTTGAATTACTTATAAGAACTTTATCGAGTCAGAGGAGCTAGAATCATATCAAACATTTCATGTAACTCCATCATTGTCCCATATCAGCGAGGAGAACTCATAAATTTTAATGCTTTTTTCATGTTCAAACTCAAGTGCACCTGAGTGATAAGCTTTATCAATATTCAGAATTTCAATTGTGTTCAAATTTACCAAGAAATTTAGTACTTTTTATTAGTTAAAAGAGGAGAGATGAGTAAGAGTGCGAAGAAAAGACCTTACCATGGTAGGTATTAGGAGTTGAGATTTTCACAATTATGGTTGTCAAAAATGAATAATCTTACCATATTAATAAGCGAGGCATTCCAAGCAATGCGAAGAACATATATGATTATAAGGAATAATTGTTAAGTGACAAAATGGAAGTAAACGAAGGACTGAGGATCTCACCATTTTGATCATCAAGGTGTTAAAAAAAAAAACATAAGATAGGTATATGATCTATAGAAAATATTAACAAGTAACATAACGAAATTAGAAGGGCACAAAAGACCTCACCAATCTTTTGATCAAGATTCTCTGACAAACATTTAAGCTTAATTATCTAGATTCAAGATTAAATCATTATTGATCGTTCTTTTGATACTAAGTATATTATGAAAAATTAATTCAATTTACAGTACCACGTATCATTTTAATTTTTAATTTAATTGGTATTGTTATTTCAAACACTTAAGACATAGAAGTTACTATCTAATAATCTAAGTGATTAACTCCATTAATGCCTTGCGTACCACATATCATTTTAATTTTTGATTTAATTGGTATTGTTATTTCAAATACTTAAGACATAGAAGTTACTATCTAATAATCTAAGTGATTAACTCCATTAATACCTTGAGTATATATAAGAGAAATCTTTCCTATCTACTTTATTGATTAATTTCTGAATGAATAGAATATGTCCTAATACCTTACTTGTCACATTGTTCTAAGAATCACATTTAACAACAAAATTATTAAGTTACTAGTATCTAAATCATGCTTCATACTTCCCACCAACTCTAATTAAATTCAATTCCCAATTATCCAACATAACCTCATGATTTGAACTTCATACCCAACCACATCTAGCAAAAAATATCAAGTTATCACCATCTTAAAACATCCACAATCATTTAACACAATCTGATCATTTCCAGAACCTACATCCTACACAAACAGTTTCAATAGTTTTTATCAAAACTAAATTTCGGCCAAATTCAAGATAGTTCAACAACAATCTTTATGTCAAAATGCATTAGAACACAATGAATTTTCTAATCATCGCTTCAATTTGATGATCAAACATGTCGATCTTCCCTTATATTCGTTCAAAGTTGAGTTTTGACTTTGGTCATATCCTAGTGGTATGTTATGATTTTTTCACTTTTTTTTGTTCAAATACAACATCAATTTTAGTGAATCTTGCCTCTAATCTTATCTACACTCAAAGGGCTTTCCATCTATGATTCTCTTTCAACATTTGGACAATAGATGCTCCAAATATAGGCAAAACAAGATTACCTCTTATTTTGCCAACTTCTACTTGTGTGTGGCAGTGTTAATTTTGATAGAATTTTAGGTTAATATGGGAAAATTTTCTAGAAGTCTATATATCACAGTAACTCATGCACAAAGGGCTTTCTAATGGTAGGCATTCATGTCCGTAAGATCAAACGGCTATAAAGGTGGCTTCCAATTTTCTAAAAGTTAATATTGGACTGGATTCTTCTCGCTAGTAGCTTTTCTCCTTGCTTGGTTGGAATTTTTCAAAGGTTTGAGGCTAAAATTTCTAAGGGGATGCTTTGAGGATTTGATCTTTGGTGAGTTGGGAAAAATTTAGTTATGATGTCCTAGTTGGTTGATGATGGACATAGGGATGGAAGACTTGATTTAGGCAGCCTATAGAGATTATGGAAGAATGGTTTATGGGAGTGATGGTGATCTTGGGCTCTTATTTATAGATGAAAAGGTTTTGTTATTTACTTAAGGAGGCCCTTGAATTCTCATCTTATTTTTAACTAACCCTAGGAAAATAAATAATTAAAAAAACCTTTATTTTTATATTGTATTTCATTATATACCTAATATACACAATGATGCATTTGTAACTTAAGATATATACTTTTATGTTTTATGATTTAGGCGTGCATGGCTAAATTCATACTGTATATGTATTTAAGAAATTTTAAAGCCAACTTTTGATTAACCCATTTAATCTAAAATGCTATTAATCTAACTAAAAGTGATAAATTCATAATATAGTCTATTTACTACGTACAGAATTTTAAACTTTGATTTCCTATAGCTATAAAATAAGCTTAGCAATTAAAGGAAAAATTGCTTATGAGAAAAGACTAGATTTTACAATCCCCCTTCCTTAGAGGAATTTGGCCCCCAAATTCTAAGTTTTGATTAAATAAGAATATTGGCTCTTTGTATCTTCCTCAAGTTCCAAAGTTGCATGCTCATATTCATGGCTTCTCCATAAAACCTTGACCATTATAATTCTTTTAGTTTGCAACTCTCGGTATTTGTGATCCGAGATGCATACTAGTTTCTCCTTGTAAGATAAGTCGGGTTATTGAACTTCTTGATGAGATATCACATGTGATGGATCAATTGTGAACATGGAAAACATCATGGATGCTTGTGAGGTTGGTTAGGAGTTCAAGCTTATATGCTACCTTCTCGATACGCTTTGAATTCAAAAGTGCCCTATATATGGGGGTTATAGCTTTCCTCATTTTTCCATTCTTTTTAATCCCTTTTAAGGGGTAACGTTGATGAAAACTTGATCATTAATGTTAAATTCAAAATCTCAAGGACGATTGTCTGCATAGATCTTTTGTCAACTTTAAGCAGAATTCATTCGTTGTTTAGTGATCTAAATTTTGTCAATAGCTTCTTGAATCATTTCTACTCGTACAACCCTATTTTTCCCCTTTTATGGTGGTGTTTTGTAGTCATACAAGTCCCAATAAAATGGAGACCAGCACTTCCACCCATATAATGCTTCATAGGGAGCTGTTTGAATTGTAGTTTGGTAGATATTATCATAAGCATATTCCGCTAGAGACAGGCACTTATCCTATGAATCTTTAAAGTCCATTGCACAAGCTCTCAACATGTCTTCTATTATTCAGATCACTCTCTCAGATTATCCATCTAATTAGGGGTGAGAGGTAATACCAAATTTTAACTTTGTGTCTAAATCCTCATATAATTGTTTCCAAAATTTTGATGTAAACTTTGGGTCTCTATCAAAAACAATGTTGATAGGAATTCCATGAAGTCAGATGATTTCTTTAATGTACAAATCTGCCAAGGTTTCTACCTTGTAATGAACTTTGATAGGTAGAAAATGTCTGGATTTTGTCAATCGGTCTATAATTACCCAAATTCCATCAAATCCTTTTCTTACCTTTGGTAGTCCTAAGACAAAATCCATGGTTACTGCTTCCCATTTCCAATCTGGTGTAGGAAGAGGTTGCAATAGTCCTACTGGCCTTTAGTGCTCAGCTTTAACTTGCTAACATACTAGGTATTTCTTTACATAACTGGCAATATTCGATTTTATCCCATTCTAGCAAAAATTTCTTTTAAGATCATTATGCATCTTGGTACCTCCTAGATAGATGGTATACTTGGATTTGTGTGCTTCATTATGTATTTCTTCTTGCATGGACTTAGGAACTCAAATTATTCCACCAAATCTCATTACTTCTTGGTCGGTGTCAAATTCTGAATTTTTGGTTTCACCAATGGATCTCCTGAGCTTTATAACCTCTTTATCCTTTTCTTATGTCTCTTTGATTTTTTTGGAATAATTCACTTATAATCATTAATTCGACTATCATAGCATGAGTTTGGACTTGGGACAGGTGAAGTTTCTAATTCAAATACTTATCTTTATTTTAGGTCGGCCCTGCTTTTTTACTCAGGGCATCAACAACCATGTTAGCCTTTCCTTGGTAGTAGGAAATCCAGTAATCATAATCATTTAACAATTCCATCCATCTCTTTTGCCTCATGTTCAACTCCTTCTAGGTGAAGAGGTATTTCGAACTTTTATGGTTGGTTAAGATTTCAAAAGTTGTACCATAGAGATAGTACCTCCAATTATCAAGTGTAAGTATGATTGCTGCTAACTCTAAGCCATGAGTAGGGTAATTCTGTTCATAAGGTTTTAACTTCCTTAAGGCATATGCAATTACGTTTCCATTCTGTATTAGAACACACCTTAATCCTTCTCTGGATGCATCTGTATATAGTACAAAATTTTCCATTCCTAATAGCAATGACAACATAGGTGTCGTAATCAATTTATCCTTCAATTCCCTAAAGCTTCATTCATATGTTTCTTCCCACTTAAATGGGTATGCCTTTTATGTGAGTTAAGTTAAGGGCGCAACAATCTTAGAGAAGTTCTTTATAATTTTTTATAATAGCTTGCCAATCCTAAGAAGCTTTGAACTTCTCTGACATTCTTTGGTCTCTTTTAATTAATCATAGCTTCTTAGTTAGATCCATTACTAGTCCATTCTCAGATACTATATGACCTAAAAATGCTACTTGAGTTAGCTAAAGTTCACATTTACTGAACTTAGCAAACAACTTGTGCTCCTATAGTGTTTGTAATACAATCCTCAAATGGTGCTTATGTTCTTCTTCAAACTTGGAATAGGTCAAGATATTGTCAATAAATATAACCAAAAACTTATCTAGGTTGAGCTTAAACACTCGATGCATTAAATCCATGAATGTAGCTGGTGCGTTTGTTAATCTAAAAGGCATTTCCAGAAATTCATAGTGCCCATAGTGTGAATTTAGTGCAGTTTTGGGGATATCTGACTCTGTAATCTTTAATTGATAAAATCTTTACTTGAGATCTAACTTAGAGAATATTCTCAACCCATTAAGTTGGTCAGATAGTTCATCAATATGTGGCAAAGGGTACTTATTCTTGATGGTAACATTATTTACTCATTTATAATTAATACACATCCTTAACATACCATCTTTTTTCCTAACAAACAAAATTGGTGCTTCCTATGGTAATGTACTACGCCGGATGAATCCCAAATCTAGAAGTTCTTATAATTGAGCTTTTAGTTTAACCAATTCAATATGTGCCATTTGAAATTATGTTTTTGATATAAGTGCAGTTGCTGGTATTATCTTAATGTCAAATTCAATTTCTCTATCTAGTGATATTGATATCAACTTTTCTAGAACTACTTTAGGAAAATGTTTTATCACGGGGATTTCTTGAATTTTATCCTTATCCATGGGCTTGTTGATCATGTAGGCTAGAAAACCTTCACAACCACGTCTCAATAATTTATTAACCTCTATGGAAAAGACATTTGGGAGGATTTGTTTGGTTTCTATTTTATTTTTTATCAATTTCTAAGTTAATTATCTTCTCTCTACAATTATCCTAGCATGATGACTTTACAACCAGTCCATTCATAAGATTGCATCATACTTATGGATTGGCATTCTAATCAAGTTTACTAGATATGTCTCCTGTTGATTTCAATCCCACGGTCTTTGCATAATAATCAGTCATTACTAACTTCAAATAGTTAAGGCATCTTACCTAATGGTAGCATAAGATCATGAGTAAATAATGTAAACACAAATAAATAGGTGGTACTATGGTCAAATAATACTTTACCAATCTTTCCAACAAGTTTTATGTTACCTTCCACCATAGCTGAAAGATCTAGAGCCTCTTCTCCTTTAATAGCACAGGTCTTAGCGCGAATTTTTGGTTTGCCACTAGATGAGGGTATTGGAGTTTTGACTATTCTGTCTAGCCAAACATTGGATGTCGACGTAAGAGCTTTTACATTGGGAGTTCTTATGTTTGTGCCTACATTATTGGGACATGTACTCAAGTAATGTTTGTCGCTTCTCCATAGGTAACATGTTCCATTCTTATACCTATAATTTACTTTTGTATGCCCATGTTGTCCACAAAATTTGCAAATTATTTTAGGTTTACTGGAAGGTCGAGCAGAGTTACTTTGTAAGCTATTGAAGTATTTCCCCATATTTCTAAAATTTTTGTATCTCTTTTTCTAAGGTGGTCCTTAGGCCTCATAGGTTAGAAGTGGCTGAGTTTGCTTGGTTTTTCCTTTGGCTGCTTTGAGTGTCATTATACCAACTTCAACTTGCATAGCACACTTTATTATTTTGACATAGCTTGTTTTATCAATAGATAAATTAGCCTAACAAATATTGTGTTTTAAACCTCCCACAAACTTTTTAACTTTCCTTTCTTTGTCATTTAAGTAATCAGGAGCATACTTAATTAAAATGGCCTCACGCTAGGAAACATTCCTAGCTCCTTGAACAAGATTTCTAAACTCCTTCTCTCTTTGATCTTTTTTAACTGGAGGGATGAAATTTCTCTCAAATGTTGCCAAACAATTTTCCCAAGTCCTCTCTGTCTCTTTAGTATTCAATGGAGCTCTACCGTTCGCCACCAATGAGAAACTACATTTTCAAATAGGTATGTTGCATAAGCAATCTTTTGAGAATCAGAATATTTCAACACCTCAAATATTATTTGAATTTTCTCAATCTACATTTCAGCTTTTCTATTATTTGGGTCACCTAAAAATTTTAGGGGTTTGAATCTTAGGAACTTTTTGAAGGACCAATTTTTGCTAGCTGGCATGGTCCTTAAATAGTTTTCCTTAGTTGAAGTTGTGGATTTTGGCAGAACTACATAAATTGTTGCCAAAACTAGAACATGGGTCTCATTTCTTCATTAATTCTAGCAACATTTGATATCTTCACTCCCTGACGATAAGCCATTGTTAGAAAATACCTATTGGGGTTGGTTATCAGCCATTTACTCTATTTTTTTAGACATTATCTTGAATATAGAAAATGTTGTCCTATATATATATATATGTATTTTGTTAATACTCAATATCATATTCAAAGCTTTTGCAATAAAAATATGTTCATAACACATAGATGTAAACATAACTACATGCTATAAGATCGGGTGATTAGTATTATCTGTATCTTAATATAAAAGTACTATAATTAGTTTTTTTTTCTTGTTCACCTAATTAGCCCTGGTATGCATGCTATGATAAAGCTATCTACAATATATACATGTCAAAATATAGGTAAACTATTAGCAAAAGGAAAGTACTAATGACATCATGCATTCCCTTCAGGAAGAACCTTTATAGGATCCTTCTCCTCTAGACTAACATCTTTATATAAATCATCAAATGCCTACTGACCTCTCTTAGTAGACCGATTGGATCCTACTTCCAACATTTGTCTATACTAATGAGATAACCAATGATCAGCAAGTCCTCGTGCACCTCTAATAACATCTTGAGCCCTCCTACTAAGTACCTAGGTTCCAAAACTAACCTCACGCATCTACTCTCTAGAAAATCAAAGCATCCTCACCATGTCTCTCCTAATGCCCTTATTACTTTAGCTCAAGATAATACTATGATGCCTCAGCTACTCCACCTTTACCATCAGTCGTCCTATCTAGCAAAGCTGCTCCTGAATTTGGGTCTTAAGTCCATAAATCACAAAACCTCATCCCTTAACCTTAGTCTGAAGCTCCCCTACCTGCAAATATAGGTCTAGCATATCACTAGTCTGTTAGTCACAAATAGTCTCTAACTAATCACATGTCTGCATGACACGATCATGAATCACGTAGAAAATAGAATATAAAATCAAGGAAATGTCCAACCAAGTCTATGCTAAGAGCGTAGTGCTGACTTAGGGGATCTTCTCTCATATAAAGAACATCTGGATGATTTCCCAATCTCATCCCTCATACATGACCATTAGTATACTTGTTGGCATGCCCGTTAATCTGCCTATCAACATGTCCATCAATTTGCCAACCCCCAAGCTGCTCTATTGGTCAATATGACCAGTGATGTCATAAATTAGTAAATATATATTAATTAGAATAAATAACTATTAATAATATTAGATAAACCTCTCTTAGCATAACTTAAATTTTAACAAATTCCTATCCATTTTCTTCCTTATCATTTTTATATATACATCTTGTTTAGCCTATATGCTCTGATACCACTACTTGTGGCACCTCGGAGGCCTCAAAGCCACCACACTATGGCACTAGCCCTTTTTCAAGAGGTTTTTCTTTCAATAGCCAATCCCAAGTGTAGATTAACAAAATAAAATAACAAATCATATTAAAAAAAATAACTTATATATTATTCTTTGTACACTAGTCTAAATTTGTCTCTAGTTAATGATGAGTCTACATATAGTAGTACTTGAGGTATAGCACTAATGCCACCATGGCTATAAGTTTTGTTAAGTATATATATAAACTTTTCAGTCTGGGTACATCTGGATTCAAATAAAAAATAATTTCTTCTTTCTCTATTCCCAAGTTCCCTATTTTGGTTTGACCATTCCAACTTCATTTGTATAAAGAGAAGTATAAGGGCGAGTTTGAATGACTTAGTGAGGAAAGTCGGAAGGAATTACTTGTATAGAGCTTATTCTGTAATGGAAGATGATAGAATGAGAATTATATAATGAGTAGGATATGAACATGCCAAGATAACTAGTTTTGTATAACAAGTTCTTATAATAAATACTTTACAAGTCATAAGTTCATATAATCGAAGAACATTATGGTTTTACATAAATCATGAGATGATTGAGTTAAATTACTTATAAGAAACTTATCGGATCAAATGAGTCATAATCATATCAGACCTTTCATGTAACTCCATCACCATCCCATATTAGCGAGTAGAACTCATAAATTTTAATGCTTTTTTTTTTCCATGTTCAAAGTCAAGTGTATGGGATTCAACATTCAAGAGGAGGCACCCACTCCATATCCCTATCAACTAGTGTAGCACTTAGCTCCTAATTCAATGAGTTGGATGAGAAGATCTATAAAACTTAGAAAATATGAACCTTTTCTAGTGATAATTATCTTAAGTAAAAGGACTTTTTAATATAGAAATTATTCTTCATACTCTTTTTAACAAAGCCTTTGAGTTGTCATTTTTGAGAAATTCTACATATGGAGTTCTTCCTTACATGAGTAACATAATTATGACTAGAAGGAGTTAAATGAAATAGATATTATTAATTATATGATCTCTTGATTAAAGGAAAGAGTGACAAGCTTTATCAATATTTAAATTTTCAATTGTATTCAAATTTACCAACAAATTTTTTACTTTTCATTAGTTAAAAGAGGAGAGACAAGTAAGAGTGCAAAGAAAAGATCCTACCATAATAGGTCTCAAGAGTAGAGATTTTCATAGTTATGATGGTCAAAAATAGATAATCTTACCATCATAATAAGCAGGGCATTCCAGGTAATGCAATGAACATATATGATTACAAGGAATAGTTAGTAGGTGACAAAATGGAAATAGATGAAGGAATGGGGATCTCACCATACCAATCATCAAGGTGTTTAAAGAAAAAACATAAGATAGATATATGATTTCTAGAAAATATTAATGAGTAACAGAATGAAATTAAAATGGCACAAAAGACCCTTGTCAATCCTTGTGATCAAGGTTTTTTGACAAACTTGTAAGCTTAATCACCTAGATTCAAGATTCAATCATTATTGATTGTTCTTCTGGAAATAAGTATATTATGAAAAATTAATTAATTTAGAGTACCATGTATCATTTTAATTTTTGATTTAATTGGTATTGTTATTTCAAATACTTAAGACATAGAAGTTGCTATCAATAATCTAAGCGATTAACTCCATTAATACCTTGAGCATTTATATATATAAGAGTAATCTTTACTATCTACCGTATTGATGAATTCATAAATGAATAAAATATGTCCTAATACTTTAGTTGTGACATTGTTCCAAGAATCACATTTAACAACAAAATTATTAAGCTACTTGTATCTAAATCATGTTTCATATTTTCTACCAAATCTAATTAAATTCAAATCCCAATTATCCAACATAACCTCATAATCTGAACATTCATACTCAACCAAATTTAGCAAAAAAATACCAAGTTATCACCATAATAAAATATGCAAAATCATTTAACACAATCTGCTCATTTCCAGAACATGCATCCTACACAAGTACTTTTGGCAGCTTTTAATCAAAACTAAATTTTACCAAATTCAAGGTCGTTCAACAATGATCTTTACATCAAAATGTATTAGAACTCAATAAATTTTCTAATTGTGGCTTCAATTTGATGGTCAGGCATGCCAATCTTCCCTTATACACATTCATAGTTGAGTTTTAATTATAGTCATGTCCTAGTGGCAGGTTATGGTTTTTACACTTTTTTGGCCAGAATACAACATCAATTCCAATGAATCTTACCTCAAACCTTATCTAAACTCTATGAAATTTCCATCCACAATTTGCTTTCATCATTTGGATAGTGAATGCTCCAGATATAAGCAAATAAGATTATCTTCTATTGTGCGAGCTTCTACCTGCGTGTAGCAGTGTTAATTTTGGTAGAATTTCATGTTAATCTAAGCAGCATTTCTGGAAGTTTATACTATCATAGTAATTTATTTCTAATGGTAGATTTGCATGTATGATCAGATGGCTACAAGTGTGGTTTCTGATTTTTTAAAAGTTTGTTTTGGATAGGATTCTTCTGGTTGGTAGCTTTTGTCTTTGCCTAGCTGAAATTTTTCAAGGGTTTTGAGGCAACAATTTTTGAAGGGATGCTTTGAGGATTTGATCTTCGATGAGTAGGGAAAAATTTGGTTATGATACCTTGGTTGATGATGGAACATAGGGATGGAAGACTTGATCTTGGCAACCTACAGAGACTATGGAAGAATGGTTGGTGGGAGTGATGGTGATCATGGGCCCTTATTTATAGGTGAAAAGGTTTTGTTATTTACTTAAGGAGGCCCTTGATTTTTCACCTTATTTTGAACTAGTCTAGGAAAATAAATAAGTAAAAAAAAATCTTTATTTTTATATTCTATTTCATTATACACCTAATATACACAATGATGCATTTGTAACTTAAGATATGTGTATATACTTTTATGCTTTATGATTTAGGCGTGCATGGCCGAATTCATAGTGTATATGTATTTAAGAAATTTTAAAGCCAATTTTTAATTAACCTGTTTAATCTAAAATGCTATTAATCTAACTAAAAGTGATAAATTCATAATATAGTCTATTTACTACATATAGAATTTTAAACTTTGATTTCCTATAGTTATTAGATGAGCTTAGCAATTAATTTTAAAGAAATATTGCTTATGAGAAAAGACTAGGTGTTATAAGATGTGTATATATATCCACATATATAAATATGTATTATTTTAAAATATATTTCTAGAGAAATTTTGCGCTATGTAAATTTTATTTTTTTTAATGAGGGTCAAATGGTACATTTTGTGTGTCTTTTCATAAATGGATAAAATTTTATGGGGATTTTCATAAATAGATAATAGTTTCTGTGCATCCAAATTTTAATGAAAAATTGGGAGGAGGACCAGAAGTGTCAAAAAAGTTATGAAATTTGGACTAAAAATGTTCAATTCCATTAGCTTGGGACTACAGTGCATATAGAGTTAAATTATGCGGCGGAAAAGGTAATTTTTCCCTACATTTACACACTAAATTAAGCAAAGATTGTGCATAGATCATATGTAAGAGTTGTACATGTAGCAAGTCTATGAAACATGTTTAGTAAGTGATTGTTTACAATAAATAGACAATGTAGATCTGCTGGAGCATATCACATAGCCTAGATTTGTTATGACTAAGGTTAGTCACCTTCAATTCATGGTTGATATTAGACTTGCCCTGGTTACTTTGGTATCTTGTTAACAAAGTTCAAGAAAAATGCAAGAAGTTTACTGTAATAAATAATTATAAGAAAATGATAATGGGAGAGATGTTTTTTGAGATTGTTCTCCTGATCTTCTTTTTCTCTTAATCAATCTATCTCTTCATTGTTGTCTCTCATAATATATGTGAATGTAATTCATAATTAAAATTTAGTGATGACGTAATCAAAATTTGAAAGATTGACCGATCAATGGAGGTTGACTATAAGTCAAAGATAAGTTATAAGGGGAGTATGTATGTTTTAAAAAAATAAAAATAAAAATAAAAATAAAAATAAAAAATGAAGTAGAACAAGAAGAAGTTTGTATAAGTACACAGTTACAGACGAGAGCAGTGTAATTAAACCTTTTATTTATTAGATAAATTTAATTCCTAAAATTAATCAAACCGTTAATTAAATTTATTCATAATTAATTCTCTTATGTAACAATTAGAGAAGTCCTCCAAATAAATGTAAGCTTTATTGGTCTTTATGCTTGACCTTTTAGATTCACCAACCAGTTATAGACCCACAACACCTTGATATTTAATATGCAATAATCAATCAATTATTCCAGTTAGTTAAACTTGTTTAACTCATGAATTTTGAATTAAACTCCTTTAGTCCAAGAGTGCTAACTCTCCATAATCATTATCTAGCAACAAGCATATGAGATGCAATCAATGGGTGAAAGGCATACATGAATCTTTTTTGTACTGATGCGCATCCTGTAAATAAGATCATTCATTATCCTATCTCTTGATTGGGGTCTGGAATTTTGAAATTGTATTGGCCAACCTAATAGCCTCTATAACTTATATATCAATTTCTAGTGCATTTTGTAACTTGAGATCTGCTTAGAACTCCTAGTGAGTATCACATATTGCATTGTGAAAGGACTTCCTAAACCAACTACTATGGAAAATATAGAGATCATCTCTTCCTTTTTGGATAAGTAATGGATCATCTATTAGTTTTCATGAAGCTCCATATGGAAGATGTATGCATCCAGCACAAAAGTCATACTCGTCAAGTGGTCTGAAATTGTATCAAAGCATAAAAAATCATGCACAAAGTTACCATGAAATATTAAGTCTGAAGACTATTATTGTGCACTATCATAAACAATGAGAATTTCCACACCTATAGAAGCTTGTGCTCCTGAATAGAATTCTCTTAGGCAGAATCCTTGAGTGAATTTGCTCTTGGATGAGTACCCACTAATGTATAGTAATAGTACCTATATAGCAATTACCCATAAACATCTTACAACTAATGAAACCTACAAGTCCATCCAAATGCATTAATTGCCTGTCTTGTTGGAGTATACAACTTGGAAGAGTTTAAGATCAAGAACATTGAGATTTATTTTATGATCACTATCCAATGATGCTTGACCAAGTCATGTAGTTATATATGGTTTAAAGATTTCACCAAAATATATTGTAACTCAATTTATTTCTGCTATGCGATTAGGGATGCAAGTTGAGCCAACTAGCTTGTAAGCAGGGCTAGATGTGGAAAGCTTAGCTTAGGCTTGAGACTACCTAAACTTGGGCCGAGCATATCAAGCTTGAGTTTAGATCAAGCCAAGCTTGAGCAAATGTAGCTTAAAAGACTCATAAGCTAACTCGTGAGCCCAAGTAGTACTCTTGTATACATAAATAGTTTGATATGCATATATTAAATAATATATAAAAATAATACTTAAAATATCATGTGCCACACATTGAAGTAATTTAGAAACTATAATTCATTTATTCACTTATAAACTACTTATTAGATAATGGATATTAACTTATAAAATATTGATCTATAATTTATAAAAATAATAGCATATAGGTTTGAAGAAAAATACAAAATCTTCTGTTCTAATAATTTTAAAAAAATATAAATAGAAGTATAATATAACTATGACTAATAATATAATTATTTTACAAAATTTTCTATTCAAATGTTACTGATGATCTCAAATTCGAGCTTAAACTCGATTATGGCTTGATGTTTGATGAGCTCATTGAGTTTGAACTTTGGTTTGATATTCACTAATGAGCTTAAATTTAAGTCTAAAATTAAGAGCTCCACAAGCTCGAACTCATATATTTTACAAATGAGCCAAGCTCAAACTTGAAATTTTTGTTGAGCTAAACTTGATTGCAGCTCTACATAAGATAAAGATGATTAATACTCTAATAAGCAAAAATATATTGATTAAAATAAGATTTATGATCTCAAGAGTAGTTCATTCATCAATCCCCATCAGCTATTGGGTATTACTATTATATGCTTCAGGTTCATATGGGATCCTCATTAAGAAGTATTTCCAAAATTGATCATTTAGGGCCATCATGTATTCCTCTCAATTAGGAATCTCCTTTATGAACTTGCATTTCATGAACATCGATGGCATTAAGATTATACTTGGTTTATGGATTTTGGTGAGGAAAAGCAAAAAAAAATTATTAAAGAAAATACTGCTGATTGTTTGATTGGTAAGGAAAATACTAAAAGAAGAAAAATTTGAGGAAAAATATAGTATATTTTAGGAAAATGAATTTTCCTCATATTGAAGCACTCTCTTTTATCCTCCTATAATTTCATCATTCATTTTTTCCTCTTTCCTTTTTCATTATTTTTTCTTAATAACCAAACAAATTTGAGATTTTAACCTTTCTTTCCGAAGGTGTTTCATCCACTTCAAAAATTTGTTCACATCTGTACACCAACCTCTGAGATCATCCGCACTTAATTTTGGGATCCCACTCTTGAACACCTAGTAAGGATTTGACAGTTTCTCCCTCAACCATTGTGGATTCTTTGCAATTGGGACTCCATTCCTCCTCCTTCAGTTTGGCCTTGCCCTTCATTTGCTTACTAGCAGTTCTGGTAATTGGCTATCAAATGTTGCTATCATCACCCTTAGTTCTTCAGTAGATTTCCTAGCATTATTAGCATTGAGCTTTAGCTACTCTCTTAGGTATTCTACATCTTTTTGAGCTAGTAAACTGTAGTGCCTTGTGCCATTTCAACTTGTTGAACTTCATTGCTAAGGAATGATGACCATGATACAAGTTGATGGTGATGGTTCACAGGAACAATCGTGGTATTCAAAATGGAGCTCATTGTTCTAATTCCATTGCAAAGTCATGAAACAATTGTGTCGTCCCACATATTTGATAATATAAAATATTTGAAAGAATTTGAAAAATATTATAATATGTAAGCATATCTATTAAGGCTTTTATTATATAATAAGCATACTATTAAATATGATAAATTTATACAATAGATTAGATGAGTATGGTTATGATATTAATTATAATGTTCCATAGATATTTTGTTCAATTTATGAAATACATGTATATTCACTACCAAAAAACAGGACTTCATAAATCAATGACCTCGCTAGGCGGTCATTGATTAATGACCATTTTGTAACTACTTTGTGATCGGTCTTATTAAAAATTTTGGAAGAAAAAGTTGCAAAATTAGTGACCAATTTTGTGACGAAATTTCTAACTACAGACCAAGCAATCACTAGTTGGTCACTATTTCTATGACCGATTTTTCTAGGGGTTACAAATTCGGTCACAAATTATACCATTTATTTTTATCATGGTGACTAATTGATGACTCAATATATTGTGGTCACAAATTTGTCACAAACATTATAACAAAATCTGAAATTTTTGTACCTGGGCAGGAATCGAACCTGCATGATATATGAAAGAACTCACTTTGAAATCCATCAAACCAATGAATTAATTGTTTGCACACTTCGTTCTTTTATTTCTTTTATAATAAGTGAAATGTTTGTATCGGACAATTCAAAACCAAAACCCAACACACAAATCAAATCAAACAACAAAAACAAGCCATGAACTTCCTAAGCCCTAATTCATTCTTTACTTGAAAACCAACCCTAACTCCCTAATCAAATCGAAGAAGAGAAAAAGCAACTCACGTAGTTCTATTTCCAACTTAAAAACCCAAATCATTTAAATCGAAGATGAAAAAGCAACACAGAGCTCCATTAAAGAGGGAAAAAATATGTGAAGATAAGACCCATAGCACTAGCAGGGAAATTGTAAGTTATGGTTCTTGCTTCTAAGTGGTAAGTAAATCGATGGCATTGATTCATTATTTTGGAGGAGTTGTTTTATTATGGTACATATTCTACTCGAGGGACTCAGTATATCATTTGAGAAAAAAAATCTCATCATACTAGATCTAAGTTGGCTTATTTAAATGCTCCTGTTATTCTTAAAAATCTAGTGAAGTAAAATGAGTAAAATGGTTGTTTGCTTGACTTGATTAGATATGATACATATGTAATTAAGCCTTTTTTAATGTTTGTTTCAATTAATAATAGCCCTTGATAAACTTTAGACCCAACATTATTTATTGTTGCTTTTGAAAAATGGATCAAGAAGGGGCAATGATTGATTAGATTTGATAAAAATTACAAAAATCTAATAAAACTTATTTTTTTATCTTATTTTCAATTAAACCATGTTCCTAAGGATGGGGAAGAATGAAAAAGTTGTGAAAAATTTATTAAAAAATATAAAGGATATAATAGTAAATTTATATAATTTATTTTGATTTATTTATACACTAATCATACCAAGCAAACATAAAATTAAAATATTCTATCATAATGTGCTTAAAATATATCCATTTGCTTATATATCACTTCTAATCACATCAATCCAAACAAACGAGCCCCAGGAGTATAAGTTTTCTCAGCAAGGAATAAAAAGGGGGTGTATTGTCCAGAATAACATACTACTCTACTTCAAATTGAAAAGCTAAATTAATGAGATGCAACCTTGTTAGTAGATTTTCATCCTTTTGGAACTATTTTTAATTAAATGCATCCAATTTTGTTAGAGCTAGAATTATTAGAATGCATGAAATTACCCCTTTTTTCCATTCTCTGTAATTATTTTCTATTTTCTTTTTTGTTACGATTTTTTATGTAACGGAATTAGTTAATCAGTTTAGGGTTAGTTAGTTGGCATAACAGCATTTGTTTCTGTTATAGGCATGTACATAAATACCCATCTATATATCCTTCTCATTAATGAACATAGAAATTTTTTCCCCTTAGTCTGCATTGCATTCCTCTCCGCTTTACAGTTTTAATATGGTACCAGTTGATTCATCCTCTTGCCTCCTCCATGCCTCTCATTCCTTCTAATCTTCTCCTCGTCAATTCTTCCTTGTTCTTCATCTTGATCCTACTCATTCGATCAATTCCCCCATGGTTGAGAGTTAGTTAGCCATAGATGATGCTTGCAATCCATATTTATTTCACCACTCGGATGGTCCAGGTTTGGCGCTTGTCTCGTAGGAGCCCACCGGCGATAATTCACCACGTGGAGCCATGCCAATGCCTATTGCCTTGTACGTGAAAAATAATCAAGGTTTTGTTGACGAATCGATTTTGAAACCTTTAACCAATGATCCGAACCTTCTCAATGCTTAGGTTAGAAACAACAAACTAGTGATCTCTTGGATAATCAACTCCGCTTCTAGAGAAATTTCTGCGAGTATAATTTTTTCCGACAATGCTCATGAGATCTGGAAGGATTTGAAGGACCGATTTCAGCAAAACACTGGTCCACACTTATTTCATCTCCAATGTAAATTGGTCAACTTGCACAGATTAGCAATTCTGTTGCCATCTGTTTTCCTAGACTTGAAATTGTTGGGGAAGAGGTGAACAACTACCAGCCTCACTGTACTTGTGGATACGATTCTTGTGGTGCAATGCATGAACTCACAGATTACTATAATCATGAGTATGTCTTGGCCTTTCTTATGGGACTTCATAAGTCTTATGCTCAAATAAGGAGTCAGATTTTGTTCTTAGACCCTCTGCCGCCAATCAGTAAGGCCTTTTCTTTGGTAGCTCAGGAAGAGCAACAATGGCCTGTTGGTAATGGCACATCTATTGATCCAGCTGTAAACATGGCATTTCCTCTAAAGATAGATACTGATAGGCCACCAAGCAAATTTTTTGGCAATAAAAAGGAAAGACTGTGTTGCACTCATTGTTCTTACTATGGTCATACCATGGAAACTTGCTACAAGCTTCACGGTTATCTATTGATTTATAAGTCCAAGCCTCGCAATCACACACAGCAACTGCTAAGCAATCCTCTAACTTTATCCAATGTCAAACAAATTTATGACCCTAGCCTAAGGAAGGTTGCTACAACTTCTTTCAGTCTCTGACTTCCTCTCGGCACACCAACTGATTGAACTTCTCTCAGCTCACAACATTGCTTCCACCAAATCCACAGACTCTGATGTTCCTGCTACTCCCTACTCTATAGGTATATATGCCTTGGTTAACTTATCCATTTCTTCTAACATGTGGATAGTGGACTCTAGTGCCTCAAAGCATGTGTGCTCAAATTACAGTCTCTTCAGTAACCTCAGATCTATCCAATACTCCACCATCACTCTTCCAGACTGTACCTCTATTCCTGTTCACTTAATAGGTGATATAGTCCTTAGTCCTAATCTGGTTTTAAAGAATGTGTTGTATGTTCCTAAATTCAATCTTCAACTCTTATCTGTCACTGCTCTTTTCCTAGACACTCCTCATCTCCAAGTTACATTCTATACTAATCACTTTCTCATTTAAGACCTCTGGAGCTTGACAACGATTGGCAAGGGTGACAAGTTTGCCAATCTTTACTTACTCAACCCATATCTCTTCTTGCACCTGCTACTACTTCAATCAGTAAAGTTTCAACGCATTTGTGGCACAACCGGCTGGGCCACCCTTCATCTAAAAAACATCAACTTCTAAAGTTCTTATTAAAATGTAATACCATTGAAAATTTCCTTCCATGTATTATACGTCCCTCAGCAAAACAACATCATTTTCCATTTGTATCACACAATCACATGTCCAAATCCAGTTTTGAACTAATCCACGCTGATGTTTGGGGACCACTTGCTCCCCCTGCACATACGGGATACCCTTTTTTTCTTATATTGGTTGATGACTGTAATTAATATACATGGACATTCCTAATAAAACATAAGTTGGAGGTTTCCAATATCATCCCCAGATTTCACTCTTTGATTCTTACTTAATTTTGTATTTCTATCAAACAATTTCACATCGATAATGCCAAAGAATTCGCCTTACATGAATTCTTTAACACATATGGCGTCGTCCACCAAACCTCCCGCGTTGAGACCCCCCAATAGAATGTTCTTGTTGAAAGACAACATCAGCACCTTCTCAATGTAGCCCAGGCTCTATATTTCCATTCTCACATCTCTTTATCTGTTTGGAATGAAACTATTCTCACTGCCACCTCATCAATCGCACACCTTCACCTGTCATACACAATAAGTCTTCATTTGAGCTTCTTTACCAAACTAAACCAGACTACAATCATCTTCGAGCTTTCCGCTGTCTTGCATATATGTTCACTATCCAAGCTCACCGCACACAGTTTGATCCTCGAGCCACTCATTGAATCTTTATTGGTTATCCAACTGCCACAAAGGGCTACAAATTATATTATCTTACTACTGTACAAATCCTTGTGTCTTGTCATTTCGTATTCCATGAGCATGTTTACCCCTTCAAAGATATAGTTCCCCCAACTACTCTTATTGACCCCTTTCCAAATCTAGTGCTTCCCATTCCCACTCTTGACCCAAATTGCCACAAATATCCTACAACTTATAATCACCCACCCCCGATCTCTCAAACCAGATTTTTCTCCTACCGATACTCAAAGTCCTCATCCCTTTCAAAAATCTTCTAAACTCATAAAACCTCCCAGCTATCTCAAGGATTATCACTGTACCCTTCTCTAGTCTCAAACTCCTTTGAATAATTCTCAGTATTCCACATCCAAGCATATCTCTTACTCTTCTTTCTCTCATACTCATGAAGATCTCATCCTCAATATCTCAGCTCACTATAAGCCCTCCACTTACCAACAAGCTGTAAAGGTCCCAGAATGGAAGGCCGCTATGCAAACTACATTACAAGCTCTCGAAGCTAAAAGTACTTAGACCGTTGTCCCTCTGCTACCATAGAAACATTCCATCGGTGGCCGATGGGTATACAAGATAAAGTTCAATGCTGATGGTTCCATAGATAGATACAAAGCTCGTCTTGTCACTAAAGGTTACACACAGCAGAAAGGTGTTGACTTTCTTGATACTTTCTCTGCAGTTGCGAAGCTCACAGAAGTCAGAGTCCTCTTAGGTCTTGCAGCCATTCACAAATGGCATCTCCACCAGCACGATTTCAACAATGCATTTTTCAATGGTGACCTCTTTGAAGAGGTGTACATAGATCTTCCACCTGGGTATATTAAACAAGGCCTCCAAACTTTTTTGTAAGCTAAATAAGTCTCTTTACGGCCTCAAGCAAACGTCTAGCCAATGTTATTCGAAGCTCTTCTCCACCCTCCCATAGCTCAGTTTCATCCACTCACAATTTGGTCATAGCTTATTCACTCATGACCATGGTCACTCATTCATGGATCTCCTTGTGTGTGTCGACAATATTATTTTTGCTCGTCCATCTCTCGCAATGATCAAGAAGTTTAGAACCCTCCTCCAGCAACATTTTAAACTGAAAGATCTTGGCTTATAAATCTCCCGAAACCAATCTGGCATCTTCCTTTCTCAACGCCGTAACACATTACAAATCCTTGAGGACACTGGGCTACTTGCATCCAAGCCAACCTCTACCCCTCTTGAACCAAAACTGAAGCTAAACTCCATAGGTTGCACACCTTTAACTAATCCTACTCAATATTGCCGTCTAATTGGCAAACTCCTTTACCTAACAATCTCTAAGCCAGACATCCCTTTTTTTGTCCGTAAACTTAGCCAATTTATCTACAAACCTCGCAATCCTCACCTTAACGCTGCATATCACTTCCTCAAATACCTCAAGTCATCCCTCGGCCAAGATCTCTTCTTTTCAACACACTCTCAGCTCTAACTTCACGCCTTCGCCGATGCAGACTGGACCTCGTGCTCAGAAACCAGCAAGTCAACTACAGGCTTTTGCACTCTCCTTGGTAATTCACTTGTTTCCAAGAAATCCAAGTGGCAACCCACTGTCTCACATTTTTCTGTCAAGGCAGAATATCAGGCTCTTGCGCCACTGCCTGTGAGCTTACTTGGCTACAACAACTTCTTCGTGACTTCCAGGTATCCATTCGCATCCCAGCTCTTTTGTTTTGTGACAACTGCCCCGCCATTCATATTGTCAACAACCCCATTTTCCATAAGCGCCCGAAGCATATCAAAATTGATTGACATTTCATGCGTGAACGCCTTACTGTCAAAACAATCCATCTCATGCCAGTTCGCCTTGCTCACCAACTTGCCGACTTGTTTACTAAGAGCCTACCAGCTTCATCTATGTCTTCTCTCATGTCCAAGTTGGCCGCTCGTGACCTCCACTGTCCACCTTGAAGGGAGGGTATTAGAATGCACGAAATTTTCCATTTTTTCATTCTCTGTAATTATTTTCTATTTTCTTTTTATTAGGATTTTTCATGTAACAAAATTATATTTATTTTTGTTTTGCTGTTTAAGCTTCATAACTTTGTCTGTTTCCCAAAAGAATTAATTTGATTAAGAAACTTATCTTGCATAGAAATTTTAGTTTTGGGGATCCACTAATACGATGAAATGTCTGTATCATTAGGTTTTATGTGATGGAAAATGGATCGAGGAAGATGCATCAATTTTGCTTCCTAAAGATATTATTAGTATAAATCTTGGAGACATAATTCCAGCTGATGCAGGATTACTGGAAGGAGATACATTGAAAATTGATCGGGTATCTTTCTAAGTACTTGAGCATGCTACCTTGTTTTGTGTCTTATGAGAAAGTAAATTAATAAAGGGACATACAAGTTAAAGAACAATCAATAGGTCAGAATTCATAGGTTCATGTGTTAAGTAACAAGTTTAGTGGGGTGTCTGAATCAGACAAATGAAGACATAAGCAAACATTCCTCCGCTTGAAAGATACTATTGAATTTTGAAATTCATGAGTGTCTGATGATTTTGGTTTCTATTTTAGTCTGCTTCAACGGAGAGTCACTACCAGTAATCAAGAATCCTGGTGACGGAATTTATTCTGGGTCCACATGCAAGCAAGGTGAAATTGAAGCATTTGTCATTGCTATAGTAATTCTATAATGCTATAATTTTAATTTTTTAAGTATTGATAGACTGAACAAGGTGTGAGTTCATATGAAAGTGACCCTAAAGCTGCTGCACAATCCTTAAATCCCTCCTATAGAACGCACAAGCAAGTGTCTTAAAGAGTTATTAGACTCAGGGTTATGAGTAGTAATACATAACACTTAATTATGAAGAATACATGCATTCAATTAGTGTTAAAGAAAGCTTTAAATTTTAACTAGAATTTTTGCTGTCAATATCCACTCAAGATGTTCAATTTTCTCTAGCTACATGGGAGCCTCAATAACATGGCATATGGGTGTTTATTCTTAAAGAAACAGTTGAAGGTGCTTATCAATGGGTAAGTTCCATTTCCAGGTCCTTAATTTTCTCTCAAAATGCATTGCATTTTACAATATATTTTTCTTTCTTCTTATTGTTTATTATCAACACTTACTTCATGTTAATTAGTCCAATATATCAGTTTTTAGCTTTAACATTTTTTTTGTGCAATTGGGTAGAGGAATATAATATTATATCGAAAATTGATTTTCTTCTTTAATTGTTCTTTTTTGGATGCTTTTGCCATAAATCAATTAAAATAGTTTAAACTCTATTAGTTGTCTCAAAGCAGGTCCATTAGTGATTAGCCCATTAGTTGTCCCAAAATGGGGTCAATGTTTTTCGCCTCTCTATGTGCATATATATTATGTGTGTGATTTGGCATTTGGAGGTGGGGTAGTGGTATTGGTTGGCTGATCATTTTGTTCAAGTAGAGTAGCATAAGGTACAACTTCAAAAGTTTGGATGATTCAATTATCAATAAGCTGGTTATTATATTTGGTTATTAATGATCAAGGTTTTTATAGTTTATTAAGGCTCAAAAAACAAATTAAAGGGCTCGGAACTTCAAAATTTTTATTCCCTCCCTGTTTCCGTGCGTGAATTCGAAACTACATGTATAGTTTGCCTAATATGTGATAAAACTAGTTATTTCTTACATACCTCTAATATGAGAAAATACTGGATGAGTATTTTTAGTTTCCATAAAGATGAGGCTTTTTCTCATTCTAAACTAATCATGTTTTTAATATTTAGATGTTCAAATAGAATGAATATTATCAAGAATATGTTAGTCAACATGACAACAAATTTACTTCTCAAAGCTTATTTGATGCAAAAAAAATAGTTTAAGATTAGTGGTGGTCCGTGCAAGGATAGAGCGTATGGCTTTAAAACATTTATCATTATCGTGAGCTTATTGATACTGGGACTTCCTTGGAGTCATCATCTACAACATGTGCACCAGCCTATGTGAGTCAGGAGCAACTACAAGAAACAATTGCAAAAGCAATTGATCAAGAATTTGCTAAACAAAGAGAGAAAGCAACAGCAAGAAAAGCAACCATTATGGAAGAGGCCATGAGGATGAGCGATGAGGCGAATAGGCAAGTGGAAGAATCAAAGACAAGAGAAAAAACTTTGATGAAGACATTAAGAGTAATGATGGAAAAGCTAAATGCAATTCAAGGTGCTTCTTCCTCTCACAATGAAAGGGTCGATGGTGAGAAAGATAAATAACTCTTTAAATTGACTTGACATACTTGGATTTAATGAACCTATTTATGTTTAAAATCTTTATTTTGTCTATGAATTTGGATATAATATTATTTGAATTTGGATTATTGATTTGTATTTTTGGAATGTGAATTATGTTTTAAATAATGTGGTTTTAGATTGTTATTAATAAGAATAAAAAATAGGTTGGATAAATATATTAGATTTAATATTAAAATCAAAAAATATTTTCATAAATTAGTGACCAATGAGAGAAAATTGTGACCACGAGATGTGGTCACTAAGCGATCACTGATTAGTGACCACTTAATTAAATATATGAAAATTTTTGTACAACCAAATTGATGACCGACAGTAAATCCTTAGTGACTGCCTATTTGGTCACCACTGTCACAAAGTTTAATTTGTGATGAGATTTTAGTTTGTGACCGACCTACTATGTGGTTACAAATTTTAATTTGTGAGGAGATTTTTGGTGACCTCATGTATCGTTCACAAACACAGTCATTGATAGTATGTTTGTGACCAATTTTACGGTCAATAAAGCTAGTGTTTTTTTAGTAATTGTTAAATTATTTTAAAAAGCTCAATATCATAAAAATGATGTGCATTATAATAACAAGTGGAATATTGAGGACACGGTACAAATCATATTTATGTGTCCCAAAAAAATTATGAAACAAACTAAACAAGTAATTGTCAATATGGGAATAAGATGAAGAATATAAATTAGTCCGTACGTCCCTAATTGATATACATATAGACTGGTGAGATGAATCATAATCATCTTTATTTATAATTTTTTTAATGGGCTAAACATAATCTACCTGTTAACAATTTCTGTTTTTACAAATAATGTTTATATTTTTCTTCATACAAACACAAAATAATTTTGAATGACAGTCCTGTTGCATCATTAATCCTCCCTTTCTAAATTTCAAAATATTTCCAATTAAATTAAAACTTTAGATATATCTAAAAATATGTGCTAAAAATGATTATTATATTCTAAACTGGTATAATTAATTAGTCTAAATTCCTTATCATAAATTTTAATAAATAATGAAATTTTAGTAGTATGTTTAAAAATTCAAAAATATTTATATTGAAACTTCAGATAAATAATATAGAAAAATAAGTTAGATGATATTTGCATATTCTTTCTTAACTGGCAGAAAAATAGAACAAATTTAACAATTAGAAATTATTTACTATAAATATAAATAAATGGAGAAATGTTAATAAAAATTTCATATTTAAAAAAAATTAAAATATATTTTAATCAAACTTTAAATAAATAAAATAGCAAATACCTTAAATAATATAATTAAATTATTTTTTTAACTTAAATAACTTTCTTCAAAAAGTTTAGGAAAAACATAGAAATATGAAAAAGCTTAGGAAAGAATAGAAAGAAAAGAAACAGGATCTTCATTTTCAACCCAGGGCCACACGGGCCATATCAGTTTCCACCGTCTCTTAACGACCCGACAACCCCTCAATTCGGGCTGCCCATCCCTCCTTGAATCTGCAAGATTCTTCTTCTCTTTGCCTTTCCAATTGATTGATCCGTTTCCAAACACTGCAACAATCTAAATACTAGTATGCGTTTGGTGTAATTTATCGAAATTAATTTAATACTTAAATAATTCATGCTACAATAATATATATTTTATTTTACACGATTAGAAAATAAACTGTAATTATTTTTAATACTTCAAAAAAATCTATTGTTAGACATTATAATATTAATATTTCAATTGCAAAAAAATAAATTTGAAGATAATTTGTACTTGAAAAAATTACCAAATATCAAGAATTATTAAGTCTAAATTTATAAATTATACAAAAAAAATTAAAAAATAATAAAAATAGAGTAGAATAGTTTATTCATTACATTTTCTAAATTGGATGATATATTTATATATAAGTATCTGATATAATAAATAAGCAAATCAATTTTTTCATAACGTAAAGTTTAATGTAGAAGTCATAGTCATAATTTTCATAACTTTTGAGATTTTAAAAGTATCATGTATTTGTTAATAGACATTACAAAAAAGTATAAATTTAGTGACAAAATAATAAGTGACAAAGTTAAAGTTTTCATTAACAACATGTATTAAACAATAATAGTTTTTATCTTATCACTAATAATAATTTTTAAGTGACAATAACTTTTATCTTGTCATAATATGACTCAACAGTGACAAAAATTGATGTTTTAAGTTGTCACTATTAACAATTAATGATACCTATATAGTGGCAATAAAAATTGTCACTATAATTTGTAACAAGATTTTCATTATAACTATAAGTATGTCACTAATTGTTTATAGTGACAATTTAAATACTATTCTTGTCACTATTTAATTTGTAGGAATCATTAAAGTGACAAAATTAAGTCTTTTGTCACTAAATATACATAATTAGGGACAACTTTTATATTGTCAGTTACTTTTTTGTCACTAATTTATCTTTTTCTTGTGATGAGAGTAAGAGGGTGTTTGGCTAAACTTATTTTAAACATCTTATAAGCTCATACATCTTATAGAATTTTTTGGAACTTATAAGATGTTAAATCTTATTTTTAAAATAAGTTGTTAAAGTGTTTGGATAAAATAAGATCTTGAAGCTTATAAAATATTGATAATGACAATTTTGTAATTAAAATGTTTAAAAATGAAAGTGCATGTTAAGATTTTAAAAATAAGTTAGGATCTTATTACTTTTTTTAAAAGAGTTTATTAGCTCATAACATCGTATTTTAAGATCATAAGCTCTTTTTTTTTAAAAAAATTATCAAATTCTTTTTATCAACTCATAAGTTCTTAAACATTTTATATGATATTTTGATAAACTTATAAGCTCACCCAAACACCCTCTAAATATATAATCTGCACATAATTTATCAAAACAGTTACATTAGGAAAATATTTGATCACCAATTTAATATGTGATCTATAACATGCAATATTTTATAAACTAAAATATTTTTAATATTTGATATAACTCTAACAAGTCAAATTTATTTATTTTTATTTATAGTTATTTTATTCTTTTAAATTATGAAATATTATGTACATAATCATAAAATAATAAGTAGATTTCAATATCAATTCAAAATATAATATCAATATTATAAGAGTAAATTGTATAAATAATTTAGTACATTACTTAGTTTCAGACAAATTTTTTTGATCTGATAGCATAAAATCCAAATATTAGTATTTGAATATATGAAAACATTCTTTTATGAATTATTATGAAGCAAAGATATAAAAATGTACACAATAAAATATAAATTTGTATAAACAAATATACTAAAAATGTAAAAATTAATACCATGTGCTATTTAAAGGCATTTATCAAACTTTTTTTAAAAAATTATCTACGTCAAGCATATATGTTCACTGAAAAAACAATTACACCAATAATTGAGAATGCTTTTTCTGATTTTATATTGTTAAAAAAATTATATATGATTTTAGTTGAAAATTTGGTTGTTAAAAAAATTATATATGATTTTTATATTTAAAATAAATTATAAATTCAAATTACATTGTTTGTTATATTCTATATACATGGTTTTATTTTAAAATATTTTACATAGCTAACAAAAGATCATCATAAAAATAGTTAAACTTTAAAAATTAATGAATTAGAAATTGCATATTAATTAATTATTATTATTTCTCAAATTTCATACTTATACTAAGAAAATGATGATTTGATATTTCATAAAAATAGATATCAATAATTTTTATATGAAACAGATAAATTGTAAAATTTTATTAAGCAAATCACAATATTAAGAGATAATCATGATTATTAAATATTTTTTTACTTTTAAAATATACTTAATATAAATTATTTAATAATAATATATTTCAAAACTCTAAGTCATTCAGAAAATAATTACTTATAAGATATAAAAATAATTTATTTGATCAAATAATTGAATAATTTTTATCTAGTAATTTTTTGATTAAAAATAATTGAATATATAGCGTATTACTTCAGGTGAAGATAAAGTTATTATATCTTATAAATACAAAAAAAAAATTATTGTAACATCCCTGAAAATTGGTATTTTGAGAAATAAGGGTTTAAAATTCAAGATGTAAATTGATTGGATTTTTGGGCTCGAAAAATATTCAAAAGGACTTGATTGCAAAAATTTTAGAAATTC
>JACGDI010005249.1:52338-66882 GCA_014898725.1 Jacaranda copaia | reverse complement strand
TAAATATTTTATGATCTCTCATAAATTTTCAAATATTTTATAAAATATTTTAAGTAATTTATGAGACCACACAAATACCTATTAAGCATATATCGGTCAAAGAAAATCGTATATCGTGCTTAACACAACAACTATACATAATTTTCATTCATTTCTCGATAATTTCAATGAGCTGCACAAAAAGGTGTGCACCAACAGAACCGTAAAATTAATGTACTTTCGTGTCATTGGATCTAGCATCTTCCCATTGAACAGCATTCCGACAAATAAATAAGCAAATGGATACAACAGAGCAGCTTTCTAACAACAGTAGTGTTGGGGTATACTTGCAGGTCCACTGAGATGTTGGGAATTATCTTAATAGTCTGTTGATTTTTCATTAATGAAATAACATGTAAAGTCATTAATCGAATCATCTATGACTATGAGTGTCAAAAGTGTGCTAATCAAATAGCAATTGCTTCATCAGACTTTCATGCTTTTTCCGCAAGTTGAAGAAAAAGTGCAATCCACATCTGGACTTGTATAAATTAGTAAATCATACTACTCAAATTGTTTCTCTAAATGCTACCAACCCAAGCCAATACCTGCAAATAGATTTCAAGGTGATGCTTTTGAAACATTCAATTATTAATGAAACAAAGAAAGAATATCTAATCACTTTGTAGCACTGCCCTAACAAACATTAGAGAATGTACAAGGTCGACAAACAATAAATGTCCATGGTGCAATAGGACAAACAATGTTGGGCGTAAAAATGAATGATATCCTCCCTTAGACCATTAAGGACAGAACACCACGTAAAGTAAGACGAGACACTCCTACAACCTTCTCAGCTATGATGAAGTCTAGTACCATACTAAACAAAAGGTGTCAAAAAGGTTAGAAAAACTATAGCCAAATCCAGATAATCCATAAAGGTATGAGCTTGCCTGTTCAACAATAATCCATCAATGTACTTCCACCAAAATTTTGATGGAAAATGTCTAATATTTGTGCAATCATCAAACTCATCAAAAAAACTTCATTAGACAAAATTGACTCAGTCAAAACAATATTAAATGGCACAACAGAGTTCCCAAAAATAGTAATTTGAAAAATAATGCATGTACTTGTGATGAATTTGACTTCACAAGATTCGCAAAATTTGAACCCCATGTTGTCGTACCAAAGCCCAATGTCCCTGCATTTCTCGACTCTTGGTATATCATTTGTTTTGCTTACCATAAAGAATCAGAAATCAAATAGGAAGACGGAGAAGGATCATAAAGCATTTTTATATTCCTCAAAGAGCTAATACTGCAAATCTAAAGCCACTATAATGAGTCGTTATCAACTTCAAACACTTTGTACCATCATTCCACCACTCACTTAGCCTCGGTCTTATGCTTGGGTTTATTATCTAATAAACTACCTTCTATCAAATAGCAGCTGCCACCTGGCCAACCTCCAAAACCATAACCAAATCAATTCGACATCCTTTAACATCTATACTTCTCAGCCTTAACTAAAACTACAAGCTTTGGCCATCTAAAATAGAGACTTATATTAGGAACCTTATAGCAGTGGTTTTATGTATGAAGCCTGAGATGCAGCTTAAAACTATCAAAATAGTGCTTAAATTATACTCCCTCTTTATAACTGAAAAACACTTAAGTTACACTTGATATCAAAGGCGCAATTGCATTGAGCAGAATGGTCAATCGAATATGAAATGCCATGGAAAAGAGCTGCATCATGGCATTTGTAGGAGACAGTTTGCTAGAAGTTCTAATGTGGCATCTAAAATTGATGTCAACTAGTCACCGCTCAGATTTCAACTGAGCACAAACATAACAAGAGACAAAGCTACAACGTAAACAGAGTTGACTGAAGTAGGGAAGAAAGAATCTGTATATTATGCTGCACTATATCAAACAAGCATACAAGCAAGTCGAGAATCATGGAAGAATGTTGAAGGATCCAAATCAATATGGCTAATACGGGTTTCCAGTGTAGCCATTACGCATAAGAAGTTCATACATCATCTCAAATTCCCAAATCTCAAAAAGCTCTCCCCCACGTGTATCTGTCCACTGCACTTTCCTCCTGTCCATTTGACCAGCTACATCATCATTCTTTTCACATAATGTTTTGTGCTCATTGTTCTTTCCACCACCAGCAAAGCCGCCAGCGGAAGCAATTGGAGCACTATTTGCTACTTTCTTCAAGCTACTCTTGAGACTATTTATGTTCCTCTTGTTATCATCATCAACAACAACACAATCAGCTGAACGTTTTGCACTTTACTCTCATCAAAGACTGGAGCTCTTGCCAAGACATCTTGATCTTGAGTGGGTCCCACTTTCAGAGGATATGGGCAGTCAAGTCCAGCGGTAGCGTGACCAAAGCACACAAAGGAGGCGCACCCGAAGACAGGCCAGTTTTTCCCAGAAGCCAGCTGGAGATCAGGATCAGGATCAGTCTCTTGGTCCACCAACTGGTACTGATTCCACGGAGTCACTCACTCTCATGGGTTTCTCTTCGTTTTTCTGACCCAATAGTAGAAGGGTCAGGCCCTTACTGTACCCAGACACTGTAGAAGAGGAAAATCCTCCTCCTTCGACTGCAAATAACATCAGTTCTTCTCATCTGAGCAACATCCAGTTATTTTCTTTATATATATTTGCATCCAGACAGAGTAATTCACCTGCCACATGCAATCCATTATCAGATTTCATACAGGCAGCATATATTTTTGAAAGCATGAAATAAGATAACATTTTCCCCAATTTCAGAGACATATTTCCATCAAACCTTGAACATTTTAAGTAACATTTTAGTAAACAACAAATTAACCTCAAGAGGAAACCACGGACTAATCATAGAGGAAAAACAGGCATACACATCGAGAAGGATTTGCTAATTAAGTAATCCAAGAAACTGGCAATCTCAATAGTTAGCAAAACTAATTCTTTCTCAACTATTGGAATTAGTTCCTTCAGGCTTACTTATGATACAACACCAAGCTAAAAATGCATAGACATCTAAGATCAATTAAAGAAACGTCTCATAACACAAAACGGGTGAAAAAGCAAAAACAAATACCAACACAATTCACAGATTCAACTACAGAGGATCGAAGAATTAACACTATCAATAGGAACCTGTAAATGAAGTTGAATTTCTTCAACAAAACCACACAATCACCAAAAGAAATAAAGAACTCCTTGAAGAATAACCACACTTTGGTTCTCGTGGCGCAAATCAGATAAATGAAAAGACACGTGGAGGAAGCGAAATGCAGAAGGAAAAGGAACTACTGTGGGGTCCGCCGATTCCAAACTCACTGTAGCAAAATGCATTCCCACTTCGATCATAGTAGTAAAATATATACATATTGAATATATTTATGTATATAAGTTATATTTTTATAAATATATAATATGTAATTTGAAATGTATAATTAGAAAGAAAAAAATTATAAGTTATTTAAATTTTGTAAATAAATTTATATATATGTATTTAAGTATAAGTAAAAAAAATATGTTATATATTTTTATGATAAATTTTATTTAATCGGAATGAATTAATATAGAAAAAAATTAATATAATTGATAAGATAAAAATAAAAGTGATTTAAATTTTATAAATAAATTTATATATACGTATAAAATGAAAATATATGAAATAATGAGAAATGAGAGATAATGATAAATTTATATATATGTATAAAATGATAAATATATGAAATAATGGAAGAAGAGAGAAATGAGAAATAAAAAAGAAGAAGAAAGAAAAGAATGGGAAAAAGAAAAAAATAAAATATGATAATAAAAAGTTATTTAAATTTAATTGAAAATATATAAAATGATTAAAAGTAAACTAATTCTTTTATATTAAAATTATGTTAAATGGGCAACATATGAGGAGCAAGAGACGGGCACATGGTTCTAAAAAACATAAGGAAGTTAATTGTGTGTGTGTGTGTAAATATATATATTCACAAGGGGATGTTTTGACTATTTTAATAATCATATGGGGTAAATTACAATTAGTCCAGCTTAACCCTAATTTGATTTGTAACTAATCGCTAACTAACAAGTCGTTAATGCCTGATTAGTTGCTGGCTGTGTTTGGACTAAGCAAATGATCTGAAGTTCGTTCCACTTATGAGTTGCATCCCTCTTCGAAGTCACATTGTTTCTCAACACTTCCTAGCCATTGTTTTGCATTCCACTTTATAAAATTGCTCTTGCATTTTTGTTTTACGTTTTTGTATGGAAGGTTCTTCTATCAAGTTAGGGGAAATAAAAGTTGTAATCTTCAAATACTGCCGTCGGGACACAATCTAACTGATATCTTGGACTTGTCGCGGCCAAGCATTGGAAGTAAATTTGCATGGACTTGGTACTGATGGTGTTGATCCAAAAATAAAAATATATCTCGCCAAAAGTTATGCCAGGATATGAACATGATATCTTCAACGGTGTACAGTAAAAATGTGGATCTTGATAAATATTTTCTGATGAAATAATTCACAAGAATTTCCTTTAATTTACAATCCAATCAGCCAGTTGTTCTAGAAATTCATGATTTATACATGAACAAATACAATGTAAACCAAGAGAAGAAAATGCAAGTGAAGGACAAAAAATATTGAAGGACAGAAAACAGCCCAGAACACCAATTACTTTGCCAAGAGTTTACGCCTACCTTTTTTAGTTATCAAACCAGCAGACTCGCCAATCACAATCTCATCAACTAAATCTTTAAAAATCAACCGCTCAATGTCAAGGATGGCGCCTGAGATTTCGCCACTGAAGTCCATCCAGCTTTCAGTTCGATGCACCAAATCCTCACACAGAATGTTTTTCCATCCCTCATCTTCTTCATCAAAGCTGCATTTTGGATTCTTTGCCTGAAGTCCATCAATCTCAGAACACAATTCTTTGAGAAACTTCTGTGCATTCAAGGTCTTCCTTGCTAGCTTAACCGGCCTCAACCAAGGCTCAGAATGTGGACCTGCAGAGGCCAATTTTCGGGCAAGAATCTCATTAACAACATCAAAAATGAGTTTCCTATGAAATTTCTCAACCATCATCGATTGAGTTGTCCCTTTGGTGTTGTATTCTGCCTTTGATAAAGTGCTTGCCTTTGTTTGTTCCAATACCAAAAACAATTCAGGGTTGATTGGACAGCCAGATGGATGAAACTGGAAATTTCTCAGGCTTGAGCTGACGTCTCTAAGGAGGAGACCTGAAGCCAATAGAATCTCAGAAACGTATCTGTGGTCTGGGTTGGTGTTATTGCATAGTGAGGCAATGTAATCTGTACGTGCTTCATCATGGCTGGAGTTGAGCCTCCTGAGCTTCTGAACTAAGTTTTCAATGTTCTGAAGTTTCCTTCTGTTAATTTCAAATGGAGCACCAGATTCCATGGAGTTAGAAACACAACTGTCCACTGAACTCTGTTGAACTGCATTTGAATTCCTGTTCTTGTCCATGGATACATCCACTGAAATAAGAAAACAAAGAATCAGTCACAATCCATGTTCAATAAGAAATATTACAACCATGCCTATACTCTTTATCGGTCAATGCCAGCTTGCATGATATAATTTGGTAAGTAGTACTAGTAAATTGCATGCATGGCCAATAATGAGATAAACTTTTTCCAAGTCCAGATGCAGATCTGATCTATTGCTAATCATCACCAGGAACATTTAGAGGTTGTTTAGAATTTATTCCATGAAAAGTGAGACAACAACTTATAGATGCTACTCTTTCACACTTTTCCTTTTTACTTTTTTGACTTGGAGAGGGGTTTCTCCAAAGAAATGTTGAGCTGCAGCAGATCAAGCTATGGCTATAATGAGGAACATTAACCAGCAGCAGAAAAGAGGGAGAAAGAAGACTAAGAATCCTAGTGCATCCAGGAGTTAGTGTTTTGCGGGGAGAGGGGCTGGCTGGGCTCACCTTTTTTTTCATTAGGAGATTCATCATAGCTAATGCTGCATCCGGTTAGGTTTTAAAGTACGCAAAAGAGGTAAAACATCCTCCATATCTTAGACATAATTTTAGATCAAGTGAGAGAATAAAAGAAACCCAGTAACCACAGGTATTACAGGGCTTTCAACAACAGTTACTTGGCCGACCAATCACAGCTACATGTCCAAGCACAGATGCATGGTCCTCGTGGAGAATTCCAGGATATATATCTCACCTGATGCAGCAATGATACTTGTTTCTATTTACAAAACATTAAAACAAATGATCTCCATGGTTGCAAGCTTGTATGGTATGAATCAATTTACTCTATAAAATAGAACACTGTAGATTCGACTGATTCCAGATATTCCATATACTCCAATTAAATCTGAACTACATTTATATTGTCATAATATGTACTATTCAGGCCAAACACACAGCATGAGGGAAATGCTCATCCCTGGCAAAATCTTTCAGCAATAAAAAACTGCTGCATCTCTAATATTGAAAAGGAAGAAAAACCCAATGCATGCAAAATTCACTCACTTAAACCTCATATGCGCAAAAGTAAAAGATAACCTTTCATATTATACATTCTTGTAATGTAAATGAGTTTTTGCACACCTGATGCGGTGCTCTATCTTTTAGAAACTATAACTAAAGCATAAATATGAGTTGTTTTATGTACTTATTTAAGTTCATTATGAGTAAGAAAAAATTAATAAATTGAGGAGTTGAATGAGAACCTGTTCTTGGCAGAAAAACATCAAATTGATGGAAGAACGAGATAAAAAGAAATGGGAGTAGCAAGGCACTTGTCAACTTCCAAGAATTTACGGCTTGACAGGTGTAACCAATCAAGGCATTTACTCTAGGCCTCCATTGGATAACTACAATAATAGCTGCGTAGGGATATATATATTTGGATGTATGTATGCATATACACACACAGACACAGGCATGTATATATTGAGTCGATAATTAGAATAAATGTCATATAACCTGACTTGTTTACTGCATAACTTTAGCAGATGCAAGTTTAATATCAATTAAAGAAGACAAGTACCTTCGAGGGTCTTCCCAACATACTTTATAGGAGAAGGAGAATTCTGTTTATAAACTAGATTGTCAAGAACAGAGACAGGACTGGAGTGCTCAAGAGGAACAAAACCAAATTCTGCTGACTCCACTTCACTCAATGTTAAGGTAGATTTCTGAATAAACTAAAGCAAGTTAGCAAATGAATAAGGCCAAATCAGATGGACATAGGACATACAAATTACCAACCTTCTCTACCAATCCAGGCAGCATAAATTCAGAAACCTGCATAGATGGGCTCTGGATACTGCTTAAGCCGGGAGATCTTTCAGAACTAGTTACTTCAGCATTTCTGGAGCCCCTTATGATAGTCTCATTTGATTGAGCTGGATCCTCATTTTCATGGGAACTCAAATTCCTTGATTCAACACTGACCTCACTCAATTGATCATCATTTTGTTGAGAGTTGGAATGCTTTGGTCGTCGCCTTCCACCTGGGGAATTGGACCCAGCCTGTGGCTTGTTTGGTTGTCTTTTTGATTTGCTTGAATCAGGATAAGTGGGTGGTCGAGATCTTTTTTCAAGTTCGAGTTTCTTCTGTTGCATTCTTGGGCTGATTGATCCTGAACTCCTCCCCGACCCTGCATTGCCATCTTTGCCCAACTGCTGGGATCTTGCTGATGTCTGTGTGGTTCTCAAAGTACTGTCATTTTTCAAATTGACACAATTTACAGCACTGTCTCGTGGACTGGATTTAAAGATCAGATCTTTAGATGTTCTGCCACTGCTTAAACCCTTTCTACTATCAATAGATTCACCACCCCGAAGTTTGGGTAGACCAGATAAGCCATCAAGTGAAACTACAGAAGCAGCAGATATACCAGATTTCTCAATGAGTTTAGCTGGTTTCATGATCACGATTGCAGACTCATCATTTTGTGCAGCAACAGTCTTCCTCTTGGCAGAAGCAAGGACTTGATGAGTCCGCGGCTTTCGGTTGTCTATTGATCTTGAGGAACTTGGGATATTTTCCTCATGGTCTTTGTGATCAGTGAAATTTGAACCTTGTCCTTCTTTTGGGGTATCTAAGAGTCCCTTAGCTTGCATTGCTTCTATTATCTGTTTAAGAACTCTAAAGTCCTTCCCAGATTGCATGAATTCAAGATCTTTCAATCTCTTCTCTATCTCACTGTAAACAGACGGAAAAGTAGTATGTGCCTTCACTTGGCCTCTTTTACTTCTAGAGGCTGGTTTCTGAGTACCCCTTGTCCCATCAATCTGCTTCCAAGGTGCTGGTTCAACTGGAAATCGTGACATGGGTTTCATTGAAGAATGAGGATTTCTCCAGTGTGGTGAGTTAGACTCCTTCCATGAGTTCTTTGAGGAACTAGATAGTTGAATTGGTTTGCTTGAATCTATTTTCTCAAATGAGCTTGAAATATTAACAGAATCTTCTGGTGAACTCCTATTTGAACACATGGTGGTGTCACTAGATGAAATGGAATGAGGCAGTGTTTCCAAACCCATCAGCTTTGCTACAACACTTGGAGGCCGTGCTTGATTTCCAGGCATCTGTTGCTGACCATGAATTTTACCATCAAATAAACCACTATCCTTCTGCATAGATTTCAAGAAAACGTTGGATTTCAAATCAGCACTCAGACTCCGCATTGAACCCTCCCTACTGTCTAATGAAAGTCTTGGAAGGTCTTTAAGCTTTAGGGTTGATTTGGAACCATCCCGTGAATCAAAGAGTGTGCGGTTTGTTTCCCTTCCATCATAGGAAAACCGAGGGGCATCTTTTGAAATTGAAAATGATGACCCATCTTTTGAGTGGTAAGATGATGATCTTAAAAGTTCTCTAGGTTCATTATGGTATCGAGGTGCTTCTTGAAGCTTAGCAAGAACTCTAAGAGATTCCTTGAGATCAGCAGGCATATTTTGCTTTTTGTCATTACCTGAACCATGAGAACCATCATTAACTTTTGACTGTAGCCTTGGTGAGTTTCGGTACTTCACAACCGAAACTGCAGCCCCATCTGTAGTTTTAGCTCTAATTGATAAACCCTGTACTTCCCTGTGCATGGAATCCTTCACCAAATCCTGTAGATCAAGGGTTTGTTGACAAAATTGTGGGGATGAATTTTGCAGGCTCATTGCTGGGTCTCTTGATGGAGTTTCAGCAAAAATCATTCTGTCAAAGGTTACTGCTTCGAACTGATTAGCTCTGTTACAGTCAAGAGAAGAGAATGAAGACGACTGGGATGAAGAAGAAAAGGAAGCCCTGGATGATTCAGTGGACACTCTTTGTTGTCTGTCTTGTATATTCTTGTGTGAATATTTTTCCTGGCATAAGAAATGGCAAATTGTCAAATTCTCATGAGACGGATCACTAATGTCGTGGTAGATGTCACCTTGAAATGTGGAGAATATCAATGCAGTCATTTTAAGATATCCAATAGAGGATATGGTCAAATCATTCTAAAAATTACAACCTCATATGGAAAAAATCAACTAAAACAGCATTTAAATCTTATTTTTAAGAGCAACCTTATTAACCTTCCAGCTACATTCAAGGTGTTGGGATCTTAAGCAATGACCTGGAAAACTTGGCACAAAAAATGAGTTTTATGTTTGTATTAGAAAATGGAAGTCCACGGGTTACATGGCTTTGGTTTTCAAACCAGCATATTACCTCCCTGCAATTTTTCAAACAGGGAGCCCACTTCCTGATGGCTTTTAAGAGACAGCAAATAGTCCCCTTTCAGTAACCTGGGTGAAAGGATGTTTTATTTTCTACAAAATGACGGTAGTGGATTTAAATTATTAATAAAACCATGGCATATTTAGGATATAACGGCCACAATTAGGCTGAAAATAAAACCACTATATCAAGTAATAGGAGGGGGAAATTTCCAGGATGTGACTTGTATGCTGGTTCTCTTCACTACGATAGGTGGTTAGAGAATTTCAAATGCAAGGGATCATTTTTACTTTTGTCTCAGGATACAATGCAACCTGTGCATTTCATAATTTAGCAATCTGACAATTAGCATATAAGAATTTCACAAGCACCCATGAGAAATTGAAAAGCAAGGAACAACAATTTTATGTTTTCCTGTCTGGTAGACTTTTGTTCATAAATTAGATCTTGGCACAATAGGACCCGCAAGGGGAAGTAAGTGATCCATTCAAGTTGGCATTTTATAACTGAAGAAACTTACAGGCTGTTTGGTTTCATTTCCACACTCCCTTTTCACATTTTCTACTATTCTGGAAATGAAAACATCGCTTTTTACATATTTTCACTCTACACCATTTTCATTTTCATTTTTAAAACATATTCTCCAATAACCTATATATATTTTCCCAATAACTATATATTTTCTCTCTCTATTCCATTATTTTTATCTCTTTCCACCTACAACCTATTAAAAGTTTAAAACCAACATAATCATTACATTTCCAAACATTTCATTCAAACACATTTTCATTTTCACATCACATCACATCACATAACTAATTTTCACCAAAAATGGAAATGCTGGAAACTGAAAATGAAAATGAAACCAAACAGCCCCTTAAATTCGGAGGTCTTACCAGTGATGCAGATTTTAGTTGTGTACTATTAGACTCTCTTTCTGAATTACCACCACTGAAATGAGAATTTCCTGCAAAAAGTACCATTTGATGCTGAGATAATGGCGTTATCAGTCCAACAAAAGTATGGACATTCAAAATAAGCAATTTCACAGTAATGTAAGACTACATTGACAGTATATTTAGAAGCACATAGTAAATAATGCAGGAAGGTCATCAATAGAGCAGTAGCAGCAGCCAGAGATACATAGTTTCCTCAGGAAAATGGCCATAAATCAAACCAAGACAGAAAATCATAGATACATCAGTTATTTATGATATAAGAAAACTAAACACTGATTATCTTGCTCATAGGATCTCTAAAAGAACAATGTCAAAGAAAGCCATCAAAAATCAAATAATCAAGATTGTTCGCAATAAACTAAATCCAGCAACCAGCATAAAGAATCTTTACCAGGTGGAAGCCTTTTTGGGCTGTGGCCATTGATGTGCCTACCACCGGTAAGCATATGTTGATGGTCAAACAGTTGAAATATTCCAGTCATACATCCTATTTGCTTTTGCAAATCTGGATTATCTTCTGTTAAAGAATGTAAAAGCTTTGCAGCCATCTTCAATCACAGTACAAATCAAACTTTCAGAAGGTCTAATAATTCCCCACCCTTCCATTCAGTTGAAGTCTGCATTCAAGTGCTCTAGTCATGACTCTTTATGAATGCTACAACCAGCTTACTAAAACCCGAACTTTTCCCATATATTCTTCCTAGCCCTCAAAACTATACCAAACCAATGGTAGATGGAAGCTGTCACCACTCACCAGTACTCAGGTCCAACCAAAAATAAAGCCTCAATATATGGATAATATTTTACAAGCATTTCAAGCAGCAAGAATTATCATAATCTACCTAAAATTCCATATATACATATCAGACCAGCAACTTCGTTCCTGACTGCACTTCATATAAGTCAATTACGGGTCAAAATTTACTTGATTAAGTGTCCATGCATCAGCACCACATCCACATTCCAGCTTAGCTGCAGAAACCCAAATCAAATATGAATAATCCACCAAAACCCTTCAAGATTTACCTCATTTTCCCCCAACAATCAAAGTGAAAAAAGAAATCCCACAATAAAAAGTCAAATCTTTATAGTCAAACCACGAAATTTTAGTGGTCTTCACAGAATAAACTGAACTATATCCACAATGAGAGCCAAGAGCACAAAAAAATAGGCCAATAAGTACAGATAATTTTGCTGTCTAGCAGAACATTCAACCTGCCAAGAAACAAAGACCAATGCATTACAGTAGAGGAATCTTTCCAGATCCAAGAATAACATGAGTAGCTGAATTTCCTCAATAGAAATGCCAAAAAAACAGAAGAGAAATGAAAACAGCCCGCAAGAGCTTGGATGGGTAGTTTTTCAATGAATGTATGGTCCATCATCCATGGGCAGACCAAGGTAGGAAAAGTAGGCAAAAGCCATATTAAAACTTGAAGAAAATGTAATTAATTATTAGCAAATGAGGAGGAGATGAAGAGCCCATGTTGAACTGCGTTCCTTTCCTCACAGTTCCATGTGGGATGGGTATATGGGTGGGTCTAAAATTGTCTCCAACGACATGTGATTTTGTCAGGATTATATGCGAGGGAGAGGGCAGCTCCGATCTATGATGCCCCGTTCAGGATGGCCTTTCATTGTTTTTCTTTTTCTTTTTCTGACCAAATAATGTATTTTTTTTTCTTTTATTTCAATTTAATTATGTTATTTTTAGGTCCTCCAAAGTCAAGGAATGTAGTAACTTTTTGTTTATTTTGTTTTTGGTTATTTTGATCAAGAATTATGGCTTTGTTTGATTTTGCTTTAGTTAAGTATTTTTCAAAACTAAATATTTTTACTTCAATTAAATATAAATATATTTACGCCTTTCATTAATATCATAATGTAAAAGTAATTTTCATAACATTATAATAATTTAATGTAACGTCACTGATTACATAAAAAAATTACATAAGAAATACAATAAAAATATTTTTGAAAAATAAAACTAAATGTACTTTTATTCTTCACTTACTCTTCAAATATTTTCCTAGAATATATTTTTTCAAAGTAGCCAAGGCAAAATTGATGAAAATCATAAAACTATTCAATTTGAGAAAAGAAATTAGGATTAAAGCTGAGTCAACAAATTATAGTGCTAGTCTGATGTTTCAACATAACAAAAATTTAAATTAAGTAGTTAAAAATTAATTTAATGTAATATAAACAAGACATCGAGTACATTACACTTTTATCCATGTTTCGCATAAACTTTGATAGAATAAAGAACAAGTATAAAATCAAAGCAAATCACCAACCCCGAATGGTTGTGTTTTCGTTTTTATTTTTGTTTCGAAATGACTTTGATGTGTTTTTATTTTATTATAATTTTATGTATAACAATGAAAATATAATTGAATTTATAAAGTAAAGATTTTAAAAGAAATTGGGTTGAAAATAATATTTTAATATAATGATGTTAAATATTTTAATATTATACAATTATTTAATTTAATTTCTTTATGCTTGATAAAAAGTTGGAAATAAATTATTATTTTATTTAATGTCTATCTCATTATCTTGTAAGGAAAGAAAAAAATATTATCATTTAATTAATTAGTGAATTATATTGAAATAAAAAATATTAAATATAAAGCGTGACACATTATATTAAGATGATGGGAAAAAAATTATTATTTAATTTGTTAGTGGGTTCTAATTTTTTTTAATTAGTAAATATCTTTTATTTGAAAATTATAGATATAGGCACGAAAATGAAAAAAATGTGATATCTTATTAAAAATGAGTTCAAACAATCATATTTTTTATTTTAGAGTAATAGAATTTAAAAAAAAAAACAAACAAGGCCATTATAAAACACAAGCAATTAGGGTCTACGTATCCACTCCTTTTTATTGGTCTATCAAAGCAAGGACATAAACTAAGGGGGGTGGAGCTAATATCCGTATATGCATATACAAAATAAAATGATGTTCAATTTTATTTTAAATATTTTTTTACATGATAGTAACGTGGATAAATTAATTTTATCCCTTTTTGTCATATTAATATATTTTTATATATGATATCCTATCTGCTACATGAAAATGAAATTGAAATTCTTTTCGAAAATCGGCAAATTAAATTGGGCTTCACTTTTGAAAAGCACTTATATAAAGTCAAGTTTGCGTTTTTCTAATGAATGATTAAATATCTTTTTTGACTTTGAGAATTTATATTTATATTGATTAAGTTCTCAGTTGGCTTTACCCCATTTGGGTTTGGCCATCTTGATCTGCTAATTTGTTTGCTCATTAACTCTTTTTCTTACTTATTCATTTATTTATTTAAGCATTTAATTTATTTTTGTTACTTCTTTACCCTTAAGAATTTATTTTTTTCAATCATCAAACCCCTATTTTTAATTTGAAAATTCATTTGCATACTCAAAGTGTATTGTAAAAGTTAATTTTAGTTTATCATAACAATTAACTTCATTTTCAATATTAATTTTGCCTTTAATGTTATTTTAAAATAATTCAAATAATTTAATAATTAATTGATTTGGATGCTATAAAGTCCCCTTGACTTATTGTAAGGATTAAAGCTTGCTTAGCCATTTGCGATCCTTGAAGGACATAAACAATTTTCAAGACTTTGGAAGTTGCCTTTTATTTTATTCCTTCCCATTACTTAAATTTTTTAACTCTTTTGAGTTACTTACTTTCAAGAGGTTGCTCCTTGTTAGCGAATGGTGACTTACATTCTCCATAGGCCTCAACAATAATTCATCCCTCGAGTCTTTGAGATTTTCCTCAAATTGACAACACATAGGGAGAAGTCACTTTTGTGTAATTGTCCTTTAAGAAGAATTATCCGGCTTGGGGGGGGGGGG
>JACGDI010005249.1:41088-52242 GCA_014898725.1 Jacaranda copaia | reverse complement strand
ACTAGAGTTGGAGTCCAACAATGGAGTCAGAGTTTAAGTCAGGAGAGGAGAACTTTCTTAAAGAGAAGCCTAAGGGTACTTCTATTTTATAAATGAAGGCTCATTGGCATTAACAATTCTGCCTTGTTTGTTCACTTTGAAGGAGTTAGATTTTTTTAGGTATAAGATCGATCTCTTTCATAAGTTTGAGTTTAAGGGCCACGTCAAGGTTGAACCATTTTTATAGTGGGCATCTTTATCTTGTTAATCGCATGGAATTTTTTGACGAAGCATGGCGCTTCAGAGATTGCTTATGATTCTAGTTGAGCTTTTCACTCTCTAAATGACTTATTATTCTTTTTGAATGTTATCTACCTTCTTTCTTTTTATTTAACTTATTCAATGCTTATTAACCAACTGCATGTTGATTTGTATTAGGGTTCTTTTAAGGAGAGAAGATAGTAAGTCTAGTGCTAGCAACACATTAGACCTAAGTGTAGTGTAACAAAATAGATAGAAGACTACCCAAGTTTAGGCTAGCTAGAAGGTTGATCCAGACAACGTGGTTTACCTAATGAGCACTCGAAACTTGGAGACTACCTATTCAGTGACTGTGTCTTAAAGGCGCCCATTAGGGGGCTCTATCCAAAGGTGTTTCCTGTCGAACAATTGGCATTTGGTGCTTCCCTCTATTCAACTACATGCTTGGGTATGGCCATTTGAAAAGGTGCTACAAGCATTGCTTAGTATCTCCAACAAAGTTTTGTATTTTGCAAATGTCTTAAAATTTTTGATGGAGCTTTATGCTCAAGGACCATTTAAGATTGTAGGAGGGATTGTGCACTTAGCTAATTACAAGATTTTTTCGCAGAGTTTTATGGTCTGAAGATCCTATAGACAATGTAAGGAATCTACTCACATACAACCATTTATGTTCTTCAAACTAGTATAAGGCATCATTATATGTGGTAAATGTATCATTTTTATATCAATATTGTAGCACAAACCAACATTACATTACTATATACATCTTAGGACTAAGAAATCATGTCACGATGGTCAAATAAGGACTAAGGTAGTTAAATTTGGTATAATTTTAAATATATCAAGAACTACACTATATTTGAGGAAAGTAATACCTAAATTACGTAAATGTGATACTTCTTTTCACATTTTAATACTATGTTAGAGTTTTTTTCTACTTCAAATTCATTCATATCGTTAACGTAATATATTAAAGGTCTACATCTACCATATTTTTTTATTTTTAAAAGTATATTAATTTGACTCCTTTTAAAACTCATCAGATATCATGACATGAATTTATTAATTTTTCTATTGTTTGCATGTTGGCATGGTAAAATGATATTTCTAAGCATATATAAGTAGTTTAAGTACTGCATTACACCTTATTTATACTAGATATGTAAGTATAGATACCATATATATCTTGAAATGTATTGCATTTTCTACAATCTATAAGATATATATCAATGACCAATATTTACATTAAAAAAAAAAGTATCTACATAAATAAATTTTTAAATTGCATTATGAATTATAAATATCATCCATTCTAATCATCTAAATACTCAAACAATAAATCGTATCTATATAATTCTCAAAAACTAAAAGATCCTCCTCAATATCAATATACAAATACTAAAATCATTCAAATAATAACCATCCAAACATCGTCATTCAATGTTCGAACACAATAAAACATGCTCATCAATCAAAAAACAATATGTGCTCGATGCGCATCCATAGAATATTTTTCTATATAATCTCATAAATCCTTAGTGTTTTTTTTTTCATAACACTCTACCTAAAGACATACATAAACTCCACAATTCAGGTCCCTGTCCTATTGACGACTAAAATGTATTGCAATTCTTCTTGCACCATAATATACCCCAATGAACGCTAGAGGTATCCTCTAAAATGTTTTTCCTAAAACAATATTTGTTATTGTTTATTCAATATATTACAAAAACTTTCAAATTCAGTTCTTCGAATATTTGGATAAGTATATCACAAATATAAATGAATTTACAAAAACTTTTGTTGTTGCCTTTGTTTAGGGAGACCAAGATGAATTCATTTGTATAAACTTTTTCTCAATCACATCAAACATAAGGAAGAACCAATGAACTGACTATTAATAGGGATTATGATAAATCGGCACTTGTTTCACACATCTAAATTCAACTCTTTCAATAACTTACACATGCTCTCTTTGAATTGACCAATAAATTCTGTAAATTCATCTTGCTTTATAGTACATTTCTTATTTGGTTTATCAAGTTGCCTCAAAATTTCCTCCTATCAACAATTAATATGTAAACTTCTTCAATCAAGTTATCTGTATTTTAAAAAATAAAACCAACACAAATGTGCCTACACTAACATATTATACACCAAATATCATGATCACATTTTTTCGAGTGAAGAGTAGCACAAGATCTTTATGTATCAATCAATTACATCTAACCTCAATTCTTTCCCAAACAATATGTTACAAAGCACAGCTCCTCCAATGTACAAATTAGGTCCCTCCCAATTAGTTACACTACAAAAATGAATGATGATGTTAGTCATATCAATATGTGTTATAAAAAGGATAATGAGTATTTAGAATAACTACTCCAATTTATCTCAATGAAGATATATGTCAATAATTTCTTGCTCTTTGTCAAGTATCTCAAACCGCCCTCTATAATCTACTTGACCTCAAAACTGGTATAAGAAGTCCTCATCACCTAATAAATTGGCTTTCACAGATCCTACCTCTATCAATTCAATATTTTAGAGTTTGAACATTCTTCATCCTATCACATCATTCTTGCATATCTCTAATAACAAAAAAAAAAAAGGTCACATCCAATGGTGGAATATCCCACAATCATGATTGCCCTGGACATGTAGTTAGCTTTAAAATTGTTAGAAACCTCTATACCATCATCATTATGAAAATGTCCTGGGAGTGCAATTATTATGACTTTGATGATGCATTCCACCATCATCACCAACACCCACATCTTCTTCTTCTTCACCTTTGTTTTCCTTGTCTACCTCAACTTACTATTGCTCTTTCTCTTCCTCTTTTTTTCCCTCTTCCTCTTCCTCTTTCATTTTTCTCTTCATCTTTCTCTTCATCGGCCTCAATTCTAAGAGCAAATCATTTCTTATCAAGAGAGGAAACTCTTTCTTTCATTAATTGCATCTCTTTCTCTTTCTCTTTCTCTTTCTCATTTAACAATGCTTGCAAGCTATAAACATAAGGTTGGTGCCCATGACGTATGGCAAGAACAATTTCTCCTCCCTAGAAGATGGATAAATATGCACAACCTATTCGAACAAAACTCTACAACTTAGTTTGTTATTTCCTATATACACCTAATTGTTACAACACCAAAGATAAATAATATAAGTTATTACCTCACTTCTAGCAATCATTTTAAATTTTTCTTCTGCATCAGCAACTTTCATGGGGATCTTGCTTTCACACACTATTGAAGGAATTATAGAAATGAACATCATAAATTTGTCATTCCTAAACAAGTTATATGCTCATAAACCTAAGCCTATCGTTTGAAAAAAGGATTATGCATGTAGTGTTACAGCTATTCAATAATGAATATTAACAATATTGATAGTAACATTGATATTAACTTACCATCACGCCAATACTACATCCGTCAAAGTATTATATTTCTCACACCTTACCCCATTTGACCTTCTAGATGCAATAAAATTTCATCAAGTAAAAAATTAAATGCACCAAACCCCCATGTATAAAGGCCAATAGAAACAAGAGTGGCTCTACTTTTAACTAAGAAAAGCGATATCCTTAGGCCTCCAACATATATTGTTGTTTCATATTTTAGGCCTCAACAAAAGAAACATAAGGCTTTTTTATTTAAATAATATGTTAAGGGCCATAAAAGAATATAAGGCTCTTAGTTAGAAGTTTCACACAAATGTTTCTTGTTTCAAAAAAGGTTAGGCTTAAGAAAAAGTATAAGACATTTATTTGGAGACCTTATTATTTAAAGTTACAATAAATAATTAATTGAATATAATTAATCAAAAAAAATAAAAATTTAAATTTTAGTACAATTCTTCTAAATCTGCACCATTCTCTTATTTCTTATTTTTTGTTTATCAAAATTCTATCTACTTCGTTCTTTTTCGATAATAATCATTAAATGACTCATCTGTTTTCAATTATAATCACTAAGTAATGTTCCAATATTAATCAATAAATAGCATTAACTTCAATTCTCTTTCACTATAAATTAAAGTTTTATTTCTTAAATTTCTTTTTCTTTTGCTTGGGAAAAATGAAGTTTTTCAAAATTAAAAATAATAGAATCTTACCTAAGATCAATAACATCTCAGGAAAGATGGAATGATTAAGTTATGCTATCAATTGAAAAGAAATATTATAAGAAATTAATTATAAAAGTTAATTAATAATTTTGGATAAAAAATTAGAAAATAAAATACAGGTAGTAATATTTTATACGAAAAATATTTTTTTGATAAAGTATGGAATATTTACTAAAAAGACGCATGTGTATTAGAAATTTAATAATTTTATAAAATTTAATTTTTTATTATATATTAAAGGCCTCATTTTTAAATTTCTCCTCAAGCCTCCAATTTTATTGAGACGACCCTGAATAGAAGATAGATCATCCATGTACCAAAGAAGAAATCTAGTTGTTGAATAGTTACTAGTTTCAAATAGAATACAATTGAAACAAAAGGTATATGCATCCTAAAGAAATCATCTACATCCTATTCACCATGTTTTTCTACCAACTTTCTCAAGTTTTTAGAAATCTCTACTAGAGTGATATTCTTACTTTTTCCTTCAAATAACCATTTCACAATTTCAGACCCCATCTTTAAATCAAAATTTACAGGTTGGCTATGATCTACAACCCTAAAACAATAGAAAGGTCTCTTGTAGTAAAAAAAGGTATAATATCATTGTTGAAGATAAATGAACAAGACCTAATATTCAATAGAGTTTCAACTCTATTAAATATTAATCAATTTAGGTATTTAAGGAACTTGAAAATAGAGCTTTCTTTATTGCTTCAATGTATCTGAAGCTTATCTTACCCTCAGCCAATGTTTTAAAAACAGGAGTGGACCAGTCGAACTGGTGATCGGTGGCTGGTCTGGTTTGAATCAAGCATGACAACTGGCCACAAGCTAACTAGATGTTAACCAGTAAAAACCACTCAAGAATCAATCGAACCAGTACTGCTTCGACTGGTTCTTGATCGGTTCAATATTATTTAATTTTTTTATATATTTTTTTCTATCCTTTTAAAAATTCCAAAAAATGTTTAATAATTTAATGTATTAAAAAACCTTATTTTATTATATTAAATATTAAATTTGAAACTTTAAGGTATGGCTATTTGTATTAATGTTAAACAGTTGTGGTATACTATTTGAATTAGACCATATAATTGTAATTGATTAATTGAGAAATGGTATTTTTCTTAAAAACAATAAAAAAAATGACTAAAACATGAAGAAAATTTTCTTTATTTAATTCTATATTATTAGAAATTTTTTATTTTTTACAATATATTAATAATATTATATATATTTATAAAATAATATATAATTACTACATTATTATGACATCACACCAGTTGAACCAACGGTCGAACCGATTAAACTAATAACCAGTAAGGCCATCAGCTTAATATCTAATTTGATTTTTGAAACATTGCCCTAGTGCCTCAATAACATTGTTTAAGTGCACCAAAGAACAACAAGAATATAGCTCGGAGGCTCCATTACCTTTGGTGGTTTGGCATGCAGGTTTGCGGGTTATAGCTATTATTTCTATAGACAAAGCAACATACATATTTACATAAATTTAACTTTTGGTATCAAAACACTTGCACACAATATTGAATTGAAGGTTCTAGTACTACAACCCACAATTTAAAATACTAAAAGTTTGAATTTTGATACCATATTTATTTGCAAACAATACTAGTCACATAAATGATGAGTTTGTTTGAATGAATGCCCAAAAAATGCTTAAATGTGCATTTCGTAGATACCATAATTTAGATAGTATCCCTAAAACTAACAAACAAGTAATGTACACTAGAACTTATATGAATTATATAATTACTAGATTCATACAATTGATAATCAAAACTTGCAATTAAAACAATAAATGAAGGATAAATTAACAACATTCAAGTAAGAAAATACTTATGTTAGGATTTTTTAATTAAAGAAAAAACTAATTATAGGTAAATTGAGTATATAAAAACCACATCCAAAATAATTAAGACCAAGTATAAATAAAAATAAAACAAGCATAAAACAAAACAAATGAATGAAAAATCTTTCATTGTTTCAATAGAAAAATAATAGAGGTACAAATTACAAACTTACTTTGTAGACTACAAGTGAGGGGCAAAAATGAAACCCTTCTAGTTTCGACAATACAACAATGCTGAAAAATGTGTTGAAATATGCAATAAATACACAGAGAATTTAAAAAAAGAGAAGAAGGAGAGAGTCGATTCCAGCACCATGACTATAACACCCCTAAAATTTGGTATTTTTGAAAAATAAGGATTAAGAAATCAAGATATTGGTTAGTTAGATTTTAGGGCTCGAAAAATAAATAAAAAGGACTTAATTTCATGAAGATTGGAAGTTTTGAGGTCAATTGCAATTAGGCAAGACTTCATTGGATAACATTTTAAGAATTATGGGGGTTTGCATGGAAATAGTTTTGGTCAAGGGGGTGAATGTTAGGCACTAACTAAGTTAGGGGATTAAATTGAATAACATAGAAACCTTGGAGGACTCAATTGATGACCAAGTAGAAATTTTGGGGTCAAATTGAGAAATTGGAAAAATACATAATATATACAATCTCTCCCCCCTCTCCCTACATTTTTTCATTGTCCTCATCAATGTCCTTCATCACCCATACCAGCAACCACCCTAACCCAAAAAATAATTCAACCATTAGTTTTTCCTCATCCCTAGCAACACGTTGATACCACGCACACTCATCACACCAGCAGACCACCAGGAATGTGAAGACTGAAGCAAACCATGGCAGCAATTGATGGGTCTTCCATCTTTAGTAACTGAAATTCAAGTGTGTTTACTAGATTTTGTGGCTCTTAGTTCAAGAATCACAAAGATAGCTTTAGATTGAAATTTGGAGCACCGGAGACAGCAGAATTGGAAGAAAACCAACATGGTGGAGATAGTGGTGTTGGGTAATTGAAGCTAAAATTGGACATTGATTCAATAGTGATTGGTGAAATTAAATTGGAGGTTTGTTTATTTGAGCTGAAATGCTTCTTTTAGTGATGGTGTTAACCATCTCTAGGGGCAGCAAATAACGACGGCGACGCAGCGGCAGTGTTGATACAATATCTTTAGCTTATCATGACAATCGTAGGGGTGAAGTTGGTTTATGTTTTTGGAGTGTTGATAAGAACTTCTTAGGTAATGACCGGATTTGGGTTTAAGTTTTTGTGCCATTTATATTACTTTTTGAATCAGATAATATGTTGAGGAAATGCAATATTTGGATATGGGAATTTAGATATAGGCCATTCATGTGAATATATGTTATCCTAGTGGACCCAAATTTGTATTATTATATGATATTTTTAGGATAATTGATTTAATTGCAAAATTAGACCCTAATTTTATGAATTTGGAACCTAAGAATAAAATTAGGTTACTGAGAAATATTGGACTATTATTATTAATTTAGTATATTATGGTAAGATCAGCTAGATGATTAAGCACCTAATATTATCTTGTTCTTGAGTCTGGCTTAATTAGCACATTTTGTATTGATAGTACTAATCAAACCCTAAAACTACTATATTATCCATGCATTTAGTGATTTTAGATTGTTAATGGTGTAATTGTAATTATTAAGGATTATTAAAGGTCGAATAAGGATTTTGATCGTGAGTATACTCTTTTGGTTAGGTAATAAAAAATGGGTCCCACAAATCAGTAGACTGCAGATTGTGGTTGCTTTTTTTGAGATTATAAAGATGAGAGTATGCCATTCTAGCCTTGATTCTATCTATTTGTTCTTGTGAAATGACCCTTGTAAGGGTCCAACATGATCGTATACTATACTTGCTCTTGTTTATTAGAATTGTAATTGCTTATGATCTCGATTATTATCTGTTAATTGGCTTGTAAACCCTTATAAGGGTTCTCATTTTTGTACTGTAGCTACCTCATATTTATTAAAATATGTGAACTATTGGAGATCTCACTGGTTATCTATTTACTAATGTGTACATCTTTATGAGGGTTATTCCTTGATATTAACTCTAAATCCTGTCTGTTCTAATACCTAGAACATCTCATCTGTCATCCGTTTATTATGTTATCTAACTATCTGTTATCTGTTCATTCTATTATCTGATTGTTAGTTATTAGACCATTCTATTATCTGTTACTGTTTGTAATTGTTATATGAGAAAAATGGGACGTTAATCCCTGTTAAGTGCATAAGATAAACCGTAAGCCCTAAACTCCTGAATAAGTAATGGGATGTTAATCCCTACTGTGTGCATGGGTAAACCGTAAGCCCTAAACTCTTGGTTACATAAGGGGATGTTAATCCCTACTAGGTGCATGGGATAAGCCATAAGCCCAAAACTCTTGGTTGAATGTTAGGGCATTAATCCTTGCTATGTGCATGGGATAAGCCATTAGTCCTAAACTCTTAGTTAAATAATGGGACGTTAATCCCTGCTAGAAGCATGGGATAAGCTATAAGCCCAGAACTAGTGATATAAGGAAAATCTGATAAGCCTGTTCTGCTCTAATTCATATGCTGACTGTAGTTTGATTGTTTGTACCCCGTTCATGAAGCAACAAGGATAGTGAAGTTTCTTAGTCTAGATTGGGTTGTTGTCTAGGTCGAATGAGTTATCTATATTTTCTCCTAAACTAATTTGGATGACATGAACCATTTATCCAAAAACTGATTTGATTGAGATAATCCCGAGTTGTTTGAGCTGAGAGTCACAACCCCAGCTAGTACCGACTAATAACCATGAATTTGTCAATATGTCAATACCTGTGACTGTTCCTGACTGTCTATAATCTGATCCATCGATAAACTAATCTATTTGATAATGCTTGCTTTATCTAACTATTTGACTATATCCTGATATGTTCCTATTTGACTATTGATTTACGGTCTGTTGAGTGAGTTCTTCCTTGACAAACCCCTACCACTTATGGTTATGAATATCCCTCACTAAGTTCTTTGGACTTATCCTTTTATTTTATCTTTGTTTTCTTAGACAAGGTTAAGTTATGGATACGGACTTCTAGCTCAAACTGGAGAAAATTATGTTTTGTAATAGAACAAGTGTTTTATGTATATATATGGGTCTACTTGTGTGTTAAGCTTGTATTAGAGATGTTGTGATATGTAGGATTAAATTGATACCTATAGTATGTATATAATACTATGTGATGAATATTTCTAAACCACTAATGGTACGTATTTAGCACCTATGTTGTATATTATGGGATCATCTCAGGTTAGTATATAGTATTTGTGGAGGTTTGCTTAAGTTGAAATCCGTTGCTATTTCTGATAAGTTTGAAAAATTTGTTATAAACCTATTGTTGCTTATGTGTTAAGAATTAAGACTAAACTAAGTGGCGTCCCAACTATGGGCTATCTCGAGTGGGGTGCTACAATGAGTAGAAGTTAAAGAGAGAAATTAGTTAATTTGAGATCTAGAGAGAAGATCAATTTTTGAAAATGGAGAGAAAGGGGAAAAAACATGAATGGAGTCTGAGATTTTGAAAAAAATGTGTTTAAGTGATTGGAGTAGAGGGTTCCTTGTAATTTTTAACATAAGTGAGGGGTATTTTTGTATTTTTGGCTAAACTGGGGAATGGATTAAAAGTTGTATTTTTCATTTAGGGAATGTAGGATAAAATATTTCAAGTGGAGACTGAATTATAAAATCAAATTAGCTTTGACTACTTTTTCCTAATTTATCGTCCATTTAATAAAAGTGAGAGTTTTTGTTTCCCTAACCACCACTTCAATCAAATGATTGCAGATGAATCAATTTTTTTCTTTTTTTTAAATATTTGCATTCTTTTATTTTATTTATTTATAGATGCACACGTACTAAAGTTCATTAAAGTTCAAATCCCAAACTTCACAAACTAGACATAAGGTATAGAATACAAGTACAACTATATAATGTACTTGATGAGATTGAAAAGAGTTTATAGTAAAAAGGTATTGTTTAGGGTAGATTTGACCAGATATGTTGAGTATTCCAACTAATGTTCTTCTCGAGGTTTGAGAACTACAACAATCAACACACGTTAAACTAGCCGAGGTGCCCCCAACTAAGACACTCAAATGCTAAAGTCAGTTATGATTGAGATAAGTTAATCGAACAGAGTATGGAGAGCTTATAGTGTATTTGTTATTATCTAGAACATGGTGTGATTTGTCGATGGTGCCCCTATCAAGTAAAATGGGCTTTAGTCCTTGCCAAGTGATTAATGATCATTCCAGATCTCAGTACTTTTCCACATGGCATAATCTTCTGTTATTCAGGGTGAGCAGTACCTCTAGTAGGCATCTCTTTGCCAAAGTGGTGACAGGGTTAGTAGCAGAGTTGGTGGCAGCGACTGTACCGATTGTCACGGATCATTAATGTGGAGGTATATTGTCTATCAGAATAATAAATGTGGTGGGGATCTGGGTCAACACCGGAGAGAACCCTGAGGTCGACAATAATAGACCAAATCGAGTTGGTCGACCAAGCTCATGGCAAAATATCCCCTCAAGCATGGCCGATAACTAATTACTGGACCAAATAGTTGTTGTCAAATGAGTTTGCTCCAATATGATGCTGGGCTAAGTGGGCTTGTCAGCCTGTTAGGCTATCCCATATCATGAGTCCCCCCAACTCGTGGTCCTAATCGAGCTTGTCGATGAACAAGAGCAGGGAGTTAATAGGCAGTTAAGGCAGTTATCCATGTCCGATCAGGGTTTCATAAAATTGATTGGGATTTTTTGAATTCTCGACCAGGGTTTGAGGCTGTTCTGCTGCATTTAATGCGCCAGATACTTTGCAAGAT
>JACGDI010005249.1:13949-36550 GCA_014898725.1 Jacaranda copaia | reverse complement strand
TGCCCCATCAGGTGAAGTGGGCTTTAGTCCTTACCGAGGGGTTAATGGTCATTTCAGATCTTGATACTGTTCCAGATGGCATTATCTCCTGTTTTTCAGGGTGAATAGTACCTCTAGTAGGCACCTCTCTACCAAAGGTGGTGACAATGTTGATGGCAGAGTTGGTGGTAGAATTGGTAGTAGCGACTGTACCAATTGTTACGTGTTATTAATGCGGAAGCATGCTATCTGTCATAATAATAAATGCGGCGGGGATCTGAGTCAGCACCGGAGAGAACCCTAAGGTCGACAACAATATACCAAACCGAGTTGGTCGACCAGGCTCATGGCGGAACATCCCCTCGAGCACGACCGATAACCAATTACTCGACCAAATAGTTGTTGTCGAATGAGTTTGCTCCAAAGCTAATGCTGGGCTAAGTGGGCCTGTTAGCCTATTGGACTATCCTATATCAGTACTAATTTTGGCTACTTATATCAAATAATACATGTTTTCAAAAAAATTACTTAATTACATGCATTAATTAGTAGAACGCGAAATTACTATAATTTCAAGTTTCATAACATCGTATTTATCAAAAATAATAAACATAATTTCTTTTTTCTTGAATAGGAATTCAATTCATGATTTTGTTTTTCTATTCCCGTGTGTGTGCATTTTAGGAAAATCAAAAGAATAGGGAAGTGCAAGGCAGAATACTGAGATTAATTTGTAAATTTATTGCAACACATCATTAGGTGCTGCATGTTAGAAATAATGCTTTCTTCATACTATTTTATTTTTTTATCAATTAAAAAAAAAATGGCATATTGCTGTCAAGGATGAAGTAAGAATTTTATATATGTGTTGATATAATAAGAAGAGAATTCTGTTTGATTCAAATACGCAAGTTCAAACTATAACCCTTTGAGGAGCGGACGGCATCCTCCGCTCCAATTCCCTGTTTCATTTTCTGTTGCAAGGCTGGGAACTTTGCCACGTATCCAATTGACAGAATGGACAAACGGAAGACTTAACGGGCCCAAGCATACCGTTCAATGTGGAAAGTGGAAACTCCATATATATTTGCTTTTAATGTGAAAATGCAAAAGTGAGGAATCTCAAAACACATACCAAAAACAAAAGAAGGAAAAATAATCTGTAGGTAATCCTTTTCCTTGACAATTAGGAAAAACATTTGGCTTCACTCAAATTGTCGGAGGCATTCGAGTTCAAAGTGTAAAAAAATTTACCTCCATTTTCTGGCGCGAAGGTAGCAGAGAAGAGAGGAATTCTGCTTCACCCATTTTAACTTATTTTTCCTTCAATTCTCTCATATCTGAAACAATTTATTTTTCTAGACATGATGATAGAAGGATTTTTGGGTTCATCTCGAATGTCAAAATAGGACCAGTCAAAACCAAAAAAAAATCTAAAATAGCCGGCGTCCAGCGGGCAACGCGAGCGCCCATGAGTAGAACTAGTTTCGCACAATTTTTCCTATTTCACGGTGATGTTCGTGAAAAAAGAGTGAAATTTATTTTTCCTGTGACATCATGCAGAATTTGGATTCCAGTAAGCTTGCTCTGAATTTTGATATAATGATTTAGTATTGTGGATCAAATTAATTATGCTATTATTATTGATGTGCAAAAATCATTTGAAACTGCGCACTTTTATTGATTGAGGTCTTTGCAATTAGAGCTACGCATAGGCTGAGGTTGTTTAATTTAGTTGATACTTGGAATATGATCATATTGAAACAAACTTACATAAGATTGTTTATCGCCTTTTTTGTAGTCAAAATCATGTCTGTTTAACTGTTTCTAAGCCAATTCTAGTCAATTATCCTCAATACTCTTACACATGCAGCGGGAGGAGGGGGTAGTTAAGCTCTTGCATATGTGGGTTGTCCCCATATATGCAATTGGGAGTTAAAATTCGGCCAATTGGCCAAGGCAAAAAGCTATCGTAGAATGTTTAAAAAAGACTCTTATTTCTCATGAAAACAATATATAAATCAGGTCTCTAAATAAACCAACTGTTTGCCCATCATATCCATAAAAAAACCATCCATCCATCACTATCTATTCGCAACTTTCTCATGTTGGCCTTGAGGTGTGAAATTATTCAATCGATCAAACTTCTCATATCCTTGTGGCTTGATTAGTTGTTGCTACAAATGTAACATACAATAAATAAATTAGACATTTACTTAATAATATAAAATAATAATACTATATTAATTATTTATATAAATTGATATTGTTCCACGTCGGATAATGAAGACCCTGCGCTAGGATAGACCATGCTTAAATTACACCCACCAACTTGATATTCCTAGTTTATTAAAAGTAAAAGAGATTATTAGAAACAAATTTCAACTAAGAATAATATATTTAAATCACAAGAATTAAAAAAATATAATTATAATTAAGAACCAATGAGAGTTGCAACGAGGAAGGTAAAGAAGTAGACTCAATAGAAGCCCCAATGCTTAGACTACTTGTCCCAATATCAAAATTCTACAATATAAAGATAGAAGAAAATTAAAATAATAATAAATAAGCTCTATAAATATAAATATATATGAAATGGTATGAAAAATTAAAACAAATTATACCTAGACATTTTTTTCCAACGTGTATGCTTGCATTACTTGATGAAGATACAAAATTTTGTTTTTGCTTCTTCCTTTGTATGTTTTTCTCCAATCCACTCCTTGGTCTTTTTCCAGATCTTATAGGTTTTTTCTCTTTATTCTTCCAGCCTTTTATCGTAACTTCATTAGATGCATTTCCAACTTCATCTAATATAAGAGTTTGTTTTTCAAATACTTTAGAATTAGAGGTCTACTTACCCATTACTCTTGATAAAATATTTTTTTGCACAACAGACTTAGGCACAACAATTGGTATCACAACTACTACATTCTCCAAGCTTGCATCAACTTCTTCAATCATCTCAAGAAGACCAATTTTTACAATTCCATATGTTTCCATATTTAAAGCAACCCCTGTTACTAGTTGATTACTCAAGCTACATAATTCTTTGTAATGTACTCCAATCATCTTCTTTTCCTTTTTTTCATCCTTGGATTCAATAGGCCTTATACCAAGTCTTGAAGATTGTGCTTCAACCATTTATTTATGTATTTATTTATTTATTTTTGCCTTTTTGGTCCACCTCTTCATAATGCAAAATTAGGAATTTTGACAATGTTTCTTAGAGAAAACACCTTAAGAGCATGTGAACTCAAAATTCCTACAAACTCAAATTTTTTGCAATTGCATGCTACTTTACCTTGAGATAAGCCATAGAACATTGTATGCTGATAATGTTTTCTAAAAAAGATAACTTTGTACTCAAAAATTTCTCTGCTCTCACCACATAATTCTATTCTAGAGTCATACACTTTGCATACCTCATCTTGAAATAACTAAAACACTACATGTGTATAAACAATAGCAGCATGCTTTAAAATTTCAACAGGGAAAAAAGCTATAGGTGCACTGTAACTGGCTTGTAAATCTACTTTTAACTCTTGATAATGAAAATCATTGATCAATCTATCAAAGCAATGGAAAATTTGCAATAAATTATGTTTGTAACTCACATACCGTTTTAGAACACTATTCATAGCTTCACTATACTGAGTAGTCATCAAATTCACAAAAAATATCTTTCGCCCACAAACTAGTGGCCAAATTTGTCTTATCTTGAACATCCTATCCAAGCACTCATTAGTTTGAAGCCCATATTTTCCCAACTTTTCCTACCATGCATTTAAAACTCTTCCTCCTCATGATAATCATAAATGCAAGAACTGAAGTCTTTTGAAAAACTTGCAAAGCACATAAACACGCAGCTCAAATGAATTGTTGCATTTTGATAAATGTGCCAAATGCACAAGTGATGACATGTTTCAGGCCACTGTGTCACTAAAGCTTTTGCCATTGTCGTATATTGATATGTAAGAATCATTTTAGGTAATTTTCTTGACATGGATCTCACAAAAGTATTAAACAACCAAATAACTATTGAAGCTGTTTCATCATATAATAATATTGCACCAAAAATAATAGTTTGCTTGTGGTGATTTACACCAACAAAGAGGGCAAATGGCTAACTAGCTTTATTTTTTTATGTAGGTTGTATCAAAACATATGACATCACCAAAATGAACATAATCAACCTTTATTTGTGCAGCAACCCAAAGTGTATTAGCTATCAAATCATCTTCGTCCACTTGAATTGCATAAAAGAAATTGAGATCATCTAGTTACCTTTATTGCAAGTATTTAAATACACCCCCAGTATCACTTATTTTCATGTCCGTCATTCCCTTTGTGCATAAATAATTTTTGTAATCCTCAAAAATAAACTCAACATTTTTCTAACCACCAACTTGTTCATGCATTAAACCAAAGTCTACTCTTGGTGCTATCCCCATACTATCTATATCATTTGCTTGTGATGCTTGTGCAACAGTAATTGTTCGATGAGACCTCAACAAATAAGTTTTACTTGGACTCACTAGATCATGACCACTATGATCAGTAACAAAATTAACAATCTTATGCTTACTGGTACTGTGACCTTCAATCATCATCATTGCACAACAACCTTTTCTTGTTTTCAAATGACGAGATTTAACATTCATATCTCTCTTATCTTTTAGTCCGTGACCCTGACCTGCACAACAGAATGTCCTATCAATAACCCTCCATTTGATATCCTTATGAACTATATGCTTTCTAATACTAAACCCAGCTACCCTTGCATATTCATTATATAAATTACAAGCCTCTTCTTCACTATCAGACTCCATACCAATTTTTGGAATCTTCTCATTGAAAATAGTTGAGTAACGTTCAATTATGAGATTTTCTTGTTTACCTCATCAAAAAAAAAACTCCAACTTACGACATAAAGTACAATCAACATAATTATCTATGTCCATTATCTGTGAAATATAAACAAAATCATGACTAACTAAGAATTTATTAGATAAGATTAGTATTGCTATTACCATGTTTTGGTATGCAAATATCGAACAGTCAATTGGTATGCAATAGAGTTTCTTTTCTCTGTCAAATGGCATTTGATAAATGCTATTATGCTTGGTTGGACAAAGTTTTCCTTGGGGAAAAAAAGCCCTCCCTACTCGTTCTCTTTCCTTCACAATTTTTTCTTCACCCCCAAATTCAAGAACAACTGCAACCCTTATTCAACCTCAATCTTCAACGTCAATCTTTACTGTAGAACAACTATAATGGTGTTGCACTTTAGTTTAGTTGAATAGATTGAAAGGCATTTAGTTCACTAATCAAGCTTCCCCTAACTTTCGCTGCTCATGTACAAGTTTTCTTCTCTCTACCTCAACTTAGACATATCCCTTCCACCACGCTGCTATTACATATGAAACAATAAAAATACTATTTTTTTTCTTCTATTTACTCTGTGTGATTTGTAATTGTTGTGTGATAATGCACGTATGGCTGCACATTCTAGATTTACTTATATGATATTAATTTTTTATTTTTATTTATTTTTTCTAACTGCAATGGATAGATTGATGGATTGCCCAAATAATATCATCCATTCACAGATCTTTGGCCGCAACTTGGATTTTTAGGATAACAGTTAGTTCTATCTAGTTTACCAATTCAATTTAGGTCTTTTTTTCCAATAGTTGGCTACTGGATTGATTCCATCAGTTACTTGATTCAGAATGATGTGTTTTGATTTATTTTTGTGCATTTTATGTACCATTTTTGAAGCCATTCTATTGCTTTGTTGTTTTGATATATGTTCTATAATTTAGTGGTAATTTCTCTTTATTTTTTGCTTTGCAAATTAGGATTGAGAAACCCATTACACTTAGACTTGTACCCTTTTTTGCTAGTGTAGCAAGTTCTAATACACAAGAAAAGATATACCTAAGGCCGTTATCATGATGATACAATATCCCAAGAATTTTTGGTGTTTAGTAAGGAATCGATATGCCCTATTTCTGTATCATTAAACAGTAGGAAAATAGTTAGGAAATGACATCTTCCACATAATGTTATGGGACTTTAGTGTAATACTTGAAGACATTACAGAAAATGCTATATATATATGTTAGTTAATAACTGGTTCATTGTGTGTTCTGTGTTTTCATGTTTCCCTCCAATTTCACAGCGCCACTTGGTCAGTTAAGGCTTGTCTCATGCTCCCTTCCAGTTTCACATACAACTTGATCGGTTAGGTCTTACTGGAAAATGGGTAGAAAATAAACAAAATTGGAAATCTGCCAAAATCAATTAAAGATAATATGATAAGATTTGAGTCCTTAGCAAGTTACACACAATGTCAACCTCCACCCCAGACCCTCTAAGCTTATTGTCTTGTTATATTTTTCTAGCTATCATTCTCATACTTATTTGAAGTGTTTATAGAGTGCAATGAATCTAAGGCCATCTCCTCAATGCTTGTGCGGTAAAGGTCAGATGGTGCTTCATCAATCCCATATGTATGAAATCTTGGCTAGTAGTTTTACAAATGTCCAAAGGGAAATAACCATATTGATCACTTTATCTAGTGGGATATGTACCAGGGGGTCCCATCGCAGTATTTGTATGGAGATAATCTATCACAAAAAGCATATTCGTGGCCTTGTAGTCCAAGTGCTTATGTTCATACTCCATAGGTTTGCAAAGACTTGAAAACACATAAGACTGGATGTGTTGACCACATGGATTAAAGTGAAAGCTCGCATACAGGTGTCTCTATTCATAGCTCTTTTAGTGAATGGCCTGAAGCATTTAATTTTCCAAATCGTACCATGAATTCTGCAATTATATTTGGTGGTTGTCTTGGCTATGGGTGTGTCATCCTTGTTACATTGGGTTTGTTGGTCGACAGGCTTTTGTTCTGATTTTCTTTGTATATGGCATAGTATTATGATGGTGGTTAGTAAGTAACAAAATATCTTAACCTGTAGTGCGATCAAAAGGGACGTTGTAATACTCAACCTCTCTTTATGTTAATGTTATTTGGATGATTTAGAGCCACTAATTTCATAAATTGAATCAAATTATGTAGTCTTTATTTTGAACATTGCTTAATCAATATATTGATGGTTGCCAATTCATATTAGTCTTGCTAGTGTAAGGGTTATTAGTGTAAATTCAATTGTGGCATAAAGCATAATGCATATTGCTCTTGTGGTCTTATTGAAATTCCACACTTGAAAATAATTCTTAGTTGAGGAGTGTATTAATTATGGATATGTGAAATGTGGGACAACCATGTAGTGCACATGCGTGAATAATAAACAAGAATGCTCCATATATGTTGTTATAATATATTTGAATAAGAACAATGGACAATGGATATAATATAAAGCACAACAAAGTTTGCATTCTAAAGTCATAATAATATGTTCATTTTTGCACATGACAACACGTCTAAGAGGGGTTGAAGATTCTCCACCATCCAGCCATGCAAATTCAACAAACCAAAAAATTTTCTACTTTATGCAGAATGTTTGGCTAGCTATTGGCAACCTTGTCATACATGCCCTAACACTCCCATGAATTCAATTGCATGTTGTATTACTATTGCCTTCCAAAGTTGACATTTAATTTACAACTCAATGAAAAAGCTTAGCTTGGGGACAAGTTTGATTGGAAGGTTTTTTTTTTTTTTTTTTGGGCGAAATAAGGCATTATAAATCCTACTATATGTTAGGTTCTTTTTTGCCTTGCAAAACAATTCAATTTGGTTCAAACGCTCTCTCATTGACTAGAAGTTACCACTTACTTTCCAGTGAAAGAAACATGGCTCCAAGAAATCCTCGCCCTCAAGAATCAATTTCTATGTCGCACCTTGGGATGAGCAAACTGGCAAAGAGTTTATTAGTTGTCTAGCGGAATATGCTTGTTTAGATGGGAGATCTCTTGGTCTTGACGATGTTGATGCGATCTAGTTATGCATTCACTGTGTTAATGAAAAATTCCACACCAACTTCAAGTACAAAGATGGAAGAAACCAATTCAAAGCGCTGCCACATCGGCATAATGTCTTTGGGATTTTAATTTCTCTAGCCCTAGTTACCTATTATAAGGACCTCAATGTCATGGCTACCAAACCTTATATATGGGACTAATTACTATGGCAATATTTAATTCCCGCACTACTATATAGTATTTTTTTTTTGCATATTTATAAAAATTTTGTTTAATAATTTTATATTCTGTTCATTGGCTTTGTAGAATTACTCAATATCAAAGGTGTACATGATGAAAGGAGAAGCTCAGTGGTTAAAGATATGTGACATTTTTGGCCAACTAAAGCTGATTAATCTTTTTATGGAGCCCAACATTATTTAAATTTCTAATGATAGAAAAATTAGCCCAATTAGATACGTGGCTCAATTTCCATCATTTGCGCTCTTCTCATTTAACAACTCCTGAACTATGTCTGCAACATAAAAGGAGTGTTCACCGATTGCCCTCTCATTTCCAAAAGTCTCCAACCATTAAGAGTACCACAGATGCAGTTTGTCTCTTAGTTTTGCCATATCAGGTTACACCTAGTGTAATAATCATAATAAATTATATGTAAATATTTAACCAAAGGGGTCACATGCACATGTTCAAACAAATGAAACAAAACAGCATATACCTTAACATACTCAGATCAGACTGCCTCAGATTCCACGATGATCATGTGTGTATTGGGATGCATAGTACCCCCACCACCTCCACTACATCCGATTATGCCTTTAAGTGTGACATAAGTTTTCTTCCAAACTTGTAACTTTGACTTTATGTGCTTAACTAGGATGCCACTTTAGGGGAACTTCTTGCCCAACAAAGACTCCAATCTGACCGTGTGTCTACCTTTGAAAGATCCATTGCAATGCTACCCATCAGACTGCAGATGCTTCAATGCATCAATGAAAGCCTCCTTCTGTAGGTATGTTCAATAGCATCATAGAGTAGTTGCTACTTCAGATGACCTCTCAGATATATATGAGGAGCATTGAAACTGTGACATACTCTACATAACATTTAACACACATATATATAAACTATGTACAATATATAAATCTTAAAGATATGTAACTAAAAAAATAAAGTATATAGCATTCATTTTTAACACATACAGATATATTTATTAACAACAATTGATAATGTACGACACACAAAATGCCTTAAAATTTGAGAATTTTATCTATGTAAAACCATACAAATACTTTAGACAACTTCTCTATTCAACCCAAATCAAAATGTACCTAAGCAAAAGGTGGTCAATTATTAATTATTTAAAGACAACATAGTAGTACATGAAGGTGAAAGTGCATATGTAAATTTTCAACATATCTATTCAACACATGTCATTATTTGGATTAGCCATAAGTACTAATGCATAGAATGAGCCCCTCTCTATGATTGGAACATACTAACGGCCAAGTTATCATGCCAGTTGGCCCACTCCGATAAAGTCTCAATTATGTCTGTAAGCTTGCAATCCACTTCCCTAGAGCTCAAACCCACATATAGTACAATCTCCTCAAATAGATCAAAGGCATCTGGGTGCTAATATAGTTGTACAAAATTGCACAAGCCAAAATTATCATGTTTTGGTCTTGATCGAGCAGTAAGTAATGCTCTTAAGGACAACCCATCAACTCTCAAGATGCGAAAAACCTCTCTCAATTACATTGCTCACCCTAGCGTGCTTCATGTTAAAATATTCTTTGGGGTTTTGTGATTCCCCTACTCCGTCACTCCAATCATCGAGGTGATATCTAGTGCCTCGATACGGTGCAAAAAACCTTTCAAAATTTACATATCCAGCATCACATAGGTAGTAGTTTCCTGTCAAATGGATGGATATTTAAAAATATTTATAAATAATTGGTCTTCAAGTAATAATGCAATGTTTAGGTTATGTATGTGTAAGTTACACAAAACATGCTACGAAAGAGCACATACCAATGGGTACTTTAAGGCCATTTAGTTTGTTAACCACTACGCGTAAGACCTTACTATCCACGGTTGAGCCCCCTATCTAACAAGAACATAAATGAAATTCATCTCTCGATTGCACATGCCCAAGATATGTACTGCAAGTTTACCCTTCCTAGACCTATAACGTGTTTTTTGTCTTGTCAGCACCCTAACCGATATGTAAGTACTATCGAGTGCCCCAAGACAACCCTAAACATAGAAATAAAGACAAAATTCAATGAGATAGAAGGTCATGATATCTAACAAGCTACACATGTAATTATTCATTTAATTAAAATTACCTTAAAACATCGCCAAGTTTTGTACAATCTTCATCGACAGGTTGAGGTGTTGCAAGGAACAAGGGACTAAGCTTGATAATCGCTTTCACACATTATTTGAAATACTTACTAATGGTCTGACCGAATCTTTTAAAGTCATGTTTGACAATCATATTTTTCTTATGATGTGCTAATATAGACAAAAAAAGTGGCAACTTTCTTAGGAACACTGACGAATTTTTCATCGTGAAGCCCTCCTATGTGTTCCATCAAATAACATAGCCTCCAAAAAGCACTCATATCCATACATAAATTGTCCAAACAAGCCTGATCATTGAGTTCGACAATTTCCCTCAAGTATTTTAACTAATCAAGAATCTTAGAAATAATGCTCCACCTCCAACGGACCCAACTTTGTCTATCACTCAATCTCCCAATAGGTATACAGTAAGCAGTATAAAGCAAACACAAGCAGACCATTCTTTGCAGTAAAAATAGATAAATCTAAATCAAAAGTCGCATTTTGGCATTCCAATCCATGGGGTATTTTGAAAACTATCCTTGTATTCATTAAAATAAAGAAATATCAATCCGAAAGCAAGAGAAGCACAAACATCTCAATCATAGTATGTAGCGAAATTAACCATTCATTTCACCAAATATCATTAAATTTAATCCTTCAGGTTCTCCAATAGTGACATACATAGATCAAGAAGCAAGAAATGTGCAAGGTATAGGAATAATCATATCAAATATAGGAATTTATGATGTGAGTGAGCATTAATTACATCACACGCAGCCCTAATGTGTGACAAACCATTAAAGTAGTAGACAACTGACACAAAGAGGATGGTCATGATATCAAAGAAGTTGGGCAGTTTCCACTTAAAAAATTGGATTTGGTAGTAGCTTGAAGGCAAAAGGATAATTGTGAGAGCACATCAATAAAAGCACATTTAATCACCTATATGCACTTACAAGGTAACATCACACATACAAAGACAACCCAACTTCAAACCTACATTAAACATAGACAACTTTTACTGTGTCATAACTGTCATATTCAATGTATTATAATTTATATTTCTCATTGACCCACACTGAGCATACCTAACGGTACCTTGGGAAAGTATCTAAGATGGCAAAAGTCCCAACATCAGACAAGTAAATTTCAAAATCGTAACTTGGTATTCCACATGTTCATTGAGATTTAAAGAAAAGAGAACCCTAAACAACCTTTTGTTTAGGTGATGAAAGACATTAACCCAGACATTTACATTATAGATATGGCTAAATTTAAGCATCCCAAAGAATAAGGTCTGACTCATGATAGCTGAATCCAAATACAAACCAATTTTATCGAGGAGAAGCAACAAGGCACCAGCTATACACAACCCAAAATTAATGTCCTAAAGAAATTTCAACCAAATCCCAATATTTCATTACACACCACAGCTTCCGGTCTAATTGAGGTTATGGAAGCCAAAAAAATGTTGGGTTGCTCAGAAATGTAGAAAATTAGCACGATTATCATCTGCATATGCTACGTAAGAATACCCAGCTATGGAATATATGAATCAGCCTAAAGATGTTGAAAAAAGCTAATCAAAAACATTATTCAAGCCCTTATTACATACCTATTATTTCACTCGATTATTCTATGCGCACCATCTGCTACAACCGTTGCACGCTGTCAACTTGTGGGATTTGCACAAAGACCAACCAAGAAGCAGATGCAAAAACCAAACCCTGATTAATCGATGGCAATGTATGAAAAGAAAGTGAGCCAAAAATTAAAAAATAAAAATAAAAAAAATTATAAACAGGCTTCACTAATTGCAAAGTCACTCAGTAGCAATGCCGAAAATTGAATCTCAATCGAATGGGAGCTTCTGTCAACTCGGTATCTGACCCAAATGAGGAGACTGCGTAGAGTGAGGAGGTCTAGGGCTCGCAAGAAGGAGAAAATATGCATTAGTCAATTTGATTTCAAATGTGAATTTGAGATCATAAAGTGCAGAACAAAATTGTAATGTTCTTCCCGAAATAAATGATGCATTTGACTTTTGACATCACAGCTGGATTTTCCATGCCCCAAAATTCCTTAATCGCGCCCATCTACCCACAATCAAAATACACTGTAATGTACCCAACAGTGCTTGGCTTCTATTCTTTGCAGGTTGTCCCATTCTGTTAATGCTCCACATCAAACAAGCATCTAAATGAGATTGCCCACCACTATACCTACTAATAAGCCCATACCAAATGAGCCCTCAGTTTTTTGAGATGTGAAAATAGAACTTCATAGTGTATGATGTTAAAACATATATCTAATTCCTAAATATATATATATATATAATAATGTGCATGAAATGTATAATCTTCTAGTATTAGCCAATAGCCTTGAATACTTTTTTATGGGATAAAAGCACAGACTTATTTATAATGACGTATGTGCATATATATAATATTGTTTATTATTTATAATGATGTTAATATATAATGATACACTAGTATATATATTATATTTTAAAGAATTAGTTTATAATGATGTGTGTGTGTGTATATTAGTCTACACTTCAAAATTAGTCATTTGTAACACAGCAGACAATTGACAGATTACTATTTAATGGATCTTCTATGATATAGGACAACAATTGATTCATATTAAATTACATTTGTATACAGTATTATATTATAGATGATGGATTCATATTAAATTACATTTGTATACAGTATTATATTATAGATGATGGATTCATATTAACACTTACACCAACCATATTTACCCGGGATGGGATCCTCTGCTCCAATTTCCTGTTCCATCTTCTGTTGCAAGGCTGGGATCTTTGCCACGTATCCAATGGACGGAAGGGACAAACGAAAGACTTAGAGGGTGTTTGGTTAAACTTATTTTAAATATCTTATAAGATATTTTTGGAGCTTATATGATATTAAATCCTATTTTTAAAATAAATTGTTGAAGTGTTTGGATAAAATAAGATCTTGGAGCTTATAAGATGTTAATAATAGTAATTTTGTAATTAAAATAATTAAAAATGAAAGAGCTTGTTAAAATCTTAAAAATAAGTTAAGGTTTTCTTACTTTTTTTAAAAAAGCTTATAAGCTCCTGACATCTTATTTTAAGATATTATAAACTTTTTTTTAAAAAACTTACCAAACATTTTTTAGGAACTTAAAAGCTCTTAAACTTCTTATAAAATGTTTTGAGAAGCTTATAAGCTCACCCAAACACCCTCTTAATAGCCCCAAGCATACCTTTCAACATGGGAACTTCATATATATTTGCTTTTAATGTAAAAATGCAAAAGTGAGGAATATCAAAACACATACCAAAAACAAAAGAAGGAAAAACAATCTGCAGGCAATCCTTTTCCTTGGCAGTTGGGGTGCCATGAGAAACTCATTGGTAACATTTGAGGTGCCGCAAATATAAATCCTTGGCCTCACTCAAACTAATATATATGTAGGGTCATGTGGAATCAGATGCACCTCAACAAAATAAAACTGCCACAACCTAAGCCTCCATGCTAGCACCCAACCACCCTACAAAAATAAATAAATAAATAAACATAAATTAAAAGAAATATGAAAAAAAATTGCATGACAAGGTCCCATTTATGTGACTTGTGTTGTTCTTAATTTAATAGTTGGTGACATTCTTTTACATTCCAATTCCTCGTTACCATTGAAGCAATCAGCACAATTGACTTGTCCTGACCAGGATTTTAATAAAACAAAGCCTATTTTATGGTGGCAAATGTAGCTAGCATGTGCTTTTAATTTGCAATGAAATGGGTAGGTTATGAGTAACATATATATTGTTTGTATTCATCAATATATGTAACCTAATGAGGCATCATCATGCCTCTAACCATTAATCCCGCACGCTCATCTAGGCTCTACCTAGGTCTAGGTCGATGAATATATATATATATATATATATACATACACACACACAGCATGTTAATCTGCATTCAATAAAAGGTTCAACAAATTTGTATGTGTAATTTATTGATGAGGTTTGCACTCACATATTCGATAATAAAATGTAATTTGAAATTGAAATTAAAGCATGATTAGAATTGTCGAGGAACTTTTATACTTCATTCAATACTAATCATGAGATAATTAGTTAAATATCAGTTTGAAAAGTAATTTCTACGAGTAATGTGTTACGATTTTTCTATCTTTATTTTTCCTTCAACTATATTTTTTTTTTCTCTCTCTCTCTCTCCACCTATAATTTTTTTGAATATCAAATACATATTTTTGCTAACAAGTAACTAGGGATATTTAAGTCACATTTAATGGTCAAACTATATGGGCAAAAGAGACGGTCCAAGCATCAATTTGTATAAATTACATGGGTCCAACACAAATAAAAAGATGATTTTTCAAGTATTAATTCGCAAAAAACTAAGCGGCGGATAGAATTGTCGTTTTGTCCATTTTTCCTTCTCACATACACTCCAACAAAATGTAAATTACAAGAGCATGGATGTGATGTACAATTCCGATGAGCTTCAAGAAGGAAGACAATATTTGTGGCTCTCATGAACCGTAAATAAATATAAGGACATGTTTGCCTGCATTTTTTACTTTTGGGAATATGAATTCCATCTTCTTTGTCTAATATTTTATTTGGATTTACATGCACTTACAATTATCTTACCTGCCAATTATATACTTGCCAGCTGCCAGTGTTAGTGTTAGAATATGTAGTTAGTTTGTTTATTAATTAATTTAAATAAAGTGTTGAAGTTGCTCTCATGTCTGGTTGCACGTACATGTACATCAATACCATGGAAATCATAACATTGTTGAAGGGGCATATCGATCGTGCATCTTTAACTGATTAATCAACCTTTTCAACCTTTATCCACTCAATATTAATGTCCTACAATCAAGAATCTCATAAAAACGACAACCCGTGTGGTATATTCATCAAAACAATTTTCTAAAACTATTCACAGAACAACAATAACAACAACTTCCTAAAAATCGTGACATGTATTTAAATTAGTATAATTTTTGTCACATATACACTAAAAATTTGTTAGAATTTAAACCAAACATTGTTATTGGACCAACGGATGGATCACTTGATATATTTTGATTAGTACTTTCAGTATTAATTAAAACTGAGTTTCAAAAGGTTAATTCAAGTTTTGTTTATTCATAAATATTTTTTTTTTTGTCAGTTATCAATTAGTTCTTTATGACTAATATTCCTATCGTGATTATGCATGTATCAATTCACTCAAAAAAATAAAAAGTTACGGGATTCAAATTGATGGAAAATGTGTTTGTTTGAATACATGTATAATACCAATTTAGAAGATTTTAAGTTGCCAGATTGGATTTTAAATTACATGGCACTTATTATAAGCTATTTTTTAATTATTATTATTATTATAGATTTTTAATCTTGGTCATGCTGGAGCCAATTACAATTCTTAATCCCAAATTACATATTCCACCAAATTCAAATCAAGCACAACTTAAAAGGTTTTTAAGTAGAATTTTACTACTAGATGATTTTATATGTGTGGAAGTTGAAAGAGCAAAATATGACCTAATAATGTAATTTAAATTGTAGCGGATTCTTTTGTTGAGACAACTGCTTGAATTCCTCGAGCTACCCACTCCCACTTATTCACTAGTGAGTACTTCAACTTTCTGGTTCACATTCGAGCACTGTCTTTTGAAAGTCCAATTTAGAAAGTATAGTTTAGACGCGCGACGTGGCTGATTTGGTTAGACTAAGACAATATAATTATATAACATAGCCAATAATTGAAAAACACAATAGCCAGCTAGGCTATATATATATATATATATATATGTTGTGGGTTTATAAATCAACTAAAGGAAAAATTGTTTTAGATGTTGGAAGATATAAAATTAATTACGAGACCAACACAAATTGCAATATACTAACGGAAGGGCTGTTTTGTATTCTGAGTTTGTGAGATTGTCATATAACATTATAGCTTAATAGGGTATTAGGGTTAGTTTCGTAGGAATTTGAGTTAATTAGATTACTCAAATTGGGATGGGATATGAACAAATATGTTGACGTAATACACGACAAGCACGTACTATTAATTACTCAACTTAGAGAAAGAAAAACCTAAAATATTATAATAGGTTTTTAATTTTCAGAGACTCAAATTAAAGAAAAAAGGCTAGGACATCAAGACTCATATTCTGTTTCTGAACATTTACTGTAAATGGTGCATGCAAATCATGTAAATTGTAATCAATCACCAAGGACGACCTTTATGTGTAATGTTACTACATTATTTGAACGTTCACTTTAGTTGACTAATTAAAAGTGATGGTATCTGTTTTCCACTAATATTGAATAAAATAATGAAAACAAACATATGGTTGGTAATAGTTAATTGCCATCTCCAGATGTATATAAAGTAAGTTGATAAGATCTTTCATCAAGAAATATAATTACTTTTGAGATTTATATTTGCTTTAGTTAAGTCTAAAAATTGATGGGGTGTCAATTTTAGCCACCTATAACAAATGATTGAGGTCGCATTGATGAGGAGGGTGAGCCACAAGTATATACGATGAAAAGGGTATATGGCTCAGTTTGTGTATATAAGAATGTTTATTTTAATTTGTGTTTTTATGTAAAGAGGTAGGGTTTTACATCACCTTCAACAAAAACTACATTAAAAGAAATTTGTTACACATTCAACATAATATGTGGTATGGATTGGAATACAAGATAAAGCATAATATGGAGAATATGATTCAAATTGAAACATGTCAACTCCTCGAAATACGTTCTTCATCAAATATTTGAAAATGTATAAGATGTTTTAAAGTGCTTCTTGAAAATTTTAGGAAATATGTCCATATTATAAAACTTCAAAAAAATATTGAAATTTTACAAATTGTTCTGGAAAAAAAGTGACAATCCTAATGTATTTTTAAGATTTGTAGATATTTTTTATAGTTTTAGTAATATGCTTCATTTTTAACATCTTATAAATTTTATATTTAATCTTATTTTATTCAAAACTTTTAAGGGCATATTTAAAATGATATCAAATATTCAACATGATGCTTTGTTTTAGCTAAATCAACACCCTCTAAGTGATTCTAGAGTTAGTTTGACTTCAATATAGATATATACTATTTTGAATTAACTGTTCTACAATGTATTTAATTTGAAGGCATTAAGCTAGAGAGGTCATAGATGTAGAATATTATTTAGTTCTTTGACTTCGTTATGAGAGAAAAACAAAACAAAACGTATATGTAGAATATTATTAAGTTACTTAAGTTAGACGAATATTAAGTTGATTAAATATTTATATACATCCATTTGTTATTATGAAATCCTATCATATATTCATATTGGCCTTCATAAAACTTATTCAACTACTGTACATGTCTACATACATTTATTTTGTTTGCTAATATATACTCTCAATTTTTTCTGAGTCTCATATGGCAGCTTGAGATAATCTCTTGTCATAATTGAACTTATGCTTTTAATCTTTCTTTCTCTCTCAGTCTTTCATTGTCAATCTTCACCGTATATATTACCGATCACATTCTATCGTAACAAATATCGTAGTTATATAGTTTAATTTTTCTTCTTTCTACACTTAGAATGCATTTATTGACTTAAAAAGATAATTTTAATTTCTGAATCTAGTTAAGTTTTCATGTAAAGAATACATTTGCACTCTTTTTTAGCAATTAAATAATTAAACAAAACAATTTAGTAAAGAATCTGCATGAGAGTGATTAAAATTTAGAAAAACCTCAGCATGATGGAGTTAAGAAAGACCAACCTAAATCCTTTGAATCAATTATTATTTTTCTACTTCTTCAAATTTCTTTGTTAATATTTGGCAATTTATTTAAATTCTTCATTGTCTATTTAAATTTTTCATTATTCATCCATTGTGATATCAAAATCTCAACCATTTCTTGAAGAAACAATGAGAAAAGAAAATTTTACAAAGAGGCTAGAGTTCTTATCTCACTTTATTTGATAAAATTATTTTGGCAAATTTATTTTTAATTTCAATATTCATTTTATTTGCACAAAATTTTCCTAAACATTCATGATTCAAACACTCGAAAATAAATAAATAAATAAATAAAAAGTATGCAATTTTCTTAAATAATAAAATGTAATTTGTGGTAAATATAATGAAAAAATGCACTAGAAAAATAGTGGACAAAACTCGAATAACAGCAACAATATTTCACAAAAATAATAGATTAGAAATAATCACATATGTTTATGTTTTCTTTCTTAGTCCTTCTAATACTCATAAGTGAAAATCATGACTTTTCTTTTAAAATTTTTATGATGAATATTTTGTTAAATCAAAGTTAGTAATACCACAAATTGAGATTTTGAAATTTCTCTTTTTATTATTGTTTTTAAATTAAATGATCCAAACAAGAGCAATTTGTGAAAAAAATAAGTAGTGATATCTAATCATGTTTTTTGCCTATATATGTAAATTAACTTTTACTTTTATGATGTTTACCTTTTAAAATAATTTCACATAATTCTCATTTTGTTTGAGTTGTTTTTCTATTGTGTATTAGGTTCTTATTTTCTCAATATTGCTCATCATTTTTTTCATTTTTTGAGTATTATATTTTCATTATTTTATTTGAGTTCTCTTAAATTTATCGAGTTATTTTCAGTTATAAAAAGTATAAGAATTTTTTGTACTTTTACATTGTGTCTTTATAGATGTGATGGTGTTGTAACACCCCGACCGGGATGTGCCTGCTCCCATTCAAGGTGCTACCAATTCTATACCACTAGCCTTTTGAATGGCAACAAGAAAATACATTTCTTGAATCCAAAATATTCAATTTCTACAAGCAACATTCATCAGATGTTCAACTATAAACATAAATATCATGAATCACACTTAGCACATCTATCACCCTCATTACCTCATATCGTTAGAGCTAGTATATCTTCATTACTCGTCTTTATCTGGGGTAAAGAATGGGGAATGACAATAAAATAACATAAATCCAAAAAACTTAGTGAGATAGTTTAGCACAAATAACAAAATGGAAGTTTCTCACATATCATATAAGCAATAAATAGAAGCATTAAAATTTGTAGAAGTCATGAGAGACGATTTTAGTCTAAAAAATGATCCATCTCACCACCGTCCCATATCAGTGATAAGACTTCACAAAATTCACTGTCTCTCACAAAAGTTTAAATCTCAACTATGATCAAAAGAGGTTGATATGCCATTTGAACAACCATTGGATTTTTATCAAATGTTCGAGTTTCAAAGTATAAGTATCAGATATATCATATCAAATAACTAAATAAATTTAGCAAACACTTTCACCGTCAAGCTGTTGGTAGTTCTCCTACCTTGTCACTCCACTTTTGAAAACACGAAAATCCTTATTCCTCCAAAGTACCGAGTGATCAGCTCAGATACTTAGTCACATACTAGGTGTGGCTAGCCACATGCCAAATCCTGCTTATAGGCAACTACCTCTAGCTAGCCTACTGAGTAGTGATTATATGTACACTTTGTATGGGTAATGGTCAAAAGATCTATCACCGTTAGTCTGTTCTGCCTAGCCATCTTTCGTAATCGATCCCAAGGCCTACACTGTTACAACTATCACTTAACAAGTTTAATAGCATTTCACTAAACACATCAAATCACCATGGTAACACAAAATCACTAATTCATCACCAGGCTAGTTTTAAGATAGACATGGTGATGAAAATATATATTTCGAAATCACTTATCAACTTGCTCAACACAATCACCAATTTCAATTAAAGCGATATCAATCAAAATCAACAAAAGCACTCAGTACAAAAGGGCGATGTGGAGTACAATTTTCAACATATAGATTGAAAAGAATCAAGCGATTAGGATATATGAGCAGTATATATGTTCTTTTCCTAGCAAAGAAATCTCATACCATTAGGTATAAACTCACATAGCAATTGAAGACGAATTTTTGGTCGTACGGTCACTCAGTTCCTGGCTTCCTAATCAAACGACCAAGAGCTGTCATAAGATAACTCGAGTTATCACCCTACTAATCCTCTAAATCTTAAGTATAAATATAGTTAAGGTTTTTATTAACTCAAGGTTATTTTAACTCACTCTTGACAATCTTGGTTTCATATCTAATTGCTTAAGATGATTCAATGTGGTAATCCTTAACCAAACTAATTAGGGAATGGCTTGCGAATACCATCCACATTATTGTGGACTCATTCAAAGTTTCACCATTCAATAGGCATTTATTGTTATCACACTTAAGTTCAACTATGGCTTACCAGATATAATTCTTAAGCGACTATTTTCAACGAACTCCATTCATTACCTTACAGTCATGTGAAAAAGGTCCTGACTTCTAAATCAGTTGGGTTTTATGAGTTTATTAGGTCTAGGCTAATAATTCATTTTCATTACAGCATTTATACAACTAAATCTTTAAATTAAACTCAACTATATTTGTTCACAACAAACTGTAATGTCAGGTATGAGAATATAATATTTAAATCAACCTTCCTTGATTTAATAAACTTAGAATAATAATCAATGTTGTTCAAGATTTACAAATAAATAATCATCTCAAGTGCAATTACATTTCAATAATCCTAATTTTAATTAACAGTTAATTAGAAGTGTAAAAATCAATTGAATTTAGCATTCCATATTAGATCAATTTGAGATCCAATTTCAAGTCAAAACTAGTTTAGATGAGTCCAAAATTGAATTCTGAGCAAACTATCCAGGGGCCGCCATCAAGTGCCACCGTTAGACCGCCATGAGCCGCTGCTGGACCTCCACACACCACCGTCGAAGATAGAAATCACAACCACCACCAAATGTGTCTCGACGAGTGCATCAAAAACCCCCAGAATAATTTTTGATTCTAACATCGATAAGTCGACCAATTGGCCGCTCAAACTTGCAGCAAACCCTAATCCGCCACCGTACTCCACCACCTTTAATTCTCCATTTCCAACCACCAAAACACCAAACTAACACTACCACTAACCTACCCACCTCCTCGGGACCAAAACCCACTCAAACACAACTACGTTTCGCCATCAAAAGCGGCAAAACCACTACCACAGCCACAAGCTTGCTATTAGTTCTATTTTTTGATGATTTCATCGGTTATTTTTAGTTAAGTTTGGTATGAAACGGATTCCTGAGCTAAGGAGAAGCTTTTATCGAATTAGTTTGGCATTCTCTAGTGGTTTTTGGTGACAGGCAGTTAGGGTGGAGCTGGGGTGAATTCTGTAAATTCAATAAAAGTTAGTCCTTGAAGATATATACATATATAAGATTTTTTCAACACTTTCATTCGGCCCCAAAAGTCTAGACCGCCTTAAATTAAGCCCCTTATTTTTCAAACCAACTTCAGTCTAGCTCCAAAGTTACAATTAAGTCCTCCCATTTTTAATTCTTACATATTGGCCCCTAAAATTTCTATTTTTGATCAATTAAATTGAAATTTAATTATTTTAAAGTCCTCCCACTTTTAACTTGCCCATATTAATCCCCTAAACTTTACAATTTTAAACAATCAAGACCTTTTCTTGTTTTTAATTCAAACCCCTGTTTATAAACATTTAGTTCTAGATTGTATCTAAATCAAATCCAAAAATAATTAGCCAAACATATCGATTGTACATTTTATTATTATTATTATTATTATTATTATTATTATTGGGATTTTAAAATTTGGGGTGTTATAGGTGTTGTGGTGAATATGAATTTTCATTGTCTTTGATATTCACACATGTGATTTCATGAAAATATTTTCAATTTTGTACCATCCATCTTATAAAAAAATATGTCATAAATTAAATTTATTTTTACATAAAATCAAATTAAAATAAACTTAGTGGATCAAAATTAGTCATGTCAAAAGTTGTGGTCCTAAACTTACAAATAAACCACCTTACTTCTTAACTAAAATTATAAATCTCATTACAATCATATCAACTAATTCAAATATAATTTTATTTTTAATCTTATCAACTTATTGAAATATAATTTTATTTTTATTTCCCAACTGCCGACGCAAAATTTGAACATCCTTGAAACATGAAAAATGATACCATAAGCCACGTAGGACTCTTGCTGAACCTATAGTGCCACGGTGTCAAGGGTCGCCCTCGCCCTAGGGCCCCTTGACCATCTACTGGGCATCCAGGTCGCCCCTTTGGCCTCTCAATCAACTTGCATCAAGGGACTTGCACTCCAAGGAGTTCATCTGCCGTGTCCTAGGTATAGGCC
>JACGDI010005249.1:1024-13849 GCA_014898725.1 Jacaranda copaia | reverse complement strand
AAGGAGTTGCTGGCTGTAGTTCACTGCCTCAGACTATGGCGGCACTATTTGTTGAGCTCTCCTTTTGTGGTCAAGACGGATAATACTGCAGTTAGTCACTTCATTAGCCAATCCCAACTAACCGGTAAACAAGCACGGTGGCAAGAGTTGTTGGCAGAGTTTAACTTTTCCCTGGAATACCGTGCCGGGGCGAGCAATCATGTGGCTGATGCCCTAAGTCGGAGGGCAAACCATACGGGGGTGGTAGCCGCTTTATCCTCAAGTGCAGTTACTACTTCTGTAATAGACCGAATACGGGAGCTTCTAGCGAAAGATCCTACAGGGTAGTATTTGGTTGATTTTGTCAAGAAGGGCAAAACGCGACAGTTTTGGATGGATGAAGGACTTTTGATGACCAAAGGAAGCCGCATGTATATACCCAAAGGCGGGGACCTGAGGAAATCATTAATTTTGGAATGCCACGACACTCTTTGGGCAGGTCACCCAGGAGCTGAACGCACCCATGCCTTGGTGAACAGATCATATTATTGGCCACAAATGCGGGATGATATCAAGGTGTATGTCCGCACTTGTCTGGTATGCCAACAAGATAAACCGAATCATCAAAAGAAACCGGGCTTGCTTGAACCACTGTCTATTCCCCAGTGACCTTGGGAGAGCATATCTATGGATTACATTATTGGGTTGCCTAAGGTGGGAGATTTGGGGACTATGATTGTCGTGGTAGATCGATTCTCTAAGTATGCTACTTTTATTGCAGTCCCTAAACATATTACAGCAAAAGGGACAGCTCATCTCTTCTTCAAATATATTGTCAAGTATTGGGGACTGCCGAAGGATATTGTCAGTGATCATGACTCCCGATTTACTGGCATCTTTTGGACTGAGCTCTTCAAACTTCTTGGATCCAAACTGAACATGAGCTCGAGCAACCATCCACAGTCTAACGGCCAGACCAAGCGCTTTAATTCCATGTTGGAGGAATATCTTTGACACTTTGTAAATGGCTCTTAGAAGGATTGGGTGAAGCTTTTGGATGTTACTCAGTTGTGCGTCAATGCCCAGAAGTGCTTTACCACCAATAAGAGTTCTTTGAGATTGTGACTAGGTAGCAACCGCTACTCCCTCACACTCTAGACTCCTTACAGGGTGCACAATCTCCTCTCGCAAGGAGTTTTTCGTAGGAATGAAAACAGAATGTTGATCTAGCTCAAAGCTACCTCGAGAAAGCTCAAAAGCGAATGAAGAAGCATGCAGACCAAAATCGCCACTTTAGTGAATTCCAAGTGGGAGATAAGATATTGGTGAAGGTCCCTGATCCGAGACAGTTAAAATCAACTAGGGGGAGAGACCCTCGCTTAATGCAGAAATATATTGGACCATTGCCTATCATTAAACGCATTGGAAATGTAGCCTACAAGATAGCGTTGCCTGACTGGTGGAAAATTCACAATGTTCTCCACGTAAGCCAGCTCAAGCCTGACCATGCAGATCAGGAGAACGCATCCCGAAACAAACCCAGCCGCCCACAGTTGACATTGATGAAGAAAGAGAAGAAGGTGGCAGAAGCAATTCTTAATCACCGAGTAATTGGTACTGGAAGCGCGACTCAGATGGAGTATTTGGTGAAATGGAAGGGATGTAGCAACGAGGAGAACACTTGGAAGCAAGTGACGGACCTCAAAGCGTTCAAACCTCTATTGGAGGCATACCAAGCCTCAATGTCGTCGAGGACGTCGCCATCTCGGGTAAGGGAGAATGTCAAGGGTCGCCCTTGCCCTAGGGACCCTTGACCATCTACTGGGCATCCAGGCCGCCCCTTCGGCCTCTCAATCAACCTACATCAAGGGACTTGCACTCCAAGAAGTTCATTTGCCGTGTCCTAGGTGTAGGCCTTTTCTTTTGTTTTTCCTCTTGTAAATATGTGGGCATGATGCTGCCCTTTTTGTTGTAATTTTCAGCTTTTCAATATCTAGTGCTGTCACAATATAAATCTTTTTTTAACTTATTATAGGGAGGAATGCGTAGTTGAAGCTGTGATGTACTGTACTTTGCTAGAGTCCCCCTCAACGTCTGTCGTTGCTCTAGCAATTGTAAATATTGTAATGCTATTTCCATCAATGAATGCAAGCTTTCTTTCCAATTGATCGCGCCTCTTAAAGCTTTCTTATTTGTTGACGGTTATCAAGCTTAACGGTGGTTGGGCTCCTATTGATTGACGATTATCGAGCTTGACAGTTGTTGGGCTCTTGTGGGTTGTCGGTTATTGAGCTTGACAGTAGTTGGACTCTCATTGAATTTTGACACCGAGTTTTGGCGGATGTAGCTTCCCAACGACCAGCTACTAGTCACACAGTGCGCTACTGTACATACTCCTAAGAAGCGCCCTGTGAGACACGGGCACATTATGCACGCAAAGTGGACTCATTCATTTAGTTGTGGATAAGTCAAAAATCGATTAGTCGAATGATATTGTTACTAGTCTAATGACATTGTTATTGTGATGTGTGCCCACGTTCAAAAAGAAAACGCAAAATAAAATAAAATAATGACTATTAGTCAATGTAATTCTATTAGAAGCAGCAGAAACCATCCCAACCAAAACAAGCAAGCCACAAAGTGCGATTTCAAGGTCACTTAAATAAGGTAAATTCAAAAGTCCAAGGTACATTAGGCTGCTTGACACCCCATCAATCCACACTAGTGCCACAAAACTACAAAATCTTACTGGCAAAACAACATTTACATGATGTTACATAACTGATCATTGGTGTATCGGATCAGAACACATATAGTTAGGGTACTTATACTCAATTATGCTATGAAATGATATAGAAGAAGACCTATTTGCCAAAATAAAAAGGTTAAGCAGAGCCTTTAGAATCAAAAATTGCAGTTAGATGGCTGCCTTTGACTTCTGCTCTCCTTCATGCAGCAGCCAGCAGCAGTTGATGCAGTTACAGAAACCATCAAAAGGCTAACTTTTTCCTTTTGCAGACAAAAATGAGTTTCTCTCAGAGATAGTATGACAGATTCATTAAAACTGTTCATCGTCAAGAATCATCATCATCCTTAGCCTGCCGTGGTGGTGTTGAGCTGGCTTCTAGAACCTTAAGATAGAAACCCCAAGACAAGTTCTTCTCTGTTATGGGCCTCTGGCCAAATGGGTTTTGCTTTACATATTCTTGAACATTTTCTGCCATAGCCAACCCCTCCAAATAAATGCGCAGATCACCTCCAGGCCCTGCAAATGCTAAATAACACAATTACTTATAGATGCAAATGACAAACATAAAGAAACCTAAACAACACATTTCTAAAGGAAATAGAAATACATCTCTCTTCACTTCCATTTCAGAATTCATATGCCTCGTCCACTCCAGCAAATGAAGTATTGCTATGAAGAAGGCTTAAAGTTATATATTCTTTTATCATGTTAAAAATAACTATCAAGAACAATATTCGATAATTGATTTCTTACCATACATGCTACCTAGCAGGGTTTAAATATTTAAGGTTAACAAGGAAAAAGTTAGATCTCTTTTCCGCTTCCATTTCAGAATTCAAATTCTTTGCCCATTCCTGCAAATTCAAGGCTATTTGGAACCATTCTTGAAGTATATATAGGCTGAAAACAGGCAACAAAATAGTGTCTCAAGGAAAAAAAGCTGCAATCAGCTTTGAGAATTGAAATCCCCTTAATTGACCATCCTAGGGCAAGGTCTCATACAATGTTGAAAATAAGAAAAACATTAAAGATGAGAGAAGGGAGAGGAAGAGAAAAATAACTCATATATTTCCATGAATCACAGTCTTGCCTATGTATATAAGAATTCCAACATAGGAAAATAATTATTTAGAAATAAAAGTTCTAAAGTAGGCGCTACTGTTGGGATCCTATCTAAAAATGAAATACAGCTAACTTAATATTACACGACTGTCAACATGATATAAGCTAGGTGTCATACTACATATCATCTTGGAGCACTTCATCTCACTCTGACAATGTGCTTGAGATTGTGATAATTTATTTATATTTGGAATCTTGATGTGGTACATTACACTCCGAAAATGTGAGATGTAATGTGGTGCACAAAAGCACATATGATGCGATCGTTTTTCGAAGGCCCAAATTGTAAGGTGAACTGGGCTGTTTTGGTTGGGCAAAAGTAGGTTTGCCAGTATGAAATGTTCACATCTATCCGCTCTTCTAACGCTCCCAGGCATATAACAGAGAGCTCTGTGATGGGTGAGGCCATAGGTTTTGGGTATTCCGAGAACATGCAATGTGGAAAAGTACCTTCTCGTCCAAAGTTTGGAGAGAAAAGAGAAGTTGTTAGGGCTTTAAGAATATGGAATCAGCAAATAATTGTTCCCTCCAAGATTGTGGAGCAAACTTAGCTGTATTCAGTTGAGCAAAGGCTTGCCTGCTTAAATGTTCACACCTTTCCACTGTTCTAAGTACCGCGTGAATGTGACATGGAGCTGTGTGGCCGAGATCGTAGGCTTTACACAATTCAGGAACATGCTTTATAGCATTATCCTTTCTTGCCTGAAATCCAGAGAGATAAGGTATGGCTGTTTTGAGTTAAAAGGATGTTGGGATCAGCAAATAATTGTTTGGCAACTTTTCTTGATAAGATCAATTGAGAATGAGAGAGCTAAGAGTTACAACATGAAATCCCAGTGAAAGCCATGAACACTCTAAGGTTTCCCTTAGGGCTAATCCTGTGTGAAGCCACCTTTATTTTCCCTCATTCTTACTGATAATATGTGATATAAGCCTTCCGCATTTGTAATGGCTATTGCTTCATCCATTTAACTGTCTGACAATAGAAAATTTCACTGTCGACCCACAAAGTATTCAAACCATAGCAGAGCTGGAAGGTATCGGAAGATCAGATGCATGTCCACACAGGCATGCTAGAGGAAGGGAGAACCAAACAATAAAATTCAAATCGAGTTTAAACCATAAACAGTGACTTTTAAAATAATAATCAGAATTAATTATAATAACCAGTCATTATTAAAAGAGAGAGAAATAAGTCTCTTATGAGCAATTCAAAGTATCTGATTCAGTAATTCAAACCATCAAATCCAGGCCTCACAAGATATTAAGAATAAATGAAGTAGTGCTGCAAGGCAAAATGTGGTGTTTTTTGGACCCTTGACTTGTTAGTCCTTAAGAATGCAACCATGTCCAATTATCTGGTTTTCCTATTTTTAGAAACAACTAGTAGAGCTTCTCATGATTGACAGATACAGAAAATCAGTAGGAAAGCTGTGAAACCCACTGAAAATAAACTTCACTCCTACCTGCAAAATTGTTTAAATTCAAGGCTCTGCCTCTCTTTTGTTTTTAGCCATTCTTATACCAGCCTTACTGTAAGTCCTTCAAATGGATGATATAAAATCACCAAACTCTTCCACCTTATAAGTGAACTTTTGGCTATTTGCTTCAGTTCATGAGGCACCCTTTCAATTTATTGACTGCCTCACTTATGTAGGAAGAAGTGTTGGAAACAGTTGGGGTGTAGTAATCTCTTAACAGCATAACTTTAAAAAACCTAACTCGGGTTTGTCTTTTCCCCTTTTGAAGTTCAATTCCCACTGAACATCCAAATTAGTTCATTGGGGGCCAGACGTAAGTCAGACTACTGGCCTTATCAACATCAAGTGCAAACCAAACTAGTCCAAAATACATAAACTCATGTTGCTATGTAGATGCTAATTATGGTTTCATAAACCATTCAAACTGTTCTCTCACAGTAAATGTCCTCAGGGTATGACCAGCTTCCTTATTCAAAATGCCTCCTTTTGACGCATGCAATCCATGCTCCATGGCCCACTCTGCAAAACCATGAAAGAGGATGGCTACCTCAAAAGCACATTCAATACCATCTACAAGGACCATTTCAGAGTCCTAGCCTTGTCAACATAGTCGAGAACTATCCGAACTACCCAAATTACTTAAACTCATGTTACAAGTAGGAATAAATTAGGCTCTATTGGACAGCCACATAGTCCCCCCACAATGGACGCAGGAATGACCTTACAGATTCCCAACTAAATTATATGACATGCTCATGATTTCCAAGCTGAAAGTCCAACTCAAAAAGTTCAGACTCGCATAGCAATGCTAGGAGTATTATCATGTTCTTTAAAATGAATACCAGCACCAAGGATTAGCCAGCTCATACCTTGCATGATGGATACATTCTCCAGAGAACCAACAAGATGTGGCTTCTAGGTAGGTTCTTAAAAGGAAGAGAAAATAGTTCGTTCCACACTATAGTTTTGAACACAGCAGAGTCCAGCCAGTGCAGGAAACTAGTTAAAATGCACCATTTCAGTATGCTTATTAAGGTATCTGATACTACTTTGTGGTTGGCCCAGTTTAAACTGTAAGACAAAGGCAAAGACTTGGTAGTGTTTAAGAAAACCAACTGAGTTTAGTTTATCTAAACAAATAATGGTAAACCTTAAAGAAAGGATCACATACAAGATGCTCAGCCACTAACAAAGGTTTCAAAGCACCAGATACTGCAAAGATCCTAATGTGCTGTGTCATGAATTTTTTAATTGAGTCCTTATTTCCTTTCTACTATTTTGGTGTTTGTTGATATTATCAATTCCGATTTTAATGAAATAAAACCTGACAAGTAAAAGAATACTAGGGGATAGGATTCCCCAAGAGCAATCACTAATTTGCTTGCTTCTCCATATCATAATCATCAGGAAGCAGTCATGGATATTTTAACATACACTCTGCAGTTAAGGTTTACTTTAGTTTCAGTAAATATATAAAATAACTTTTTCTTCTCATCAAAATGTCTTGTAATGCTAATGGAATTATTGTTGAAATAAGATTTCAGATACTCCTAGACTATCAATTATATTCACATATATTTTGATATATAGTTTACTTCTTTATTACTTAATAATTTCAAAATAATTTTTTAATTCTGTATGCAACATTCCTATCATAGTAAGTTTCACACTGAAAAGGTCAAGTTGTGCCTATCAAGCCAAGTACTCTCAAGAACTCAACAAAACCTTATTGGAAGTCAGCTCTGTCCCTCCTATTTCACACTTATCTATATATGTAGAAGGACAACTGCAGAAAAGTAGCTTCCCGAAATTTCATTCAAGAATTAATTGACCAAAAGTTATCACCAACTAGTGAAACCAATGCTAGTGTTGGGAAGTGAAGTGATTATGTATAAGCAGAGGCTGAAAATCTCATGATGGATGACTTAAGGTCATTATGCATTGAGCACAATTACAAAAAGAATATTGAAGAAAAATTAAGACATTTATGACTAGCAGAAAACAGAAGAACTGACCTAATGAATTATCTCTTACATCTGTGAACCGGTAAGTGTAGGGAAAGATTGCAGTATATCGCTGAAAACAGGTAAACAAAACTTTGTGAACCCATACATGCTTAAGAAGTGGAGTGTCATTTCATATTAAAACGCTGACACATATTTTCTCACTGCAAAAAAGAATATAAACATACTTACAGGGTTGGATAAGGCCTTATAAGGAGTATCATCTAACAGAAGTGTATTTGATTCATTATATACTCCCCTCTCCCACGGAAGATCAGGCTCACACTTGTTCCACAATTTCTTAAGTTTCTTTAGGAGAAGAGGCTTGCGTCTTTTCTCAATAGCACTAAAACCTGTATCAGTACAGTGGGATTGATCCTGTAAAAAACAAGTTGTAAGATAGAGTATAATGTTAAAAGATTATCAACCAGGAATGGTTAAGGTTCTTCATGAATTAACAATGACTAAAATTTCTCATATGAAAGAAAACCAGTGCATGCATTATCATGGAGCCAAAATCAGCATTGTTACAACAGCCAAGATTTACATTATACTTTCTGCAATGAGTGCCAAATAAGATAATGTCAGCATTTTGGTTCGAGCAACATGTCAAGAACAAAATATGATTCCTAAATGACAAAGCAAACCAAGATGTGGTATTTTTCCCAGATATCATGAGAAAAGAAAACATATCTTTCCCCAGCATCAAAAGGTAAATGACAGAGCATATCGAAGTTGACTATCATTATATCTGTAAAGCTGTGATAATTAAGGAAATTTGTACCTCATTCACTTCTTCGACGCAGATAGCAATATATTCACTTAAGCATTAAGGGAAAGCAGTTTAGGACTTTGTGCATCAAGTTTAGCATGATGGTATATATTCTAGTTTGAGGGGGAATGCAAGAATATTTTCAATATGCTATAGCTAGCTATTTTAGGTTTGCATATCCATACCATTTTTATAATTAACCCCATTATATATACACACACATGAGATAGAGACTCTTCAATCATATATAAAAATGTTATCTCTTTACACACTAAAACTCTGGAGAAGTTTCCACTTTCAACCTAATAGACTGATATAGAGGGTAGTTTCAAAACTTTACAGTTTCTCAGGGAACTTTCTTCTTTACAAATGTCCTATGAAACTTCCTACTTTCCGGCAAAACTTTCTCTTTTCAATATATGATTCATTTGTGCTACGAATTATTATAAACATTTATTTAATAATATAGATAATGTTATTGAATGGTGCAATAAAGTCTAGTTATAGTGTATTTAACACAGGTCCCTATCCCAATATATATTTTACATTAATTGTTAAACTATTGGCTAGCTGTAATGAGCAAGATATAAATTGGCAACACAATACTCCAATGGACATGCACAAATTTTCATAAGCAAACCCATATTGAATTTCTATAAATTTTCTTGATTTATAAGTTTTCTATTGTGTTTCCGAAAAGTTTCTAATATAACAAGAAGAAACACACCCAGGAAACAAAAATTAATCCATGCTTATAGAAAACCCAACCATCATATAAGATGTAATATCTTAATTAAATAATTATGCATTTTAAATACTCAGGACACACAAACAAATTATTCATCAAGACCAATGAGCACAAGTTGTTTCAAATGCCAGGGTTTGAGGCAGACAAAAGATTGCTACTTGAAACATATTTTAAGCAGGAAGCCACACTTTAACAATAACACATCTTTGAAGTCTAGATTAAGCCAAATCTTACCATCTGCTATCTTAAATCATGAAAGTTGTGCTGCACCAGCAATCTCTATTTTGACTACCAGACCCAATTATAGTTATACACCGATCTCTCAAAGTCTAGCTTAGCAACAGTAATGGGGAGGAGTCCTCAACTTCTTTCCTCTAAATACTGTGCGCCTAATCCCATCAATCCAGAAATTAGCTGTTTTGTGATCCAGGAATTTAGTTGTTAATCCGCAGTCTGAAGCAGACTTCTAGTGAGAAAAATACTAAAGGACGCCATTTCCTTCATTTGGTTTTACTAAAATAAATGAAAAAGAAGCCAGAACAAATGTAATTATGCAAGCCATTCATTAATTTATGCATCTATTTCATTTCTTTTCTCATAATACTCAACTACATTCTTGAGTTCTTAAAAATTGATACTATTTTGCCCAAAACACAAACAAATGTAGCATATACATGGAGATGAAAACATCTGATATTGAAAACAAAGGCAGTTCCCTTTCTCAGCTGATGCCTACATAGCCAATAAAACTCATATCCGAAACAAGATAAAAGATGGAAAAGCACAACACAGCAAAACTGATATTTATTAAATTTCCGACCAAACGAATCTCTATTTATCATCCAGCACAGCCTAATCTCCTTTAAAGAACATGTCCTGGATTCACAGTCAAAAACGTACCCCTTTGATCTACTCAGGTAATGTTTACATCAGACAGCATAATTCAGTCTTTGAAATGAAGATAATCCAAAAGAACGAATTAAGTGTGAGGAAAACATGCATTATAGTCAATGAGGTGTGTGAAAACTTGCTGATTAACCACCATGCTTATGAATGTCCTCCTAAGCCCTTCTGGTTTGACAATAGGGCAAATTACACCATATGGTGAAACAAATGTCACAATGTCAAGCAAGTTGTCTACCCCTTCAGAGCACTAATTGCACTAGGTAATGAACATTGAGCCAAGAACCACAAGGGTCAGTGGCCATTCTTAACAAGGATGAAGGGCAACTGCACCATTTCAGCAAGCATGGCAACTAAAATGTAATCTGACCTAAAACTTTCGCATAAACATACTTAATGTTGCATGCTACGTATTGTTCACTTGCCTCTACCTTCCAACCAGTTGATCCCACATTGACTATAAGACAAGGTAGCCTTCTTCACCAAGTGTACAATTCCATCTTGCTCCTATATGATATATTCAAGAAAAGCAAACAAAACTATGTTTTCCAGATACTTAGATAAACATTGGTCATCACAAGGTTATGAAACATCATACCCAGTCAATCATCCAAAAGATTATTAACGCTCCACTAGATTCTAGACCAAAGAATATGCATGAAATGGTGCCAAACATGTATGACATGAAATCGTGCCAAACATGTACAAGGAAAGAGAATGCAAAGAGAGCCTATTGATAGCTGATGCAAACATTCAGGAATATGACTTACCCAACAAAAAAGTAACTTTTGCTTATCATTCCCTAAAAGAAAATCAAGAATTGGTTCCATATTTCGTCTGCAAAAGTTCCATGGCCATGGCCCATTAGAATACATCAGTTTCTTACCAAGGACATGAGAGGAAAAAAAGTTCACTGAGAGAGAGAGAGACTTAATCATGATAAGGCAAAAGTTGAAGAGTTGAAGAGTACTTGGTTCTTGATGACCAGACACCTACATTAAACCTCTCAAAGCAGAACTTCAGAAAATCATCACAGTAAGGCCTCTTAAACACTGATAGAGAAATTAGAAACTATGTTAGAAAATTGCTGGGCAGCAATTAGCAGCGTCAAACTACAAAGTTATTTTTTTACCTGCTTTCTTAAGTATTATTTCATCGGGATCATAATCATAAGGTACATATGAAGAGATATCAACAAGCAAGCCATTCACATCAAGAACAAGAAGCTTCTTCCCTGTATAGCCAGCAGAGGCTCTATTCACTGCTACACTTATGCTTTCATTTACAATTTGTGGAACGCCTTTTAAACCATCCAACAGCTTCAAAGAGAGATCAGCATCTGATGGAAAAGGTTGCTTCTCATGGTGTAGAGGAGTAACCCCACCCAATGCATCACTAAAGGAGACTCTTGGAAAATTACCAACATTTTCTTCTGCAAAGTCCACATTATGTACTTCGACATTACTAACAGTTTCCTTGGCCTTATCATGGAGCACTTCTGCATCACAAGGATTTTTATTTATCATTGTTGCCTCATTAGATTCAAGAGAAGACAACTCCCTATCATCCATATGCAGAGGAGAATCCCTGCAACATCCATCACCAGAAGCCACTGCAGGGAACATATCTTTATCTGTTTCAGTAGATACCACATTCAGTTCTATATCCTTTTTAGTCCTACATTCTGGCAGTGTAAGTGTAAGCATGTCAGCATCATGATTTTCACTTGTATTTCCATTTGCACTGTCAATCAGCACATTGTCCTCATTATATGAAGAAGTATTTCGAAAACCCAAACAGCAATCTAAACCTTCCTCCAATAACATGTTTTCAGCAACCTCCATTGAATTCCTGTCTTCAGCAATCACTATTTTCTCACTCATACTTTTGGAACAGCAAGGTGTCACTGATTCAAATTCAACTAGCTGATTCAAATAAGTGGTTCCGTGAGGCAGATCAAGCAAGGATGAACCGGCTGCATCATCAACAATTTTAAATTCTGTAGTTGGTAGATCAGATGGATCTGTCTTTTTTAGTCTTTTCTTCTTTTGGCATGTATCTACACTCTCATCCTCTTCAAGCACTTCACTAACCCCAGCAATGCCATCATTTTTCTGTGTCAAACTAATACTGACAGAACTATTTATTTGTTCAGCACCTTCTTGCATAGAGTTCGGAAGCAATTTAACGGTAGACTGAGCACTTGGTTCATCTGAGCTAGCTCTACCACTACTTACATGAATACCATAGCTGGTATCACTACTTCCAATAGAACCACAACTCTTTGTTTGCTCTTCAACCTTACTTATATCCTCAGGAAAACATGCACCTGGGCAATTCAGAATTTTCAATCTCCATGAGCATATGGATTGGCAGGACACAAAAGAAACAAATTAGTAAGCATAGACCAAAATTAGAGAAAGTTGCAACAAAATTAACTGACCTCTATCAGAAACTTGATTCATTGTGGATTTACTATGGTTGGAGGGCACACAAACTGATGATCCACTGTTCTAATGCTTACTCTAAGGGCACCAGTACACAACTTCCTATCATCTACAGCCATCAAATTCACAAAACTTCTGTAACACATCACGCAGATACCATCACCAAACAGTGAAGCAAAGTCCAAATAGAGAAAATAAAGATAAAAACATATCAAGCTAGGAAATTACTGCCCCGATATTTACTGGGGTAGTCAACTTGTAAAAACCCTGAAATATTATGTTCATTCCCAGCTAATGTAGTCGTTCATCAATTAAAACTCTTCAACATTTTTCAAAGCTGCCCAAGAAATTATTCGTCCACCCACCACTTACAATAAAAATTAGCTTCAATGCTACAGCGAGTTCAGATAAATAAAATCCAACTAATAGCAGAAGAATGTTCCAAGAAATGAGAATATCATAAATCACAAAAGAAATCTACCTGCTTATAAATTGTCTAGCATGAAACCTCACTGCTATATCTCAATGAGTCCCACACCAAGAACCAAATACAAAAGTTTAGGGAACATTACATTGAGAACTTAATAATCTTTCTTTAGCGCGCGGGGGGGGGGGGGGGGG
>JACGDI010005248.1:332827-349245 GCA_014898725.1 Jacaranda copaia | reverse complement strand
AGTACAAATTCATAACAAATAAAGTATAAAATATGTTTCGCTGAAGAGCACTTCGGTTCAATTGAAAATGCCCAGTAAATTTAGGTGCAATTCCAAAAAAATGAAGTACAAAGTCAAAACAAAAAAGTATAAAATGTGTTTAGCTGAATTACACTTCAGTTCAATTGAAAATGCCAATTGAATTTTGGTGCAATTCAAAAAAATTGAAGTACAAAGTCAGAACAAACAAAGTACAAAATATGTTTCACTAAAATACACTTCATTTTGATGTACTGAAGTACAAACATTGAACTAATGATGTATAAAATATATTCTTTTGAAGTACACTTATTGCTATTGAAAAATTAATCTCCAATAATTAAATTGATTGCATGTACAGTATTTTGAAATTATCGTATCACATGAAGTACGCATTTGTACCAGTGATATTGTGGATATTATCATCAAATTCTTATTTGAGAATATCTTTGAAAGCATAAGAATTCTTTCATTATTACGATTGACAACATTCATCGTTTGAACATTAGCAGTCAAAAAATTAAAACTTAAATATAATTTTATTTCTATGATAAAATCACACAAATTTTTATAATTTGATTATTATTTACGAAGACATAAAATTCAAATCATTAAACAATTTCAATTTAACAATATTAGTAAAAATATTAAGGTATGAAATTCAAAACTGTTGAAATAAGGAAAAAATGTGTTTAGTTGAAGTACACTTCGATTCTAATGATAATTTGAGTATGATTTGTGAATTGAAGTACCAACCAAGAAAAAACAAAGTATGAAATGTGTTTCTTTGAAGTTCACTTCAATTCAACTAAAACGAGGCAAGAATTTGAGTACAATTTGAAGGAATTGAGGTACGAATCTGAAACAAACAAAGTATAAAATGTGTTTCATTGAATTATACTTCAATTCCAATGACAATTTGATTACGATTTGATGGAATTGAAGTACAACTCAAGAAAAACAAAGTATAAAATATGTTTCTTTGAAGTTCACTTCAATTCAACTGAAATGTGGTAGGAATTTGAGTATAATTCGAAGGAATTGAGGTACAAACCTGGAACAAACAAAGTATAAAATGTATTTCATTGAAATACACTTCGATTCTAATGATAATTGGATTATGATTTGATGGAATTGAAGTACAAACCAAGAAAAAACAAAGTATAAAATTTGTTTCTTTGAAGTTCACTTCACTTCAACTGAAACATGACAGGAATTTAAGTACAATTCGAAAGAATTGAGGTACAAACCTAGAACAAACAAAGTATAAAATATGTTTCGTTGAAGTACACTTCGATGCGAATGACAATTTGATTACGATTTGATGAAATTGAAGTACAAACCAAGAAAAAACAAAGTATAAAATGTGTTCTTTGAAGTTCACTTCAATTCAACTAAAACGTGATAGGGAATTTGAGTACAATTTGAAGGAAGTGGCGTACAAACTCAAAACAAACAAAGTATAAAACATGTTTTGTTGAAGTACAAAATTTAACTAATTTACTGATTCTTTGCATGTTCGGTGATTATGCCCTGTTCGACCACATCTTTTACACTTAATTACATGTTTCTCATTTTGTGATGGAATTCTCTGTGTCCTTCTACGCCCAAGTTGAGATCGGTAATAAGGTGCATTAATGAGTCCATTAACATCTAGCTAGAATAAATTCATATCAAATGTAGGAATAGGGTTTATCACTGCTTGGTATGCTTGTTGATACATCTCAACTCATTAGTATTGATCAGTGAAGTCATACGGTGAAAATAACCTTAACTCGATACAAGCACAAGCATGTTTGCATGGTATTTTATCAATTTGCCATGCTTTGCACGAACAAACTTTGCTATATAAATCTACATCATATAATTTATCTTGCTTAATCATCTCAAGGCTCCAACCATTATACATGACAACTTTTAAGTTACAAGAACTCATATGATTGATTGCCAATTTTTTCTCTAGCTTGGGATATATTTGACCAACCATCTTATGAGATTTTCTCATCGATCATGTATCATAACCATTATTTGCGTGCATAAGTGATCAACAATGGCTATAACTGGCATAAATTGGGTTGGTTTAACCCAATTATTCCAACATTCTGCTTGATAATTGTTTATTAGCCCCATCGATCTCCACTGAATAAGGAATTTGCCTAACATTATGGGTCAAAACTACATAATAAAGTCTCTAGAAAGTGGCAACGACTCCAAGATGCTTTCTATATGTCGTGTATACTCCTGCCTATAGGTGCATATGCAGCTTTCATAAAGATAGAGCACTAATGTTTCTTGTTATATAGAGGGTACTTTCGTAATACTTGAATTTAAAATAATAGAACAGTAATGTGATAAATGTTACGGATTAGAATTTATTTCACATAATTGTTTCACAAACAAAGATAAAGCACATTTACTTGTTTCTTAAAGCTATCCACTAAGTGTCTCAAATAATATGTATGGTGGCTATCGAGAAATATCATGGGGATGGCCTTAAGAAGACTTGGATGTCGATCAGAGAAGAAAGTGAACCTTGATAAGCCAGGCAGATATTAAGAATCTAAGACACTTCTTAGCTTGAAGTAGAACAACTCCCAATTAATATCATTTTATGAGTCAACAATTGCATATGCTAGCGTGAATAAGTCATCGATAGTATCCTTACTAACAGCACTGAGTAAGCATCCTTTGTATTTATTTTTAATATGGGTGCCATTTAAAATTATCAATGGCATGCATCCCCTGAGGAAATCAATAAGACAGGTACTGAAACATATAAATAGCCGATGAAATTTTTGACTAATTGGGTCAATCTCACAGTCTGCAATACTTTCAGAGTTTGTCCTCTTCACAGCATCATAGTACTACCTTAACTTATCATAAGATCCCTTCTCAGCACCATGGATGTCTTGCATAGCTAATTCCTTACCCATCCATGCTTTATGGTACCTAAGTTCCACACTGTATTCTCTGTAGACATCTTTCAATATGGTGGAGGGTCAATAACATGACTCTGATCTCAATTTATCCTTTACAATGTTAGCATCCTTAGCAGAATTGGCTTTAGGATGTCCCCTTGTTCGAAGATTAGCCTCACCACATGTGTGCTTTAGATTGCATTTTCGAATGCCAAATAATTTATCAGCCTCATGCCTTGATGCATAGATTCTCCATTTGCAATTTCATTACTACAAATGGCTATGATTTTTTTGTTTTTATTTTTCTTGTATTTAAATGACCGCAAAGTAGACACCACATAATTCTTAGGCATAATTCTGAACTCCTAAGCATCCTTGAATATCTGACCCTCCCCATATATGCAATTCCTCCATGTATCAATTGAGTTGCTAGTTAGAGTTAATTTATTGTGCGATGCATTGGTCGAACTAATTTTCTCCTCGACAGCATCCCTTGAAGTTGACAAATGAAGTATAATTTTAGAACATTTGAAGTATAAAACTTTAGTAACTGCATTACACTTTTGGATAATCAATAAATAGAACACATGAAATATAGATTTCAATAAATAGAGTACAATTTTAGTTAAAATAAAGTATAATTTTAGAAAAAGAGCACAATTTTAGATAAAGTGAAATATAATAGATTCAGCTAATTGAAGTACATATTTAGATATAATGAAGTACAATTTCAGAACATTTGAAGTATAGTACTTCAATGAACAAATTACAGACTTTGTAAAATGAAGCAAGTATAATTTCAGAAAATAAAAGTACAATTTTACATACAAAAGTACAATTTCAGAACATGCAAAGTATAAAATCCCCACCAAAGAAGTATAATTTTGGATAATTAATAAATAGAACACTTGAAGTGTAAAATATCAATGAATAGAGTACATATTTAGGTAAAATAAAGTATAGAATGAAGTATAATTTCAGCAAAAAGAAGTACAATGTTAATAAGGTGAAGTATAATTTTTGAATATTTGAAGTGTAAAACTTTAGCAATTGCAGTACAATTTTTGATATTCTATTAGTAGAACACTTCAAGTATAAAACTTAAATTATAGAGTACAATTTTATGTGAAATGAAGTACAATTTTAGATAAATGGACTACAAGTTTATATAAAGTGGAATAGTTTAATTATAAAACACTAGCAACTGTAGTATAGTTTGAGATAATCATTAAATAGAACAATTGAAATATAGAAAATCAATGAATAGAGTACAAGTTTAGGTAAAATGAAGTATTAAATGAAGTATGATTTCAGAAGAAAATGAAGTATAGTCTTAGACAAAGTGAAGTATAATTTTCAAACTTCTAAAGTATAAAATCCCATCAACCGTGGTACAATTTTTTATAATCGTTTAGTTGAATACTTAAAGTATAAAACTTAAATAATGATGTACAATTTTTGTCAAATGAAGTACAATTTTATTTGCAATAAAGTATAATATAGAACGCTCTAAAATAGATAAAGATTTTCAAATAAACGGAGTACAATTTCAGAACTTTCGATATATAAAACTCTACAAACTGCAGTACAATTTAGATTCTGTGGAAGTATTACCTTAAAACATCACAACTCTTCTTGGCATTGCTGCTTGATTCATCCTTTCGATTTACCAAGATGTCAACAATGTTCATTTTTAATGTCAAATGCAGTAAGACCATATTCAGAGCATCTTCGTCATCAGTTAACGTTACGTACAATCTTTGATGTGGGTTTATGTATCTCAAATTGAAGAGCTTAGTGTTGATTTCACTCCATTTTTCTTGCTAGATTAATGTACATGTCCATTAAAGTTATAGAATCCTTAATTGATATTATATGGAACTGGTCTTTGTAGCGGCAACTTCCCAATAATTGATTGAATATTTCAGCTTCACTACTGGTTGATATTGTCGAAAAAAATACAAGAAACACAGAAGCAAATGAGAAGCAACTAAGAAACCCAAAAATAATGAAGAAGAAACTCGAAAATAATGAAAATGAAAAGAGAAGAAGACAATACAAATGTCGGGTTGGTAATTGTTGGTTCCCACGATTATTCTCGTTTTCGCCGTGCAGCTGCTTGCATTTTTTATTTTTTTCTATTTCTAAAAATGATACTTTAATATTAGTAGGATTTACTGTTGCCTTTTGCTTATGACAAAGAAGTGAAAAAAAAATAAGTAAAAAATATTACACTTAAAGGCATTTTTGTCAAATCAAGTAAGTAAGAAATGAATTCTAAAATTCTAACAAAATTAGGGAGTTTAGTCTAACAAAAATCAAGTGGGGATTAATTACAAAAATATAAAGTGATTTTGATACTTTTAAATAAGTTCTTCTTCATTTAACTACCTTTCTTATTCAAATATAAAATTATGTAGTATTTATGCATGAAAATTCATAGTGCATTTTCATGATATTCACATATCATTGTTTGCAAACATAAAATATGAAAAAAAAAATAATATCCCTAAAAATAAATTCATATTTTTGAGATGTTGTAAAAAAAAGAAAGAAACAATACATTTATTATTGTTGCAAATCGATAATCATCATAATAAATAAATATCATATTGGTATATCCATCATGTCTAGGAAAATCATAATGTAAGTTAACAAAGTTTAATATATTTAATAGGTATCCCATATTAATATTGAATGAAATAGTTTTAAATGTAAAATTGCAAAAATCGTATGAGATTGAACCATAATTTTTTGACTCAAATATTTTTGGTAGGGTCTATTTGTTATAGTTCTTAAAATATTAAAAATAGTTTTTAGAAATAAAAATAAGAGCGATAACCGAGTTTTGAAATTTTCCACAAGCTGCAATTTCCGGTCAGTTTCAAAGTTCAAACTCCTCCGTCCCTCGACCAAGTCCCTTGACAAAGAGTTTCACACACTCGGCGGTATTTATACGTGTTAACGACGTTGGAAAACAGAACCCACTTCAAAATTCTTTTTCTCCACTCTCTATCTAGTTCCTGTCAACATTTCCCCTCTAGATTAGTTGAGTTTTTCAGAAACAAGCGTTGCTCGCGGAGCCTTTCATTTCTATCGAAGACAAGATTATCCTTTTATCTTTCTTGAAATTTCAGGTATTCCCACCAAGATTTCTTTCTTAATTTGCAAGTTTTTTGAGTAAAATTCGTTTTATGCTTCTGGTTCAGTTCAAAGTTTTGTCTTCTATAGAAAAAAGAAACATAATTTGCACATATTTTTTCTTTTTCATCGACTATTTTCCTCAGTATACTTTATCATTTGATTAATTGATCAGTACCCAATTCCCAGTTCTTATTGTTCAAGGAGATGACGAAATTTCTGAGTTTCCTTGCAGTTAGCAGTTATGTTAATTGAACTGATTTTATGTGCGTGTGTCAATCCAAGCCTTGACTTTTTAGCTTTCAGTGGAAGAAAAGACTAGTCTTCTTGAAAACATTTGATAAACTTTTGACTTTATTCTTTTCCTTTCCTGGGTTAATCCGCTTCAATTGATTTTTGATCAAAAGCCATGTATTTGGCGCTCAAGAATTTTGATATAGTTGTGATCTTGTTTGAACTTTTCGGCATCCTTTCCCTATTTCTTTTGTTTCTTGTTGTTTTCTTATATATTTACATTAAAATGTGTATGCCTGCTGGGTGAAATATAGATTACTTGGAATATCTTTTTGAATCCTTTTCTTTTGTGGGTATGAATCTTCTTTATATCATGGTTGCTACATCAACTGTAAAAGGAGTAAAGGAAAAAGGGAAGAAAGAAAAAAAGGTGTTTGGGTTATGAAACATATAAAATTGCAAAGCTTAGATGTTTCCTGTGGTGCTGATCTATGATCAAGAAATATAATATCTGGATGTTGAATTTCTTTAATTAGAGAGATATTTGAAGGGAAATTGTTGATATTGATTTTGGGAAGGCTGCCTTTGAATTTTCCCTTTTGATGTCTCTCTCTCTCTCTATTTTTTTTCAGGGTGGGTGTGTGTGTGTGTGGTTTGGTTTTTGGGGGCCTTTGCTTGTCAATGTAAAAGGAAAAGGACACAAAAATGTGGATTTTCTATTCTCTCTCCCGGCCTTCTTTTTTTCCTAATGTGACTGGTGTCACTTCATTTTTTGCATTAAGTAGATCTTGATTCTGTTCTATATCATCTTGTTTCCTTTCTGAATTCTTTTGCTTATTTGTTGCTTATGGTAGTAGCTATGGTTTATCAATAATAAGCATGCTCTTATAGTTTGATGCCATCTGTTTTTGTACTTTTCAGGGTCTTGTTGAAACTCAAGACAGATTCTATTGATAAAAAATCCACGTTCCCCAGTAAACATAGCCTAATTTGATCCATCATTCTTTTGCTACTATAAAATGTTTGGTATCAAGAAATCTCCCTTACATAGGTTTTCTAAGCACAACTCAGCTGACCCTGGATTTCCTGTTAATCCCCATGCTAATCCTTTTGATTCAGATGATGAGTTGGATAAAAAGAAAACCCTTAAAACTTCTGGAAGAACATCATCAGAACCCTCTCTTGTTTCGTCAAATTTAAGCACAAATCCTTTTGATGATAATGAGATTAAAGGAAACTCATCATCTCAAAGCCTTCTCATACCATCAGCCAAAAACAGATACAAGAATGATTTCTGTGATTCTGGAGGATTAGAGAATCAGACTATACAGGAATTGGAAAATTACGCTGTATATAAGGCTGAAGAGACTACGAAGGCTGTGAATAATTGCCTCAAGATTGCTGAGGACATGAGAGAAGATGCTTCTAAAACTTTGGTTACTTTGCATCAACAGGGTGAGCAAATAACTAGAACTCACATGGTTGCTGCTGACATGGACCATGACCTTAGTAGGGTATGTATGATCATGTTTGCTACTCTTAATTCTAGAATGCATCAACAATTGCCATAATTAAAGCAAGAAAAGCCATCAGTTTCTTTCCCAAACATGAGAGGAATAATAGTAAAACCGAAGCAACCTTCAATTTTTGCCTCCTTAAGCTTAAGAATTTTTCATGAGAGTGTTGAAACTTGAAATCTGATCTTACTGCTAAGTTAAACAAAAAGAATGAGCATCTGCATCACTAAGAGGATAGAGGGGAGGGTGAGTGGTATATCTTCTCTTCCTTGTGGAAAGCTGATAGGGGATGAGAGCGGGTGTTGCTGAATAGGTTCTTTTCTTTAGCTTCAGTAGTTGTTCTAAGCATTAATTTTCCACAGCTTTCTTACTTCCTAGTTACTTTCGTGTTATTCAGTCTTAAATTAATTAGAAGCTCAACTCAACGTAGTGGATCAATTAATGCATCTAATTTTGTCCAGTATTTCTTCTATGACTTTTTACTTCCTCCTTTCTTTGCTTCTTCTTCTTCTATGATTCTTTTACTTCCTCCTTTTCTTCTCTTGGGAGGGAGTGGGATGGGGTGGGTTGTAGATTTGTGATCTAGTTTTCTATAACTCTTTCCATTTCTTATATCAACTGACAATCTTGTACTCTATATGCTTGCCTGATAGTGGTTGGAATTGGCTATTTATTTCCCTTATCTTTCTCCTCAGTATTAGGCTCTCTAGATCTGATTCAAATGAACTTTGGCTTGCTTAACTGAAACTTCATGTATCATAAGCTGTGGAATAGCATCTCTGCCAAAGGTTATCTAGAAATCTCTTCTTGATGGATTTTAATTATAAGCACTTTTTTCTTTCTCCCTTTAGACCAGAAATAAAATGGGCTTTAGAATATATGCCTCACACTTACGACTAACACTTTTGATTTCTCTCCTTTTTACTTTTTCCTAAAATTTTCTGAAGATCCTTTTTTCTTTCTTTGGTGAATCTTGTGTTAATTACACATGGAGAAATTGATCAATGCATAGTGGAACAAACATAAATGGTAATCTTGGCTTGCCAACTGGTCTTGTGGACTGCATTATTCATGCGAAATTGCATTATGATTTATCATTTTATTTGTTCATCTGTAAGCTGTAACTTCCTCTGCTACTGATCATTTAGGGTCTTAAATTATTTGCTAATTGAATTCAGGGTGAGAAGCTTTTGGGAAGTCTTGGTGGCATGTTCTCGAAGACATGGAAGCCTAAGAAGACTCGGCCAATAACAGGCCCCGTAATCACTAGAGGTATTTGGTCAATTTTCTAACCCCATATCAGTATTGTTATAAGTTCATTTGTTAGATATGTTTACAAGGGTGATCTTTAGGCTTATATGAGTTGTAGGCTTTTTACCTCGCACTTCATCCATAACCTGTGGTTTAATACTCTGATGTTCCTGCAGATGATCCAGTACATAGAAAGGGTAACCACTTGGAGCAGAGGGAAAGATTGGGGTTGACTTCTGCCCCAAAGGAAAGAACACATACACGTAAACCACTTCCTGAACCCACAAATATGTTGCAGAAAGTTGAGGTATGTCAAGTGATGTGGTTGAGCATAAAGTTGTACCAGGAACTTGAGAGCTGCAATATTGAAGTAGAACTTTCTATAGTGCTCGGGTAGACATTAATAGTTTTTGGTTTATGAGTTTCCTGCTTGCTAATAATGTTAATATCACTCGGATCATGATAGGATATTATCTCAATAGTTTGAGCTTGTACGCAATTTGATGCTCTGAACGAAGTAGATTATCCCTACTGTTTCCAGTCCCGGCCCTTCTTTTAAAATATGTGCCTATTAAGATGCATAGCTTGTAATGGTTATTTCGTTTAGTCTTCTTTCTGAAAGCTTATTTGAAACCTTTCTACTCCATTTCCAGTGTTATTTTATTCATCTAAAATATGAGCATCTTCAAGCATGCGCAACTGATTGTAATTGCATGGGGTTAAAACAGGTAGAAAAGGTGAAACAAGATGATGCCCTTTCAGACTTGAGTAATATTTTGGGGGAGCTAAAGGAGATGGCAATTGACATGGGATCAGAAATTGATAGGTCAGTCATTCCTCTCCCATGAATCCATTTTTCTCATTTTTTTATTTAATTTTCCCTCGAGTGTCATAACAGCAACTTATGTTGACCTCTGAAACTACTAGAAATTAGATAAAGCCATAGAGATACTAATTATTTACTTTTGCATGATTTTTTTCTCAATGCAGGCAAAACAAAGCCTTGGATCATGTTCAAGATGATGTGGACGTGCTAAACGTTCGAGTGAAAGGTGCTAATCAGCGTACCCGTCGTTTGCTTGGAAAATAGAAAACTGCATCTCAATGCTCTGCAACTTTGCCTTGGAACTTATGGTCCACTGTTGTGTTAACTTTTCATTATTTTGTTCTTCTCACCTTTGCTTCTTTAATCTACTTTGTTATATTTATATGCAATCCAGATTTACTGGTTACAAAAATGCGCTATTTTTACCTTTCTACTGTGGATTGCTGGATTCTTATAAGTTGGTGATCATTATCTTTCAGCTCTCTTCATTTCTCAAGTGCTACATTTTGGACTTACGAGAACATCAATGGCTGAAATTTAGTTAATTTTTCCCATGCAGTGAAAGCTTTTGACAAACTTTGATGCAATGCCTTTCCCAAAACTTCTTCTTGTTGGGGGATTAAAGAGTTTTATAAAGTGTTCTTGGTGGGAAAAAACTGTGAATGAAATTCAAGTATACCAGTTTAAAAGAATAAAAGAGGAAGAAGAAAATTTTTGTGGGGCTATTCCATTGATCTGTATCTATGGAAATTTAACTCCATGAAAAATTAAACAAAAGGTAGTAGAATTAGCCTATTTTTTGTGCATATTAATTGAAGTCTTTTGAGAAAAAAAACTAGGTTGAAGAATGTATGTTTTCTTAGTAGGAGGGAACTTATAAATCTCAAGCTAATTAAATTGAAATACATTGAATGTTTGAGTGCTAGGACTAGTAGGTATTATTTCTTAAATAATATAAATATTAAAGAAATAAATATTATAAAAGTTCAAGTTATTTGGGAGTCTCCTCCTCAAACATCTATATGAAAGAGTGATCGAGGCTTGTTGAAAACATACATACACAAAGAAAAATATATAAACATATGTGAATGAGTACAAGCTTAGAGATGTACAAGCTCACTCTAGGGTTGTAAGGTGAGTTGAGGCGACTCGCAAGTCTTGTGAATTGACTCGATTATAGTTTGACTGAACTAGAACTTTTTAGAGATCAAGTTAGGCTTTTCAAGTTCGAGTTTTATACTGCGTCAAGTTTGAGCTCTATTTTTAATGTTCAAAAGCTTGCGAGCTAGCTCGCGAATTTTTCTTTCTTTTCTTTCTTTTTTCAAATATTTTTATATATTAATTGGATAATTAATATATATAAATAATTTACTTTTTTTTTCTAATTTTAAATATTTTCTATATATCATTAAATAATCATAATATATTAATAATTTAATATTTTATTTGATGTTAGAATTATTTAGTAAGTTGAGCACGAGCTTGATTGGTACTAAGCTCACGAGCTATAGCTTGAGTTCTTTTTTTCTATTTTGAACTTAAGCCCAAGCCCTTAAAGTAGGCTTATCGAGTTTGAGTTTGAGTTTGTAATTTTTATCGAACTCAACTCAAACTCAACTCATTTACACCCCTAAGCCGCTCACATATCAAGTCTCTAAATCTTTATGTCCAAGACTTAAGTCTTCAAAACCTAAGTTTTTGCATTTGGCGATGTATTCTTACCACAAATATTCTACACCTCATCAAGGCCAAATCATCAAGTCCCTTTAATTTTGAAGTCGAGATAGTGTTTAGTTGTCAAGCCAAGGAAGACTACATCATATATCCACAAACAAGTTTCATGCCACAAGATAACAAATTGGGAGAGAAAAAATAGGGGATTAATCTTCTTTATTAGGAGATATTTTCTCACAAGCGGTAATTCTCTTTTTTCAACTATATAAATTTATTTTGTCCATTATTTTTCTTGTCTCTATTTGTTTTTTTGCAAATAACAAAATTCAGCATAATAAATTTCTGGCATGTCCTGGGGGATTGATCTTACCTCTTATCTCGTTTGCCCACTTAAATTTTGAAGTTAGTTGCGACTATTCAATTGCACCTAAGAAGAACCAACTCCTCTTGACGAAGAAAGATGTTGTTGACTCTGACTTTACCCTTGATCTTGTCAATCAACTTATAACTGAGTGAAGAATTAATGATTTTGCTCCATCTGATGATTCAAATTCCATGAATCCGAAATAGAAAAATCCCATGACATCCCCTTTTGTTGAGATGCCTGCTATGGTTACTAGAGAAGCAACCATGGATGATTGACTTGCTTGGTTGGCTTAAGCGATAGCTAATTTACAAGAGTTTGTGAAAAGATAAAGATGTCCAAATTGCGCAATGCATGAATAAGCTAGAACACTCCCTCTATTGGAGAATTTAGCCACAATAGCCATGCAAAGCAGGACAAACAAATTGATGAGATGTCTTAAAAGTAAGGTCAGCTACTTTACAACTTTTATTGCTATGTTGTTTGACTAACAACCACAAGAAATGATCACCAATACCATTGGAGCTCAATACGATATGCCTTCTCAAAGCATTATATAAAGCAAATTGACTCTTTCAGAATGCCAACAAAGTGCTAACCGCTAATGTTCCAGTAGTTTAATGAGAAAGGGAACCCAAAATAGCATGTAGTTCATTTCATATAGACATGCAATAATGTAGGAACTTATAGAATCTCCTTGTTAAGTAGTTTGTGTATTCACTAAAAGTTTATGCTTTCGACTAGTACGCCGACTTAGAACCTGAATTAATTAATAGATGGAGTCAAATGGAAAAGATAATTCTTCAATTACTTCTACAATTGAACTTACCAACACAAAATGTGGAAAGACATCTAGTGATAGACTACATCAACTATGATTGACGTGCATTAAATTTGAATTGCAAGGATATACTTTTAGAGACAGGTATAGTAGACATGTATATCTAAGATACTCACTAGGGACTTCTCTACATTTTTTAAGGAATCAAGCTTTACCTTTTGAGGAATTGGCCACCTACTCCCATGATATGGAGCTCAACATTGTTAATTATGGAGTCAGAATTCCTCTAGAAGTCCGCAAAAGGGACAAGAAAGATTAAAAAAGAAGTGAAAAACATGTTAATGCTTCTAGTAAGGAATTTGTGACAATCAAGACACCTTCTAATGAAATTTTCACAAATAACAAAAAGGTTGTTAAGAAAAATGGAGATCAAAACACGCTTCAATAGCAAAGGGGCACTAAATAAAATGTAAAAGAAAAAGTACCTATTTCCAAACTCTTATGTCTCTCACATTTTTGTTGAATTGTTAGCTACGAAGTTAATAGAACTCCTAGAACCAAAATGTCCTGAAAAGGTTAAAAGAGTGAAATATTGCAAGTATCAATGTGATTGACAAGAGAGAAGTACTTTATCTTCAAAGATAAACTTATAGCATTAGCAAGGGATGGAAAGATAATTCTTGACACTAAACATGTCATTGGCATTGACCTTGATAGCTTTATAGCAATAGTAGATGTCGTGTGTGTTGCGCATTCTGCAGGGCATAAAGGATGTCTTTTCCCATCTCTACCCATGGGGGTATCAATAATACTTTAGTTCGAGTTTGGATCCAATATTGGTGAAAAATTTATTTGTTAATGAAGTGACTAAGTTGGAGATAAGTATTACTAGTGAAATTGAAAGTAACAGTAATGGGGTCTTGCGATGTGTCAATAATGGAGGAAATGATATGTTAACCAATTTCATCCATTGCCATTAAAAGTCTTATATATGGCTAGACATCCTCAACCAAAGATGATAAAAAGTATAAAGATCTCACCAGTAAGCTAAAAAAAATCATGAGACATTTAAGAGACTTTTTTTCATGATAATTCTTGAATCAAAAGATTGGAATAGTGTAAACAATATCATGTGAAGTAGAGGACCAACACTCCATGTCTTTTTAAATTATAAAATATTTCTGACTTGATTAATATAATGTGCGATGACTCAACAGTCCATTACCTACAAAGCTTCTCCTTCCACCATCAAGTTCAACACCGAATCCATTGGCTTTGCCCAAGAAAGGCTTCCTCTCTTCGACCTTGGTGCCCTTTTGCATAAAGGCAAACAATGTGCATCCATGTATGACTTCCTAATTACCAAAGTCAGGAAAAAACTTTTGGGGTGGGAACATTCGAGATTGGCCATAGATGGTAGGCTCACTCTCTTCAAAAGCACTTATACTCCATTCCTCTTTACATTCTTCAAGTTATGAATCCCCCCAAATCTATCCTTATCAAACTCGAGAGAATCTTTAATGGGTTCTTTTGGGGCTCCACGGACACTACGAAAAAAATTCATTGGAGGTCTTGGTATAAAATGTGCTTGCCCTTTCTCGAGTGTGGCCTTAATATGCGTAGCCTCCAAGACACTACTTCCACTTTTGCCTTCAAACTTTGTTGGAGGTTTAGGCTCCAAAATTCCCTTTGGGCTTCATTTCTTAAAACCAAATATTGTGGTGATAAGCATCCTTTAATGGTCAAAGTCTCACCTCACAACTCGAGTATTTGGAAAAGGCTTTGTGCCATTAGATCCGAGGCGGAGCAGAACATTTTCTGGGTTATTGGGCAAGGAAACATTTCTTTTTGGCATGATTCTTGGCTTAATGAATCTGATCTTAACAACCAGGTGGGAAAAAAATGTTCTTCATTCATCCCTATTCATTCCTTTTGGGAGAACTGCAAGTGGTCAAGAAGGAAATTGGTGGATGTGATCCCATCAAATCTTGTTGATCTTGTTTGGTGTGTTATCATCCTCCAAGGATCCAAGGATGATATGCATTGGAAACTCTCTAACAATGGAAGCTTCTCAACCAAAAACACTAGGTCTCACATAAGGAAAAATAGTATCCCTAACTCTGTTTACTCTATTTTTTGGAACAAGGTTCTTACACGCATTATGTCTATCTTTGTTTGGAGACTTTTTCAAAATTTGATCCCCATTGATTCCAAACTCCAACAAAAAGGGATATACCTTGCTTACAAAATGCTTTCATTGTAATGAGTTTGAGAGTACTGAACACCTCTTTATTTCTTGCCCCCACGTTTGAGAGATATGGTCTAATTTTACACACTACTTTCATTTTACTTTACCCGATACTCTTAATATTTCTTTGTTGTTTCAATATTTGAATAACAGGTCAACGTCAAGGAGTAAAGTGCATATTAGATCTCTACTACCAATGATCATTTGTTGGTTCATGTGGCATAGTAGATATGACATCAAGCATAGAAACCGTACTTCGCCCTTCTCCCGGACTATATGGAGAGTGCACAACTTTATCACCACAGCCAATCAAGTAGGCTTATTGAACCACAATATTTGGAAAGGTGACTTTTCCACCGTGGCTTCCTTTGGCATCTCAATGCTCCCCCCCGCCCCCACTCTTCCACTTCTCCTAGAGTGGTTAGGTGGGCCTTCTCTACACTGGGACAAGTCAAACTCAACACGGATGGGTCTTCTCTTGGCAATCCCGGTTCTGCTGGGGCCGCGGGCATCCTCAGAAACCATAATGTCGATGCCATCTTCGCCTTCCAGTAGCCACTGGGACACATGTAAGTCTAACTTGCGGCCGAGCTCTCTGCCGTGCTTAAAGGACTCCAGATTTGTGAAGAAAGACAAATACAAAATGTTTGGGTTGAGATGGATTCCATGGCAGCCTGGACTCTCATTCGCAAAACTCAGGGACACCATTGAAGTCTGGCGCATATCCTCGACAAGAAACATCTACTAGCCAACACCGTGAATGCCACTTTCTCCCACATCTTTAGAGAAGGGAACGTCGTTTAGGATTGGCTAGCCAAAAAAGCAAGTGCCTTAGAGATGGAAATTGTTCTTGACACAATTGATCTCCCCCAAGAGGTTTATGGGCTCATCAAACTGGACAAACTTCAATTGCCTTACTGTAGATTCAATTGGCATTACGGGTTTGAGTTTGGAATCTTTCAAAGAAAATTGGAGTTCAGATTATCAAACAACTAACAATGCTGGAGTTCTAGATCCTGATGGGAAAATTTACTGGGATTTCAAGTTCTAATCGCTCCGCCTCACTTAAGGACACTCAGCGTTCCATTCTTGCTGGGACTTTAGCTGCAACTTTGACAACTTCATGTCTATATCTGGTTTCTGCGCTTTTTTTTGGAGCTCTTGCAACAAGGGAGAAACTTTTAACGGACAGGTTACTTATAGCTACTGTCGCTTGGCCTTTCCCTGCTGTTACTTATATTGGTGTTATTCTCTCAACCTTAGGTGCAGCTCAGCAGAGCACGACTGGTGTCCCTTGTCTTCTTGCAGCAATCGCCAATGATGATATCCTGCCTGTACTTGATTACTTTAAAGTAGCTGATGGGACTGATCCTCATATTGCTACTTTTTTCTCTGCCTTCCTCTGTATTGGATGCGTTGTTATTGGCAATTTGGACCTTATTACCC
>JACGDI010005248.1:289670-332727 GCA_014898725.1 Jacaranda copaia | reverse complement strand
GAATGTACCTTGCCACCCTAAACTAGCAGACTTTGCAAATTGTATGAAGAAGAAAGGCAGGGGAATGTCCATATTTGTCCCTAGCCTAGACGGAGACTATCATGAATGTGCCAAGGATGTAAAAGTCGCTTGTAAGGAACTTAGTGCATACATTGAGTATAAAAGATGTGAAGGTGTTGCAGAGATAGTTGTTGCCCCAACCATATTTGATGGCTTTCGCAGCATCGTTCAAACTATAGGCCTCGACAATATGAAGCCTAATATTGTCGTAATGCGTTACCCTAAAATATGGCGTTGTGAAAATTTAACTGAAATACCAGCCACATTTGTAAGCATAATAAATGATTGCATTGTTGCAAACAAGGCAGTTGTTATTGTCAAGGGTCTTGATGAGTGGCCTAACGAGTATCAGAGATAGTACAGTACTATTCATTTGTATTGGATAGTATGAGACAGTGGTCTTATGCTGCTCATTTCCCAACTTCTTCTCACTAGAGAAAGTTTTGAGAGTTGTAAGATTCAGGACTTCTGCATTGCAGAAGAGGATTTTGATGCTGAGGGACTCAAGGCTGACGTAAAGAAGTACCTTTATGATCCCCGTAAGCAAGCTGAGGTAATCGTGATCTCAATGAAGTCATGGGAGAAGCAAGATGAATCAATGGAAGCATACACGGGCGCCCAAGAGAGAATTGCTAGTTATCTGGCTGATATGAAGGAGAAGGCTCAAGAAGAAGGGACACCTTTGATGGCTGATGAAAAACCAGTCGTAGTAAAGGAGCAGCCAGTTGAGAAGTTCCTATATACCACTTTGAAACTGAATTCAACAATACTAAAGTACTCAAGAATGGCTGCATTCGTCCTGGTGAGTCTTCCTGGCCCACCACTCAACCATCCCGCATACTTTTGCATGGAGTATATGGACATGCTGCTTGAAAATGTGCCTAGGCTTTTGATGGTCCGAGGCTATCGCAGAGACATAGTCACTTTGTTTACATAGTTGGTCATCTAATCTCATTTTCATCTATATTTACAATAATTCTTTTGCTTAAATCATATCCTTCTTTTCAGATGGTAGTTTGCTTATTTAAAAAAAAAACAAATTACTTTATTTCATAGGCAGCAACCCAAGTTGCACTCCAAAGGCAAAGCCTCAACAAGTCTGCCATCACCTAGCTTCATAGTGTAACATACACCTTAAAAACAAAACCACCTTTTCCCCCCACTTTTTGGTACCAAGACAAAAGCCTCATTTATTGTAGCATTTATGGCGTTAAGTACGTGGTTCCTGGGGGTGGCTTCTTGTTTGAGTTTTAAATACCCCATCACAAAGTTCCATTTTTCATCATGGCATGCTCTTCCTATTCAAATTTCAAAATTTTACCACCAATATCTTCTTTATAATCACAATGTGCATGAAGTACTCAACATCAGCCATGGGCATTGGCAACTCAAACTCCACAAGTTGCTGGACTGCAGCCATCATTGTAATAGTCCTGATGGCCGCAGCAAATACTGGATGTTCAAGTGTATCCCTACAAGAAACCATCACTACTACTAATCGACATAAGCTTCCCAGCGATAAGCCCCAAGTTGGAAATTACCAGTATTTTTCTCCAACCCCGCCTCGCCTTCATTTTCACCTTCAACCTCAAAGGCACCACCCAACACCACCATGTAGCACGGGTGACAATGAGATTGACCCAAGATACAGCATCGAGAAGCGACTAGTTCCAAGCGGACCCAATCCTTTGCACAATTAGTGACACTATGCAGATACGTTGCTGTCTCTAGTAGTTTCTCCTACTCTTTCTTAGTTGGCCTTGTTCATTTTTCATGCATGTATGGTGAGAATTTGAATCTAACCAGGGGAAAAAAAAAGAGAAAAAAGAAAGAAGTCCAGAAGGAGCATTGATTGAAACAGCTTTTCTGGTTAAAAGCTATATATATCAGCATCAATTCATTGGATAAGGAGCTTATAGTATGGGAGGGGACAAAAAGCCTGTCACCATTATGTATTGTGAGCTTGTAACGTATGCATGTAAACCAAGGCGGCATACCAAAGCCTTTTTTTCTACCATCTCCGAGCCAGAAACAATTAATATGCTTGACCTTTTAGTACAACCTGCATTCACCGCAGTACGACAGAATAATAGGGTTTTGCGATTCTCAACGCATCTCACTGACCATATCATAATGAACTAATCACAACTGACCATGAAACAATGCTGTCAATGCATTGAGATATGAGAAAAAGCCAACGGCATTGGCATCACTCCAAAACAGAGAGAATGAGGCTTTTCGTGATTGATGCAGCAAAGCCCAGCAACAATGTAGAAACAGTGCGCCATAGGAACATAAACAGCAAACACTGCAAACACTTGGTTTGTTGTTGACTATTAGACTAATGGTCTTGGAGTTCCTATGATATTTCACCACTCCCAACAATGACTTATAGGACAAGAAAATTCTTAGTGTAACTAGAGCCTTGCAGTCTATATGGATTGGAATTGGGTGCCTCAGCACCATGCATTATCTCAACATATTTCGTGGATTCTCATATCACACTGTGTTTATATAGTCCATGATACAAGTGACGTCATGATGAAATATTGTGGAGTAGATTCTGCAATATTTTCAGGTACATGTCGATGATAGGTCCAAAGTTTTAAGCAGGATCATTGGAATACTTGGACCACGTTGCTGCAACACTTGCAACCATCTGTACCAGTGCCCCAGCATACCCAAACATAAACCAAATCAAAGGGTCTAATTGAAGATTAACTATTTATAAGAAAACATTCATGGAGTGTCTTCATGTACAGAGAAGAAACATCATGCCGTACAGCACATAACCCACAACTGCCACAAATTAATACCAGAAAATTGGACAGCAGCTAATGTTTAATCCAGTGTTCATGTATTTGTGGAGGGGCAATTATTCTTTGATATACGGGTATGAATGACACTTAACATGGATAATACACATATAATAAATCATAAATTTGCAGCTGATCTCTCTTGGGAAAGAGGCAAGTTTCTTCTTCTGTCTTCACAATCTTCTTAATCTTCCTTTCCTTTCATCAAGCCCTGAAACACAACACAGGTAAAATTAAAAAGTAAGAGGAGGTTGAAGGTATGGCAGGATTTCCGTAATTGTGAAGCATTGATTTTTGAGAACTATATTTACGTGCATTCCATAAGATAGCAAACCAAACATATCATTCAGGATATGAATCTCTCACAACCAAATGCAACATTCATGGTGGGGACCTCTCACAACCACATTATTTTCTAGACATGATAGAATTACATGGACCAGATGATTGTATGTTGATATTAATATTTATGCTGGTTTTGATAATCCAAAACGCTAGCAGAGCAATCCACACGATAGTTTACTTATTTACCAAGCATTCAGAAAACACAAGCCATCACCCTCAAAAGTCAATTCTGACACAAATTAATACACTAAATAGTACCTTCAGAACTTTACCCCCAAAAAAAAAATAAAAAATTGCAACTTGCAACCGTTTGCAGTTCACATTCACTAAATACATGACACCACTTTGACTTAAAAACAAAAGGTGGTTGAGAGGTAGATCACTTGAGAAAGAGCTCCTTAAACAAACCAGCCTTCAATATTGCATTAAGTAATGCCAAGGTCTGCAAAGAGTCAAAAAGGTTTCTGAAACTGACAGCTGAGCAAAGATAATTGAGTTCTTATTTGCTAAACGTTGAAAATTATTCATGCCATGTTACCAAATTTTCAAACGACGGATTCAAAAGCTACAAGAACACTTCAATACGAAACAGAAATAAAACTGAAAACTGAAGAGGCACTTCTTGATACTTGAACACAATGATTATCCTTGGTTCATTATCTGCTAAAGTTATGCTAATTCATTGGATACCACAACCACCTCAACTGGATAAAGTTAGTCCTCTAAATCTAGTTATCAACAGGACAAATTTAAATTCAGTCAATCATATTTTTCAAGCTTGCACAACAAAACTTGTCAATATCCTGTATCTGATTCATTTTTAGCTGACTTTTCCAGGTCCTTTTCTTGCAGAAACATTACTTTTTTTACGAGATCTGGACACATATCAGAACATAAAACTTATCCTAAATAAGTCATTCCAGACATCTATGATCATAGTCCAGATGGGGCAGTTGGAAGCAGAAATATCATTAATTCCCAGAAACATAGTCATTAATAATGAACCAAAAAATCATTGTTATTCTGAGATTCTTTCCAGCACTAAGATTATTACATCGCTATTTAAAGATCCAGAACCATAATTTATGATGGTAGTTGACCTTGAAATGGAAGATACCTAGCTTAACCCCAATGCCATACTTTATGTAATCATTCTGTGTTGGTACTATCATTGATGCAATCTTTGGTAAAAAATTATCAGCTTTCTAAAGATTAATTGTTTGTGGCACAAACTGGAATGCTTGAGAATTGAATAACTACTTTGCTTGAAAATCTACCAATTATTCCTACAAGTTAAACATAAATTTCTTGGCAAGGAAATCCATGCAAACCTTCACAACAAGAATATCATTCAGAACAATCCAAAATCCCGTGACTAAGCCAACTGTAGTTTTCATTTGGCAAAAGAAACTCATTTTGGTACATATTGTGTAAAACAGAGGTGTACTTAAGACTACACAGCAACAACATCATTTGCAAGCCTTGAGAACTTCAAATCAGAAAAGACCACATATGCAGCATATTATTCAACACATACAGCTACTTCAAATAATAAAAAAGAAAGTTAAGGAAATAAACCAATATAGAAAATGAAAGAATAAAGGAAATGACAGACACCTAGAAATAATTACAAAACCAAATATTATTACCCAATATTTTCCAACTTTTGTTCCAAACCCATGGAATATCAGATTGTCCATAAGTACCAATGTCAAGTAAATTACATACAAAAGGGAACCCAAATCAAGCAAATAAATAAATTTAACTGAGAACAGTAGAACAAAAATTAAACTAGCATCATGAATATAAATTGCTTGTATGCAGAGTTGAGCCTTAAAAGGCAGAAACTTCTTCAACAATTATAAAAATATTACTAACAGTAAACAAGAATACTAACATAATTATATAAAGTACGATGAAAAAATTATTAAATTAAAACAAAAATCTTTTAATTGCAAACATTAATTCATCGTCTAAAACCAAAAACTAAAACTATTGCTTTTTAATGCTCTCCCGCCCCGCCCCCACCCAAAAAAAAAAATCGTAAAAATTAGAGAAACTTCTTTAGCTTAAAAAGTGCAAAAGCCAAAAAAAAAAAAGAAAAGGAAAAGAAAAAGGAAAAAAAGCAAAAACAAAAGAAGGGAAACTAAATATAAGAACTAATTACTAACCTAAACGGATTGATAACTGCCGATAGAAATAATTTCACGAGTGGTTGATTTCCATAACGCTCTTGACTCTAGGGGCATAGAGCGAGTAAACCACGGATTGCCGCTTGGCGACGCCGAGCTGCGACCTCCCTTCGGCGAATGCGGCGGCAGCCTCCGCCGGCTCGGAGAGGCGGTGGTTCTGACGGAAGGCATCGATGGTGCGGCGTTTCGCGTACTCCCTTATATTGTAGTCCGTGAACTCACGCGCCGTCCGAAGTAGTGACCGGAAAAGCGAGAGCACTTCGCTGCGCGTGGGCGCCGAACCCATTTCTTTTCCCCTTTTCGTTTTTGCTTTTTCTCTGCTTTGCGCCTTCTGGCCTCTTCCCCTACGTGTAGATATAACAAAGCTGTGTGTATATAGCATTTCCTTTCTTAATTTTGGATTTTTGTATATGAGTGAGAAGTTTCAGGGACCAAATTGCAATTGCTGAAGAAAATTTTTTGGTCAATTTTGATTTTAAATGTTAAATCAATTTTAATTTTGACAAAAAGTACAGATCCAAAAGAATATCACTTTGATTAGAACAATCATTTACAAAAATTTACTGGGGTGTTGCAAATTGAGCTTTATTTATTTAAATTCTTCTTAATTCCTACATATAATAAGTAAATAATGAGCCAAAAAAAACTGCAAAGCGAATATTCTTCAATCTTTCTTCATTGCAAAAGAAAGCTAGTAAATATATAAGTTTTTGTTTTTTTAACTTTTTAATTAGTTTAAGATAAATTTAATGGAGAGTAAAAAAGAAAATAGAAGATTATGATATATGTTTTACTATTATTGGCCATTACTAGTTCTCTCCTCTGAGTTCATGGCAAATTAAATTATTAAATTTGAGGTTGTGATTGTTTGTAGAGTTGTATATCATGTTTGATGTTTTAAAGATTTGGGGTTTGTTTTGGTATTTTTGAAGAATGAAAATGAGATATGAGGTTGTAAATGATTGTGAGATAAAATATAATAATTATAGTGATGAGATGTATTAATGAAATTTGATGTTGTAAAATAAAGTATAATAATTATAGTGATGAGATTGTTTTAAGATATGTTAGAGAAATTTATATGAGATTATGAAATTGTTGTATGATTTTTTTTATTTTTTTTGAATTTGCTTGGGATATTTATATTTAAAAAAATATTAATAACTCTATTATAAATTTATTAATATCAAAATTTATATTTGTTAAGTTAAATATGAAATCTATTATAATTGCAGTGAATTTATCCATAATTAAAAAAAATAAATCATTTTGCCCTTTTTAAAAAAAAATTTGCACTTCTATTTTAACAAAAATATAGCTCCACCTTACTTGCTGATGGATGTTGAATCTAACAAAAATAAATTCCTACTTTAGAAGTATAATTTGTAATTAATGATGAGTAAGGTTGTATTCCACAGTGATTGGTAAATTTTGTTTCTACCAAGTTTACTAAATAAAATAAAATAGAAGGGTGGGGAGAGGGGGGGACTTTATAAAACCAAAAACATGGAATCTTAAAGTGAAATAAATCACAAATAAAATAAGAAATCAATAAAAATTGAATCTAGTCTAAGGTAAAATCTCAGTTTGGTTCACAAATCTGGTCATTGATGCAAAGATTAATTCCTCGTTTCTTGAATAAATTGGTTATAGTTACTTAAATGTTCTAATAACTAATCTCTCCTTACTATTTTGATAACTAAGAGAAGTTCGTTAGTTATGTAAACATATTAAATTTTTGATCAATTGAGAAGTGACACGTGTAAAATAATATATTAAATATTAATTTAAAATTTTCTATTTAAAATTTGGGATATATTAAATTTAATTTCAAAAGATAAATAGTTAATTTTAATTAATAATTTAGTATTTATTTTATATTCAAATCATGTATTGACACGCGTCAAAGATAAAGTGTTTGCATCCACAAACCAATCAAATCAAAGATATTTGATACTGATATTATCTTTTAATATTTGATATTATCAAAACAAATATATCCCAAATTATCTCTTGATATATAATATTATCTTATCAAAGAGACAGCCTTTGAAGTATTCGAGTCAATCTAAAAATCTTCCTTTAAGCACATATATAAAGGGGTGATTTCAGCCCATTTGACACAACATAAATTCCAACAGATAAGAGAAACATGGAAGAAGTCCAACAATTCTCTCAACCAAATTCAAAGAGATCCACGATGTTTAAGGCGTTCTTCACAGAACTAATATATTTTTGGCGTTTGATTCGAGATCAAGGTGCGAAGCCCTTGAATTGCCATTATTTTATTCAAGAAGATCCACGACATTCAAGGTGTTCTTCGCGAGACTCATATATTTCTAGTTTTTGATTCGAGATCAAGGTGTGAATCCCTCGAATTAGCATTATTTTTATTCAAGGAGTTCCACGACGTTCAAGGCATTATTCGTGGAACTTATATATTTTTTACGTTTGATTCAAGATCAAGGTGCGAATCACTCGAGTTGGTGTTATTTTTATTCAAGTCAAATTTAAGGGAGACCCATGGTGTTTAAGGCATTTTTCGCAAAGCTCATTAAATTCAAGATTATATTTGAAAGAGCAGAATCAGAGGATTAGATTAGAGATAGAATACATAGTTAATTGATTGATAGATTTTAATTTTATTTGTACAATATTTCTTATCTTGTAATTTTATTTATTGTAGACAAAGAAAATTTGTTGTTATAAATTTTGGCATGCCTAGTGGGACCATCTCTACCTCTTATCTCTTCCCTTCATCAAGTTGAAGTATCATGGCTACTAACAAGACTCTTGCATCGAAGATGACTACCTCAAATTCCATAAATGCTAGAGTAAGAAGTATTCGCGTCACCACAAGGAGTATGTCCAAAAAGTCACAAACATCCTCGGAGGTAAATCCTTCACTTGAGTTGTGGAGAAGGCATTGTTGCATGCCATTGATATTAATGAAGGTGGTGTAGACTCAAAAGAAGAATCAACACCATCAATTTCTCGTTCAACCTCAAGTTCCTCAAGCATGGCGCCGATGATGGTGACAAGTGCTACAACTTTAGAGAAACAAATTACTAATTTGACAAAGATTATTGAAGGATTGACAAAGCATATCCAAGAGCAAGATTATCAAATCTTCAAGTTGATGAATAAGGTGGATAATGTTGAGACTAGTTACGTGATGGAGAAACAAAATATAAGCTCAAGATGAAGGCGAAATATTCACAAAAAGGCAGCCAGTTGATAATGAAAATCGTACAGCAAAGGAACTACAAGTTTCCACCGATAGACTAATTCCTGTTGACCAGCTGAGGGAGTTTATCATGGGAACTATCAAAGACAGGTTCGAAGAGAGCTCTAAGTCATTTATGACTTATTCCAAGCCATACACTCAAAGAATTGACAACCTAAAGATGCCAATTGGTTATCAGCCATCGAAGTTTTAGCAGTTTGATGGCAAAGGCAATTTAAAATAGCATGTGGCCCACTTTATCCAAACTTGTAATAATGCTGGGACTTATGGAGTCACCTAGTAAAACAATTTGTTCGATCGTTGAAAGGCAATGCTTTTGATTGGTATACTAACTTAGAAGCGGGCTCAATTGATATTTAGGGACAATTGGAGCAAGAATTTCTCAATTGCTTCTACAGTACCCGAAGGATAGTTAGTATGATTGAACTTAGAAATTCTCACCAATGGAAAGAAGAACCAGTTATTGACTATATCAATCGCTGGAGAAACTTAAGCCTCAATTGTAAAGATTGACTATCGAAAGCTTCAGCCATCGAGATGACATTCAAGGTATACATTGGGGGCTCCGATATATTCTCCAAGGAATTCAGCCCAAAACATTTGAAGATTTGGCTACTCGAGCCCATGATATTAAGTTGAACATGTTTGCTAGCGGAGTAGAAGGACCACCAATTTAGGAGCCTCATAAGCCTAAGGAAAAGCAAGAATTTAAGAAAGAGGGCAAACCTCTTGCTAAAGTGCAAAGTAAAAAAGCTATAACAATAAATGCAACACCCATCAAGTTTTGTACAAAGGCAGAAATCACAAGGGATGAAAAGAAAGATATCCCCTAAGAAAGAGGACAAAGCAAATTAACTTTAAAAGAGATGCAAGCTGACACATACGCATTCCTCAATTTGGACGTTTCTGGAATATTTGATGATTTGCTCAATGCAAACCTTATTGAATTACCTGAAATGAAGCGACCTGAAGAAGCTAAGAAAATTGATGACCCAAAATATTGCAAGTACCATCGGTTGGTGGGTCATCCAATCCATGACTGCTTTATATTTAAAGATAAAGTGATGCAATTGGCTAGACAAGGGAAAATCTCACCTGAGGAGGACAATGTTGCCTCAAATCATGCTACAATTGAGATTGAAAAGGATGTACTTGGTGATCACGACAGTGATATCGTGTGCTTCATGATAAGTGAAGAAGAGATTTCCTCTCGTGAAAAATGTTTATCTGATGAAGAAAATCATTATGTAATTAAGGAGTGCATGTCAGCAATAACTTTCATTGATGAAGATTTTTTGCTTAGCTCCAAGCCCCACAATAGGCCACTGTTTGTTACTGGTTGTGCTCGTGAACAAAAGATAAATAGAATTTTGATTGATGGAAGCTCTACAGTTAATATCTTGCCATTGTGTGTGCTAAAGGATTTAGGAATCTTTATAGATGAATTGACAAATAGTCGCTTGATGATCAAAAGGGTTTAATCAAGGGGGCAAAGGGCTCTTGGAATAACAAGGATAAAGCTATTGATGGATGATATGTTGTCAACGACATTGTTTCATGTCATAGATGCTAAAACATCATACAATATGCTTCTAGGCTGACCTTGGCTACATGAAAATGGTGTGGTTCTTTCTAATTGGCACAAATGTATCAAGTATTGTTGAGAAAGTGTGGTAAAGAGAGTGCTTGGAGATAGCAAACCTTTCACTGAAGCTGAATCACACTTAGCAGATGCCAAATACTTCATCAAAAGTCTGAAAACTACTAAAGCCAGAGAATAGGAGGATCTAAGCAGCAAGATGACCTTGATGAAGGAAACAAGGTTAAAAAGTTGACTCCAATATGTCATAGTGAAGATCATGTAAAGGGTGAGTTACCTTTAGTAAGATCTAAATCATTGAAGGAATTAACATTTTCTTTAACCAAGCTTGATCTGAATAAGCCATCCACACAACCATTGAAAGGATTTGTGTGCCCAACTCAAGGAGTCAAAAAGGAACATGGAGAATCTCTAAAAGCCTATAAACTTCTTGTCAAAGTTGGATATAATCTGCAAGAACATTCCATCTTAGGAAGACTTTCCTTTGAGGCTTTCGGCAAGCAAACTTATGGGCTTAATACTACCTAAAAAATGTTGAAAAAAAAGGGTCGGGGTATCTAAAGCTCTCGGATGGGAATTGGATTTGTTCCCCAAAATCCCATTCACATTGCGATTAGGAGAGCCAGCAGTAATAATACAGTTGGAGAGGAATTTTTCTCAACATATGATGTTTTTGATGAAAATGGGAAGAAAGTCCCACGAATCTTAGTTTTCAATAGACTTGGGAAACGACAGCACAAAAGAACCTACAATTGAAGACCAAAAATGCCAAAGTTCTTGAAGTAGGTTAGCGAGCCAAAAAAGCTTAAGAGTTCAGTTCCTTCATGTATGAAACGACGCTCTATTTTGAATATATCATATGGTAGGACCCTGAAGGTTAAACTGCGAACCATTATCTTCACACAAACTCAAATTGACGAAGAAAGTGATAGAGAAAGCGTGGCCTATTTATATCATATTATTGTTAGTGATAGTCGGCACACTTATCAAAATGCTGCAAATCATCTTTCTAAGCAAATCCCCAAGCTTATCAGTAGTGGTTACATAAGTGAAAAGGATAGTATCATCCAAACAGTTTATATAAGAAAAAGAGATGGGCAAATAAGGGCGTGTGTAGAATTCAGAAAGATTAAGCCTGTGGAAGAGGATATTGTGCTAGCGTACCATATTACTTTAAGTGAAGAATTTTTGATTGAAGAAGAAGACACTGAAACTGCTTCTCCTGAGTTTGAAGAAGGTGTTAAAGCCACTGTAGATGAATTGAAGGAAATCAATTTAGGTGATGCCAATGATTCGTGACCTATCTACATTAGTACTTTGCTGACTGCTATGGAAGAAGAAGTATATGTTAAGCTATTACATGAATTCAAAGATGTGTTTACACGGTCATACAAAGAGATGCCTGGGTTAGATCCAAAGGTAGTAGTTCATCATTTATTAATAAAGAAAGAAACTAGTCCAGTTAAGCAAGGCCAATGGTGATTTCACCCTAAATTGGTTCCTTTGATTGAAGCTGAAGTAAATAAGCTCATCAAGGTTGGGTTTATTCAAGAAGTCAAGTATCCAACATAGATCTCTAGCATCGTTCCAGTAAGAAAGAAAAATGGCCAAATTCGAGTTTGTGTTGACTTTAGGGACTTGAATGGTGCTTATCCTAAGGATGATTTTCCATTGCCTATTGCAAAACTCATGATTGATGCTACCACAGAGCATGAGGCACTATCGTTTATGGATGGATCGTCGGGGTATAATCAAATACGCATGTCTCCAAGAGATAAGGAGTTAACGACATTTCAAACTTTGAAGGAAATATACTACTACAAAGTAATGCCGTTTAGACTAAAAAATGCTGGTGCCACATATCAAAGGGCAATGCAGAAGATATTCGATGACATGCTTCATAAAAATATTGAATGTTATATTGATGATGTGGTTGTCAAGTCCAAAGGCAAGAAGATCACATACAAGACTTGAAATAAGTTTTCAAACGCTTGAGAAAATACCAACTCAAAATGAATCCATTCAAGTGTGCATTTGGTGTCACATTGAAAAAGGTTCTAGGATTCATTGTTCATCATTGAGGCATAGAAATAAAGCAAGCAACAATTGATGCAATTTTAAAAATGCCTGAACCTCTAGGTATCCATGAACTTAAAAGTTTGCAAGGAAAGTTAGCTTATTTGCGGAGATTCATATCAAATTTAGCTGGTAGGTGTCAACCATTTAGCTATCTCATGAAGAAGGGCGTTCCATTTGAGTGGGATAAAGTTTGCAGGAATGCTTTTAAAAGTATAAAAGTTTATTTGATGAAACCTCATGTGTTGGTCGCACCAATACTTGGACGTCTACTGATTCTTTATATTGCTGCTCAAGAATGTTCTGTTGGAGCTTTATTGGCGCAAGAAAATGATGAAAGAAAGGAAAATGCCTTGTACTACTTGAGTAGAATGATGATGCCAAATGAGTTGAAATATTTGCCAATTGAGAAAATATGTTTGGCTCTAATTTTTGCAATTTAAAAGTTGAAGCATTACTTTCAAGCTCATAGTGTTCGTCTTGTCTCAAAAGCAAATCCACTAAAATATGTCATGTCAAAATATGTCCTCTCTGATAGACTCGCAAGATGGTATCTTCAGTTGCAATAATTTGAAATCATCTATATCCGGCAGAAGGCAGTAAAAGGACAAGTTTTTGTTGACTTCTTGGCTAATCACCCCATTCCAGCTAAGTGGGAGTTATCTGATGATTTACTTGATGAAGATGTCTTAATGGTTAAAATCACACCTCCTTGGAAGATGTACTTTGATGGAGCATCCCATAGGGAAGGAGCTGGTGCTGGAGTGGTATTCATCACATCTAATGATGAAGTATTACCATATTCCTTCACTTTAACTGAAAATTATTCCAATAATATTGCTGAATATCAAGCTCTTATTCTTGGATTAGAAATGGCGGTTGACATAAAATAATTGCACCTTAAAGTTTATGGAGATTCTAAGTTGGTGGTCAACCAGTTGCTTGATCATATGAAGTCAAGAAGCCTGAATTACTTCCATACTTTAATTATGCAAAAAAGCTCATTAGATGGCTTAGGGATGTAGAAATTGAACACGTGCTAAGAAAGGAAAACAAGCAAGCTGATGTATTAGCTAAATTGGCCTCTTCACTTGCTGTACCTGAAAGTGAAGTGAGAATTCCAACATGTAAAAGTTGGGTTATATTGCCAATCTTCAAGGATAAGGATTATGAAGAAGATGAAAGCCATGCTGTTCAAGTATTCGAAATAGAAAAAGAAGATTGGCGCCAACAATTCGTGGACTATTTGAAGTATGAAAAGCTACCAAATGATCCACGTCGTGCGACTCACTTCATCTATTACAAAAGTGTACTTTATAGGCGATCAATTGATGGGGTCTTCTTGTGTTGTTTAAGTGATGATGAAGCTATCCAAGCCATAGAAGACGCTCATTCCGGAGTTTGCAGCACCTACCAGTTAGGTCCAAAATTACATTTTCTGATAAAAAGAATGGGCTACTACTAGTCGACAATGGTAAAGGATTGCATGAATTATGCTAAAAGATGCTAAGCTTGCCAATTTCATGCAAATTTCATTCACCAACCACCCGAGCTATTACATCAGACTATTACTTCATGGCCCTTTGATGCATAGGGTTTAGATGTGGTTGGACCCATAACAAAGTCATCTGCTGCGCCCTTGTATATTTTGGCTGCAATAGACTATTTCTCTAAATGGGCCGAAGTAGTACCCCTCAAAGAAGTAAAGAAGAAAAATATTGCTGACTTTATTCGTATCAAAATTATATATCGCTATGGGATTCCTCGATATATAATCACCGATAATGGAAAGCCCTTTAGTAATAGTTTGATAGATAAACTTTGTCAGAAGTTCAATTTCAGACAAAGGAAGTCTTCCTTGCATTATGTTGTGGCTAATGGTCTTGTTGAGGCATTCAATAAGACTCTGTGTAATTTGCTGAAGAAAGTAGTTTCAAAGTCAAGGAGAGATTGACATGAAAGAATTTGAGAAGCTTTATGGGTGTATCGAACTACTCATTGGTTTATGGTGTTGAAGTAGTTTTACCCCTTAAGCAATAAATTCCTTCATTGAGGATAGCCATACAAGAGGGATTGACTGAGGAAGAAAATGCACACCTACGTTTTGAAGAATTGGAGGCCCTTGATGAGAAAAGATTGGAAGTATAGCAAAAACTTGAGTGTTATCAAGCTCAGCTCTATAGGGCATTTAACAAGAAAGTGAGATCATGCTGTTTTCAAGTTGGGGATTTGGTGTTCGTTGTGAGAAGACCCATAATCACAACTTATCAGATTGGGAATACGTTCACATCAAAATGGGATGGTCCTTATATTATCAAAGAAGTTTATACAAATAGTGCATATAAGTTGGTTGCTGAAGATGGATTAAGAATTGGCCCTATAAATGGGAAGTTCTTGAAGTACTACTATGTATAAATTTGGAAGATAGCTCCTTGACGCATAAGCCTAAATTGCATGTTTTTCTTTGATGCACGAGCCTAAAATGCATATTACTCCTAACCAACATGAGTATAAACTGTGAACGGTATCCACCAAAGGTAGTGCATGTGGATAAACTGCTAACTTACCCCACTAAAGGCATTTTACGTGATTAAAATATCAAATCCCCCCACCTAGTCTAAGGTGGTTAAGAAATGGATACTCCTAGCCCGCATGAGTATAAACTGTGAACGGTGCCCCCTTCCAAAATGTCACTTTCTTTGAACTACGTTATGATTTGATCCCTTTATTGGGTTCGTAGGCAGCTTAGATATTCTCTAAATTCAGTCATGAGTTTATTTTAAATTATATTTTTTCTTTATTCAAAAAAAGAAAAGAAAAATATTATCTAGTTGTTTTTATTAAGTTAGAGGTTTTTTTTTAAGTTAAAAAATAAAAAATAAAAATAAAAATGAAAATAGTTTAGTTGTTTTTTTTTTGAGTTTGAGTTAATTAGTTGGTTGAGTTTTTTAAAAAAAGGGTTGTTTAGTTGTTTTTATTAAGTTAGAGTTTTTTTTTAGTAAAAACAAAAATAATAATAATAGTTTAGTTGTTTTTATTAGTTTGAGTTAATTAGTTCGTTGAGTTAAAAAAAAAGTTGTTTAGTTGTTTTTACTAAGTTAGAGTGTTTTTTTTTTAAAAAGTTAGTTGTTTTTATTAAGTTTGAGTTTTTTTAATTAAATATATATATAGTTTAGTTGTTCGAGTTAATTAATTTGAGCTTGGTCAAAAAAAAAATTGAGAGAGAAATTAAAAGATTGCAAGATAGAAAATAAAGATATCTTCTATGTAATCTCAAAAAAAAAAAAAAATAACAAATCTAGCATAGTTTATTAAAAAAAAAAAAGAACAAAAAGTTCTACATAAATTTCAAGTAAAAGGACTCAAGTTCTTCAATTCTTCCTTGACAGCCTCCAAGTGTTCCATCAAAGTTCACAAATTCAATGGAGGAGTATTCTTGATAACAGCAATTTTCTCTTCAATTTCACGAATTTCAACTTGAGCACTTTGAAGAAGTTGTTGTTGGTGTTTCAATGATGAAGTCAAGTTCTTTTTGCATTCCTTCAATTTTTCAAGCTCCTTTCCAACACATTCCAACTCTTCTTGGGTGAATTGAATTTGGTTCATTTCTTTGTTTTCTCTAATTTGAGTATTATGGAGATGACTTTTGACTTCATCTAGTTGTTGTGCAAGAATTTCATTGGATGATTTCTCAAAAGATGATGACTTTGCCTCATCATATGCAGCAACCTTGTCAAAAAGTACTTGCAATAATTCTTTTACATTGGATATGTCAAATTTGTTAAAGCCCCTCATTGATTCAAACACAAATTGAACATTATCCTTGATAGATGAGATGGAATCAAGTGGAGTATTTGCTATTCTCTTGTGGAGACCATCCCACAACATTTGAAGATACTCTTTTTGATGATTAAGTACAAATTTCTCACGTTCAAGCACTAAAATTGGAGCATAAGGAGATGGTCGTTTAGCTTTCATATTATAGAATGCCTCATTTTGCATGGTTGTGTCAATTAGAGTGTTCATGACCAATAAGTTAGGTCACATGATTGATCCTCGGCTACCTTGGGATGCCGCATCTTCATCAACATTAAGAATTTCATTTTCTAGCTGAAATGGTGCACAATTTAGGTGAGCAAACGACCAAAATGTGGCTTATTTAAAGGAAAAAAAAAAGGATGGAGAAAATCAAAATAACCTCTTTGGCAATGTTTTCTATTAGCAAAGAATCACTTGGCTTTGGAGATTTGGAGACCCTTTTTAAGCCTTTTCCAATGACGATCTGCATTACTACTGCTGTTCATTTTTAAAGGATAAGGATTCCTTCTCTTTTCTTTTAGAGGCTTAATATCTTCTAGGTTGGAAGGATTTTGAATAGTTTGAGTAAGTGGTCTATCCCCTTTATCATGATCCTTGTCCTTAAGGAAAATTTTGATTGACTTCAAGTTTATTAATTGTGTAATATTTTCATGAAAGTAATCTCCATGAATTTTAGTCCACTACTTCTTGTAAGCATCCGAAGAGAATTTTTTTACATTTAGGGGCACACAAGAAAGCCATACTGTAGACATAGAATTATGCAAAGTGCATAAATGCTAATAGCAAAGTCCTTCATCCAAATCGGCTATGCGAATATCATGAGCAAGAATTCTAGGAACTCCTTGATAATATCCAAATTGAAAATTGAAGCGATGAGGACTATAAAGTTTAATAATAAAGTAGTTGCCTTGCCGCAAAGGAAGATAATTTGAGCGAATAGCAATGAAATATTTTTGCTCCAATTCTCTAACCTTGCCATCATCAATATATGGAAGTCCTTTGTCTTTGGTAATCATGATGCAAGTCTAGGAAACAAAATCCCCTTTGTGAATTCTCCTACAGGCCTCCTTTGGATCATAATATTTTGCGCTTCCTTCGCCAGAATAAACTGCCATTTTTGGGCCACATACTCTTTGCCAAACTTGATAATGTATTTTGAAGTAATGCACTAACCAAGCATAGACAAAGTCGATGGGAAAAGAAGAATGGACACGACTCGACCTCGGAGAACTTGAAATTTTATTCAAACCATTGTAGATGCTGGCTAAAATTGGAATAGCAAGACTAACCTTTCTATCAGTAGCCATGATGCATGCTATCTTGAAAGTGTTGGGACGTATTAAATTGACATCATTGGTAGGAAGAACAAACGAGCAAAGCTAACAAGCCAAGAATGCCGCCAAATAGGTTTCTTCTCTCAAGTTCCCAAGAATTCCAAGTTTTGAAAATAATGCCTCCTCCAGGGTAGACCATTTTCCATGAATGCCAAAATCACTAAGAGGATTATGAGTTGATTTGGGCCAGACTGTCTTTTTCTCCTTACGTGGTGGTGGTTGATGGTATTTTATGACTTTCCAGGATCAATACTTCACAAACTTCTCTATAGTAACTTGAGAAAGTTGACCTCCATGGGCACCCCTTTGAAGTAAATGATAAGTTTAAAATAAGTATTTGCAATAATTGGGAATAATTTACTTCTTGTTTCGTCAACTCCAGTAAGCTCCTTAGCGCAAGGAATCACTTCATCATAAAAAAATTCCCATCATAGAGAGGCTTGCAAGGTTGTGCAAATCCCCATCGATATGGATAGTTCTCTAAAGAAAGCAAAAAACATATTTGTAAATGGACACCATGCCTTGCTAAATGCTATGATAATCTCAGGATTCCGATCATATGTGAATAATGAAGCATACACTGGATCATATACTTCTGTGGCAATCAACTTGTGCTTGCATCGGCTAAGGAAATCTTTAGTCCACTCCCAATATCCTTTGATATAATGGAATTCACCATTAAATTGAAGGGTTTATCCCCATCTGGCTTTTCCCTTGATAATGTTGCGACCCAATGTTGGCAAAGGAATTGATTTATTTGATTGTTGATGATAAATTAATTCATTTGGAGGACAACGATGAGTTGCCCTTAAAGCCCACACCTTGGAAGTTTTGATCTCTTGAGACCACTCCTTAATATGAAGTGAATTGGTCAGTTGTGGCCACTTTGTTGTATATCTACCAATAAGTGAATTATAAGTAGTCAAAAGTGTGCCTTTCTCCATGGATTGATTCTCTTCGTCAAGGATAATCAAATGTTGTACTCCAACGCTAGTTGAAACATCCTCAAAGTAAAGCATGATACAATCTGCAAGGATACTAGAAAAGTTAATCAAGTTGTTGAAAAATAAAAGAAAAGAAGAAGAAAATAAGATGTTTAAAGAAGATTGATAGTCATAAAGGAATCAAGTAATGGCGGAGATGACTTACTTGAAATATACTCGTTAATTGATAGCTTGGTGAAACTTGTGTTCTGTTGATAATGGATGCCAAAGAATGGACGAACAATCTTTTTTCAATTGCAACAATTGATCCTTGAATGAATGGAGTTGATAATTGTGTGAATTCTATAAAACTCCTTCTATCAAATAGTTGGTGTGCAAGGATAAAGAAAGGAATGAATAATTGAATGGAGAAGTGAATGAACCCAAATATTCCAACTTAAACTTTCAGAGCTTCTCCAAACAATTAGTATGATGGAATTAACTTGATGGAATGTTCTTTTTATAGTATGCTTTTCAAGAGTTCTATTCCAAATAAAATTAGGAATGAAATCCAAGTTCATGTTAACTTGATATCATGCAAATAGAATTTTGATTTCAAAGGAATAATCAAAAATCTAGCTTACACAGTTGAAGTCAGAATTACACAGAAAACATGACTCAAATTATTTTCAATTTGCAGTTAAAAAAAAAAAGAGAAAAAGGGGAAGTCAGTACTGTAAAGGATTGTTCCCAAACTCCAATTTGCTTCTGTGTTTTTTAGTTTCTGTTTGACTGATATGCTCCCCATGGCAGCAAAAGTTTGTTGGCAATAGGCAAAAGCTTAATGACGTGTGCATTCCTTGGCCAATTTGATCATGTTTGGCAATTTTGAATCACTTGGCCACGAAGATAATTTAGGGAAAATTGACAATTGAGAATGTCAATTGTGCATGTGGGTCCATAATTATTTACAAATATATATATAAATTCAATGGATGAACTAAACCTTGCTGCCATAGATTTTTCTATAAAGAAGTAATTTTGGGCTTATCATGTGAATTTTGATATGGGCTTTGGTTCGGCCCACATATGTTCTCATATACTTCAAATCTCGTGTCTTTTGGGATTGATTTGCATCCCTTCGTCAAGCCTTGAAGTGGGAGCATTTGTAAACATATTAAATTTTTAACCAATTAAGAAGTGACACGTGTAAAATAATATATTAAATATCAATTTAAAATTTTCTATTTAAATTTTAGGATATATTGAATTTAATTCCAAAAGATAAATAGTTAATTTTAATTAATAATTTAGTATTTATTTTATATTCAAATCAAGTATTGATGTGTGTTAAAGATAAAGTGTTTGCATCCACAGACCAATCAAATCAAAGATATTTGATACTGATATTATCTTTTGATATTTGATATTATCAAATTAAATATATCCCAAATTATCCCTCGATATCTAATATTATCTTATCAAAGAAATAGCCTTTGAAGTATTTGAGTCAATCTAGAAGTCTTTCTTCAAGCACCTATATAAAGGGGTAATTCTAGCTCATTTGACACAACATAAATTTCAGTAGACGAGAGAAACTTGGAAGAAGTTCAACAATTCTCTCAATTAAATTCAAGGAGATCTACGACGTTCAAAGCATTTTTTGAGGAACTCATATATTTTTAGCGTTTGATTCGAGATCAAGGTGCAAAGCTCTCAAATTGGCATTATTTTATTCAAGGAGATCCACGACGCTCAAGACGTTCTTTAGGAAACTCATATATTTTTTATGTTTGATTCGAGATCAAGGTACGAAGCCCTCGAATTGGCATTATTTTATTCAAAGAGATTCACGATGTTCAAGGTGTTCTTTGTAGGACTAATATATTTCTAACTTTTGATTTGAGATCAAGGTGCAAATCCCTTGAATTGGCGCTATTTTTATTCAATGAGATCCATGACGTTCAAGGCATTCTTTGCAGAACTTGTATATTTTTGACGTTTGATTCGAGATCAAGGTGCGAAGCCCTCGAGTTGGCGTTATTTTTATTCAAGTCAAATTTAAGGGAGACCTACGGCGTTTAAGGCGTTTTTTGTGGAGCTCATTAAATTCAAGATTATATTTGGAAGGGAAGAATCAGAGGATTAGATTAGAGATAGAATCCATAGTTGATTGATTGATAGATTTTAATTTTATTTGTACAATATTTCTTATTTTGTAATTTTATTTATTGTAGACAAAGAAAATTTGTTGTTACAATTTCCCTTGCCAATAACAACCTTAAAGAAACTCTTATGAGATTTAATTTATCAACAGCATTAGAAAAACTAGAAAGACCTAGCCCCAGCCAACAAACAAGCAGAAGCGGGGTTCATTTAAACTAGATTATCTATCCACATAACACAAATCATACATGTGGTCACCACACATAAGTTTGTTATTTGCCATAAATATTAGAACAATTAAATAATTATGGATTTAATGTTTAAATTGATAGAACAATTATTCTAACCTATCAAATTTAGGCATTAAACTTAACAAACCTGAATAATCATAAGAAAAACAGAAGATAAATAAATACTCATGAAATGAGAAATATGAATAAAACTATTTAGATTTTACAAATATTGAAGAACCAAAACTTCAATAATTCCTTAGGCTAGAAGAAGAGTTTAACAACTCATGTCTAAGAGAAAAATACAGGAAAAAGTAAAATATGCTAAATGAAAGAATGAAAAGCTTCCTATGAAAGATATCTAGTTCTCTATAAATAGCCTATTACTCCTAATACAATTCGGAAACTAATAAGAGTCCTGGAAAACTCAAATTATTCTAATTAAAGAAACATAAATTAAAATATTCCAAATATATACAATTGCCAAAGTAGATTGAATGCTTCCGAATCAAATTTTACATAATAGTCTTGGGAAGCAAGGACATGCCCACACTCAAATTATTTTCTCTTTCATTCCTTGTCTCCTTGGGAATGCAATATTTTTTCCAAACATGTCAAATGCTCGATTTTCAACTGCATAAACTCAAATATTCAATTTGCTTTACAAAATATAAAATGAAAATTAAAACCCAACAATTAAGCATTTTTATTGTTAATCACAAGGGGAAATTATACAAATAAAAAGACAAAAATGCAACTTAACAAATTCCCCCACACTTAGACAATGCTTGTCCTCAAGTATACGATAGTTCCAATATATCAATATTTCTCACAATCCTTTCTTTCTATTTCTCCACTTGTCCCCAAACAGTTCAATTTATCACATTTTGGAGGGTTAAATCAAGACACAAGTAAGAACATGCACTTCATAAAAAAAACCCTTATAGATCACATAAATAACCTAACACCCTAGCAATCTCTTTGAACTTGAAATGTAAAAAGGATCTAATACTTTTTCATTTAAGTATATTTTAAGTCAAAACATTGAAGGACAACTATCAAAAACCTGCAACGATATCACATACTCATAGAAGAATAGCAAGTCGGATGCAAGAAAACATAAGGGATAAAAGGGAAAAACCTTATTCGATCTCTCTCCCTTTTTTTTGGCACTAAATTCAGTGCATGGACCAACCTTTTTACGCGAATATAGACATTTGTGATTAATGCACTTGGTTACTCAACCAGCCACAATTTGTCTAGAATGTCACGTGACCTTTTTATGCAAATACAGACATTTGTGACGAATGCACCCAGTTACTCAACCAGTCACAAACTTAGATGGTTATTATCCTTCCTCATAATCACTTTATTTTAGTGATTAGCGAAGTAATTTTGCCTCTTTTTTTTTTTAGAAAGAGAGGTTAAATGGTCACACCTAGTTACCTTCACTGTCTCAGTACATTCAACTCAATAATTCGACTCAAATATGTTCATCAAGGTAAGTTTTAGAAAAGTTAACCCGCTATGCATGATAATTATTGGGTGATGTGCACTAATTCCCTCCTACATTTTTCATCCAAATTTACCAACAAGGTAGCAAGTAAAGTGTAATAAACAAGCAATCAACTACTCATGCCATTCTTTCAATGTGTCCTAATTCAACCCAATTAATTATTACCTTAAGGACAAGCATCGAAAAGAGGCAAAAGGTCAATGAGAAAAATTAACTAATTAAGAATTAAAGCACACTTTGAAAGCAAATACAAAGAATAAAAAAGCCTTTTCATGCATGTTTGAAGCAAAATGAATCTAAATTTTCCTCCCCCACACTTAAACCAAACATTGTCCTTAATTTTTCAAACTAAGAATGTAAATGCAGAAAAAAAAAATGTGGAAGAGGAACTCCCTTGAGGAGAAGAGGTCTACATAACTTCAAGGAATGGGTGGAACTAGGGGTGAGAAACCAACATGAGCGAAATAGGCTATAAGGTTGGTCTCTATATGTGAAAGCTGGTGGCAAAGAGCATAAAGATAATTGTCACGAGTCCTTGGTTTAGCTATAGCAGGGGTGTGTGAGGTTCCCTTGTCATCATCAAAAACCCTCATACGTTTTCGTAATATATTGGGTCTTGGAGAGCAAAAATAAAACACACCATTCTATCTACCAAGTAGGCCCATCCCTTCTAAACAATTCAAATCCAAAGGTTTCATATACGACCAAATGTGTAATGAATGATCCTAAGATCAAAACATGTTTGTTAGCTAAGACACTGGCAAACTGAGTAACCAACCAACACCTATGGTTAACTTTCACATTGTTAAGCATGCACTACAGAAAACAAAACTTAGCTTTTAATAGAACACCAGCAGAATCCTTCTTAAAAGAAAATGCAAGAAAACGATGAGCATATTTCAAGTCAAGATCAACAAGAAAAGTATCTTTGGATTTGCTAAGATCATAAGGGATAGGTGTGTTTTGAGTCAAAGATCTATAAAGCGTTTGAGGCATAAACTCAGTACTGAAATCACATCTATTGTTTAAATATTCATTAGAATGTGCATAATCAAGTGTGATAAAATCAAATGCCAAGTTAAATTAAGTAACAGACAAGCTAAACCTTTGACCTGTTAATCAAAATGCAATCACATTAGAAGTATTCAAAGAGATATCAACAGGTTTGTTAAACTCAAAAATAGTATAGAATTCACGCACAAGTTCAACATATGCTGGATAACAAATTCAAAAATAAGGGCACCATCTAATACTATCAATTAATCGATCAACATCAGCACAAATATTTAAAGTCTCTAGAGTGGGATAGTGAATATATTTATAGGGGATGATTGGTTTAGAGCAAACCTCATTGTATCTATCCTATTCATGAGATGTAGTGAACTAGAGAGGCCCATGCAAGTCAAATTTTATGGTTGGAAGGATAGTTTTCCCTTTTCCAAGTCGAGAATGACATCAAATTTTGGATGAAGTAGATGGCCTAACATTAGCAATTGAAGTAGTTAGCAGTTGAGATGATTCCAAGAGGAATTTAGCTGAACATGGATGTGTTCCCGAATACTCTTGGCCTGTTGAGAATGTGTTGCCAGCTATTTTTATTTCATGTTTGGGTGAGTAGTTTATGGTGAGGGAAGGCATTGGTGATGGTGATGGAGATGATAGGTTGAAGATGGTATGATGGATTTGTGAGGTTTTCTGGGAAAAGAAGTTGAATTCAATTTTGACTCTCTTTTCCAATTTTTTAAAATAAAAAAATATAAAAATATTAATAGAAAAAATAAAAAGAAAAAAGAAAAAAAATAATAATGAAAAACAATAAAAATAAAAAAATGAAAAAATTAAAAATGGAAAGTTGGTGTGGGAGGTGGCAAGAGTGGTGGTATTGGAAAGATAGTGGTGATGGGTTTAGGTTGAGGATGGTGGTGGTTGGTTGAAGAGCTTTTCTTGTGAATTAATTCCAACATGCTAGAAGAGGTCCTTGAACAAGGCATGGGCATGGATAGTTTGAAGAGCTTTTCTATTAAATAGCCAAACTGTGCCAGAAGAGGTCTTTGAACAAGGTGTAGACACGGGTAGATTGAAGAGCTTTTCTATCAAATAAACTATGCCCATAGGCTAGTTTAAAACACCTCTTGCATTAGAGAAAAAAAATAAATAAAAAAATAAAGCTAATTAAAGAAGATATTTTTTTTGAATATAATCAATAAACTAAATATTTGGGTCGCCTCTCAAAAGGTGCAACTCTTTAATGTCTTTGGCTAGACGTAGCTATTCCTCATGTCACAAAATTATCATCATCATTCAAATCAAAGGTTTTGTGAGTCAAAGTACTAGGATATTTCAATGTTATCATAGATATTGAATTTAACCACATTACCATCAAACTTTATAGTGAGTGTACCATCATGCACATCAATTTTAGTCGTAGAGGTTCTAAGAAAAGGTATTCCCAATAGTATTTGTGATGAATTAGAAGAGTTATCTTCAAACATGTTAAGTACATAAAAATTAGCAGGAAAAATCAACTCGTTAACTTGTATTAAAATATCTTCAAGGATTCCTTTGAGATATACAATAAACTTGTCAGCAAGTTGAAGAACTACTCCTGTTTCTTTCAAAGGACCACATTTAATGAAGAGTAGATGGAAAGAGGCATGATGTTAATTAAAGCACCAAGATCACACATAGCCTTTTCAATTCCAACATTACCAATTTTGCAAGGAATAGTAAACATACCTAGGTCCTTGCATCTGAGGGGTAATTTTTTTTGCATTACTGCTGAGACATTTCCCCCCATACTTATTCTTTCATTACCTTTTAATTTCTTTTTAGTTGTGCACAATTCATTGAGAAATTTAGCATATCGAGGTATTTGCTTGATTGTATCAAGTAATGGGATATTTACCTCGACTTTGCAAAAGGTTTCAAAAATCTCCTTTTCCTCTTCATGCATTTCAGTTTTGGTGAACCTTTCAGGAAAAGGGGGGTGTACAACCAATAGGCTTGTTCTCTTACTATTAGGTTCATGCGAATGTTAAGCTGAATCTTAGGGCATGACAATCTCTCTTCTTATTTTTTTCACTGCAATATTTTCTCATGTTTTCTTGCTAGGTTCCTTTAGCTTCTTACCATTCTTCAAAGTAATTGCACTAATGTTCTACCTGGGATTGACAACTGTTTGAGAGGGCAGCTTTCCTTGGGATTCTATCTTAATCATTGAGGTGGCTAGATGACTTATTTGGTTTTTCAGGTTTTAAATGCTTGCTCGTGTTTCTTATTGAAATTGTTGAGTGTTAGTCGCAAGCAATTTAACGATCTCTTCAGGAGACATAACTGCATTTGAAAAGGATGATTGCTATGGAGAGGGCGGCTTTTGTTGGAAGTATTGGTAATTTTGCAATCTTTCTCCATAACCGAAGTTTGAATGATCCCTTTATCCTGGGTTGTAGGTGTTTGAGTAGGAATCATATTTTCTTTGTGGTGATCCAAGAAATCCTCTTACTGCATAGGTTTGTTCACAGGAATCCTCTTAGAGCATAGGACATATATTTGTAGGATGACCAACATTAGCATATATCCCACAAGCCTTGATTTGTTGCTTATTTTCTACAACTAATTGTTGAATAAAGGAGGTTAAAGTAGAAATTTGGTGCTCAAGAGATGACTTACTTACCTTAATGACCCTTCTAGAAGGGTCCCAAGGGTATCCAAATTGTTGGGAGTTGGCAACCATTATAGAAATCAATTCCTTAGCTTCGCTTAGAGTTTTGTTCATTGTGGCTCCTTGACTTGCTGCGTCCATCATCTTCCTTTCCATTGGTAGAAGCTCTTCATAAAAGTACTGAATGAGAAGTTGCTCAGTAATTCCTTGTTGTGGGCAACTTGCACAAAGTTGCTTAAATCTTTCCCAATATTTGTGAAGATTTTCCACATCTCTTTGCCTTATCCTATAGATCTCTTTTCTAATGCTGGTAGTATGCAAAGCAAGCAACCACTTCTCAAGAAATAATTTTGCCATATCTATCCACATAGTGATAGAGCCGGGAGGTAGATAAAACAACCAATCCTTAGCTTTGTCTGCTAAGAAAAATGGAAAAGCTCGCAACTTCACTTGCTCCTTAGACACTCCTTGGGGTTTCATAGTTGAGCACACAATATGAAGTGCCTTTAAATGCTTATGAAGATCTTCATTCTCCAAGTCGTGAAAAATAGGTAGTAGATGGATTAACCCAAATTTAAACTCAAAAGGTGCTTCTAGATTTGGATATTCAATATAAAGCGATTTTTAAGTTAAATCCGATTAAGTTAACTCCCTTAAAGTTCTTTCTAGGGCCATTATTTTCTCTTACTCAGAATTGCTAGAACTGGCTAAGTTAGATGTATCTAGATCGAGATCCAAAGGTGATAATTCGCCTTTCTTTTGCAATCTATGAGTAGTCTTCTCAATCTCAGGTTCGTATTGAAGTTCACCCATACGAGAAGATCGAGACATTAAAAAAAATAAAATTATTTGACACCAATCCCTGACAACGGCACCAAAAATTTGATGGGTATCGAATCTAACAAAAATATATTCCTACTCTAGAAGTATGAATTGTAATAAGTGGTGAGTGGGGTTGTATTCCACAAGGACTGATAAATTTTGTTTCTTTCAAGTTTACTAAATAAAATAAAATAAAAGGGGGACGGGAGAGGGATTTTATAAAAACAAAAACCTAGAATCTTAAAAGCAAAATAAATTATAAATAAAATAAGAAATCAATAAGAGTGGAATCTAAACTAAGGTATAAAATCTCAGTTTGGTTCATAGATTTGATTATTGATGCAAAGATTAATTCCTTGTTTATTGAATAGACAGGTTATAGTTATTCAAATGCTATAATAACCAATATCTCCTTACTATTTTGATAACTAAGAGAAGTTCGTTAGTTATTTTCCTTGCTAATAAATAACCCCAAAGAAACGCTCCTAGGATTTAATTTATCAATAGCATTAAAAAACCTAGAGAGACCTAGTTCTAGCCAACAAACACACACAAGCGGGGTTCATTTAAACTAGATTATCTATTCACGTAACACAAATCATACATGTGGTCACCACACATAAGTTTGTTATTTGCCATAAATATTAGAACAATTAAACAATTATGGATTTAATATTTTAATTGACAAAACAATTACTCTAACCTATCAAATTTAGGCATTAAACTCAATAAACTTGAATAATCGTAAGGAAAACAGAAGATAAATAAATACTCATGAAATGAGAAATATGAATAAAACTATTTAGATTTTACAAATATTGAAGAACCAAAACTTCAATAATTCCTTAGGCTAGAAGAAGAGTTTGGCAACTCATGTTTGAGAGAAAAACACAGAAAAAAGTAAAATATGCTAAATGAAAGAATGAAAAGCTTCCTATGAAAGATATCTAGTTCTCTATAAATAGTCTATTACTCCTAATACAATTCGGAAACTAATAAAAGTCCTATTAGAATAGAAAAACTCAAATTATCCTAATTAAAAAAACAAAAATTAAAGTATTTCAAATTTATACAACTACCAAAGTAGATTGAATGCTTCCAAATCAAATTTTATATAATGGTCTTGGGAAGCAAGACACGCCCACACTCAAATTACTTTCTTTTGTCATTCCTCGTCTCCTCGAGAATGCAATCTTTGTTCCAAACATGTCAAATGCTCAATTTTCAACTGCATAAGCTCGAATCTTCAATTTGCTTTACAAAATATAAAATTAAGGTTAAAACCCAATAATTAAGCATTTTATTATTAATCACAAGGGGAAATTATATGAATAAAAAGACAAAAATACAACTTAACACTCATTTAATTACAAAATATCTGGGCTTTAATTTGCTATATTAACTTTTTTGTCGTTCATCATCTAACATATTACCAAATTAATTAACTATCAATTTTTATAAAACAAAAAATTTGTGTCAATTTATTAAATTTATTAATTACTAATAAAAAATTTAAATAAAAAATTTATTTAAATAATTAATAAATTCAGTATGTTTTTCTATTTAATTGTGAATAATTACAAATAAATAATTTGATAATTAATTTTGTATGTATTATAAATAAATTCTCTAAAAAGGAGAGCAATAACATATTAATAAATTTAATATTATTTTTTATTTAATTTGTAACACCCTTGAAACTTGGAGTTTTAAGAAAATAAGGATTTGAAAATTAAAATACTGATTAGTTGGATTTTGGGGCTCAATAAATAAATTAAAAAGGATTTAATTGTATAAAGATTGAAAGTTTGGGGTTAATTTGCAATTTACAGAAACTTAACTAAGCAATATTTGAAAGTTTTGTGGGTTTGTAGGGAATTATTATTGGTCAAAGGGGTTAATGTGAGGCAATAAATAGCTCAAGGGCTGAATTGAAGTTAGGCATAACCTTGAGGGGCTAAAATTGAAGACTGGCCAAAATATTGGGGGACCATTTGTGAAGTGGGAAAACTAGAATTTATATATACAATTCATCCCGTTTCTTCTTCATTTTTCTCCCACAGAACTCTATCTTCCTCTCTCTCTAGCTATGGCCAAACATCCAAAACCAACCTACCCAACCCACTTTCATCTCAACTCTGTGAACACACTAGTGCCAAGAACCATCAAAAATAGCCAGCGAGGTGGCCAAAAATTGCAATGAAAATCTCGATCACGGCGGCAACTGATGGGTCCAATGGAGTAGTGGTGGAAATGGATTTCTGTTTGAAGGTCTCAACTCAATGAATAGGTTGGCACCTGTAGTTTCCACAATAGACCACCACTGGCAACAAAATTGAAGAAACTCTCCACGACGGTAGGATGTGGTGCTATAACATCAAAGCCAAAATTGAAAGCCTTCCTAGTGGTGAACCGTGAAATTAAGTTAGGGTTTGTTTATTTGAGCTAAAATACTTCTTTTGGTGGTAGGATTGACCAACTCCAGTGGAGCCGGACAGTGGTAGTTGCGTAGCGGTGGCAAACAGATAGTGTAAATTGATTATGGAAATTGTATTCCAATAGTAAGGAAATTGGGCAATCAATTGAATGGAAACCCATTTGTATTACATGTGAATATATTTGTGATTAAATCTTGACAGGCTTTGTACAATTGAAAAGAATAAGTGAATCAACTAAATAACATAGCCATGCATGAGAAATGCAACACGCATGCATGCCCTTGAGCTTAGAAAAACCCAAAATTGTATTATTTCATGTTATTTTGGGCTGTTAACCCTATTACTTACAATCATAATGTCAATAATCTAAAATTGACAACTATTTATCTAGTATGGTAGTTAGGCTTTGATTAGTACAAGCAAGAAAGGGATAATCAGGTCCTTACTACATACTTATTCTCATAACATTATCTTAAATCAAAATAATAGCCCAAATATTTGGTAAAATCCAAGTTTTTATCACTTAGATCATGGTTACATAAAATTAGGGTTTTCTTCACTCAATAAGCTAATCTAACCTTAGATCACATGAAATAATACAATTTTGGGTTTTCTAAGCTCAAGGGCATACATGCATGTTGCATTTCTCATGCATAGCTATGTTAATTGGTTGATTCACTTATTCTTTTCAATTATACAAAGCTTGTCAAGATTTAAACACATATATATGCACATGCAATACAAATGGGTTTCCATCTGATTGATTACCCAATTTCTTTACTATCAAAGTGTAATTTCCACATTCAATTTTCATGTATGCAATCCTTGGAATGAGATAAAGAAACTATTTTTTTTCCGTCATTTCGTAGTCGCCGTTGTCCATTGCCACTGGAGTTGGTCAATCCCATCACCAAAAGAAGCATTTTAGCTCAAATAAGCAAACCCCCAACTTAATTTCACGCTTTGCTACTGAGAAGGCTTTCAATTTTGGCTCCAATGTCATAGCACCACCTTCCACCGCCATAGAGAGTCTCTTCAATTTAGCCATCAATGGTGGTCCATTCTAGAGGTTGAAGGTGCCAAACTATTGATTTAGTTGAGATCTTTAAATCCTGCACCCAAAAATCTATTTCCATCACTACCACTGTGGTCGAGATTTTTGCTGCGATTTTTGGTCGCCTCATTGGCTATTTCTAATGGTTCTTAACACTGGTGTGTTCATGGAGATGAGATGAAAGGGTTGGGTGGGTTGGTTCTGGATGTTTGATCGTTGCCAGAGAGTGAACGAATAGAGAGGAAGATGGCATTTAGTGGGATAAAAAAAAGAAGAAATGGGGTGAATTGTATATGTAAATTCTACTTTTCCCACTTCATAAATTAACCCCTAGTATTTTGGCCAGTCTTCAATTTTAGCCCCTTAAGGTTATGCCAAACTTCAATTAAGCCTTTGAGCTAGTTATTGCCTTATATTAACCCCTTTGACCAATAATAATTCTCTACAAACCCACAAAACTTTCAAGTATAGTTCAATTAAGTTTTTGTAAATTGCAAATTGACCCAAAAATGTTCAATCTTTATGCAATAAGTCTCTTTTTATTTATTTATTAAGCCCCAAAATCCAACTAATCAATATTTTAATTTTTGAATCCTTATTTTCTTAAAACTCCAAATTTTAGGGGTGTTATAGCCTCCTTCCCTTAAGAGAATCTAGTCCCTAGATTCTCAACTGAGTACTACTTTGACTGGCGAAAATTAGTAAATTCCGTTAGTCGATCTACACATTCTCTTTATTACATTTTGCCAAGATTGCTTCTTCAAGTCCCGATGCATTTTTGTGTCTCTCAAATGCATCGTATCTCTTGACTTATGTACTTCATCTAATATTCTTTCTTCCACTTCTTCTGGCACACATATTTTCTTATGGAACAAAAGAACATCTTAATTTTGGTATTGAACTTAGATCTCTTAAACTTTCAACCTTTCCTTCTATTTCAACATCCATGTATCCTCAACTTAGGTTTCATTGCATTTCATCCTATATTTTGAACTACACTTATCTCTACAATCCTACTTGTCATGTTAATTTAAGCACATCATGCATTCTTAGGCTTTCGAATGCTTCTACTTTTAGCAAGTGAGCCATTTTACCCCTTTGACTTAAGGCATTGATCACTACATTCCCTTTTTCGGGAGTTAGGTGATGGAAGAATAGTAGTCCTTTAGAATCTCAATCCATCACGCTATCTCATGTTTAGGTTCTCATTTCAATTAAATGGTTGACTTTTTTGAATTATTTTAGTCAACATGTTCGCTATTTTGGACATGTGTTGTACAATTCTTTGTTAATAGTCGACAAGATACGAAAAACTATGAGCTTCTATCATATTTTTTATTTCTTCCAGTTGACTATTGCCTTTATCTTGGAGGAATCAACCCCTACCCCATCTTGGGATAGGATATATCCAAAAAAGCTACATTCTTTATTCAAAATCCGTACTTGCTAAATTTTGCATGCAACTAATGCTCTCTCAAGGCTCCGAGAAGCATGTGTTAGTGCTTTACATGTTATTTTCTAGTCTTCATCTAGTAGGAATCCTATCCAACTCTAGCTTTGGAAAGATTCTGGTCCCTATAGAAAGTTAAACAATACTTCTACGTGGGGTATGGGGTAATGATCTCAATTCTTTTGGAATTACTTCCAAGTATTCAGCTATCACTTCTATGTAATAGAACCTAATCTTAGGTTGCATATTTAGTTCGAGGAAGTACAATATGTATGAAAGAATGCAAACATTAGAATCATATATGGCATTATCATGGATTTCAAACATAGATACCATACCTTAAATAATATCTTGAGAGTTTGGTGCACTCGTTTTAGTAGGGACACTAGCACAAGTCGAGCTCTTTTGTCTTTGGCTAGACTTCATAAGTTGTTTTCCCTTGTTTTCTTGATCATTGGAGGTAGATTTCCTACCCCTAGGACAATCCTTAATGAGATATTAGTCATTACCACATCACATACATTTCCCATGCATTTTTCAATAGGTACATTCATTATAACAGGTGTCACCACAAAACTCACAAGATTTTCTTAGAGTTAGTTGGGTTGGATGAGTATTATTTCTAGTAAGAGAGAGGTGGCTAACCGATGTATGGCCTTGAACCCTCTGTTGTTTCTTGTTATATAGTCAATTCTCTCTTCATTTTGAGCTACAGACCCAAAAGTCTTTCCCTTTTTAATCTTTTTTTCAATTTTATATATCTCCTAAAGTTCTAACTCTGCCTACATGGCTTTATTCACAACCTTGCTATAAGTAGGAAATTCACGGCCTAAAAGGGCTTTTCACAACTCAAGCTTTAACCCTTCAATGAATTTTCTTATTTTATGACTCTCATCACTCAATATGTGAGGTGCGTATTGGATTAAATGATTGCACTTGGCCTAGTACTAGCACGCTACCATAGATCCTTGAGTAAGCTCCATAAACTCCCACTTTCAAGCATTCTTTACAACTTTAGGTACATATTTAGTCTTAAATTTGCATTTAAAGTTCTCTCAGGTACGGGGAGTTCCTTTTTGGTTCCAATGTTGGTCCAATAGCCTTTACCAATGATGAGCATCTTCTCCTAAAAGAAAGGTGGCATGTCTAACTTTCTATTCTTTTGGATAATCTAAAGCTTGAAAAATTTTCTCAACCTCTTTGACCCATACTTCTGCCTTTCAATCATTTGGTTCGTCAATAAACCTTAGGGGATTGTGTTGAAGGAATTATTCAAGCATTTGACCCACAACTGATTCTTCACTATGTCAAGAATTACCAACTTGACTTTGCTGCTTACATAACTGCATGAACTATTGCCACATGTTACATATCTATTCTACAGCTTGTCCTGTAATTCCCTAGTTTAATGGTGGGGTTGGCATAGTTATGTCCTCTAGTATGGGGTGTCCTTCGTCAGAAGTATTTCCCATTTGACCCTCTTCTGCTTCATCTTGATTGATGGTAGGTCATCCTCTACAACCTCGAACAGTCCACGATAAAAGAAAGGGATGAGGTTGTTCTTGTGACATCACTCAATATGTAAGATCTTTTAGTCCTATTAATTGTATGAAATCTACAGTATTCAATAGAAAACTTCGTTACCATTCAAACTTCTAATGGCTCTTATCACCACATACATGGGTATGTTGATTACAAGTATATTACGAAATAGGAATATGTCCACATGGACTAACACTAGCAAGTAAAAACACGTCAATTCATACATAAGTTCATATAACATATCCGCTAAACTCATTCATAAGATTCCACATAAAACATAGTTGTCTTCATGTAAATGCATATAACTATATACTTTAAGTATTCTATATGTCCTAAAATGTTGAATCCTAAAATTTTCCTTAGTAGAGTTAAGGCATAATTGATTGGATATTAACCACTTTTACCTTACCACATTTTAGAAAAAGTCGTTATTCCCTTCTTCCTCGAATTTATAGCACAATTTCTAGGAGCCTTATTTCTCACAAGTAGTCTTTCCCTTCTATCTTGTATCAACTTGTAGTCAAACTAGTGTGCTTGTTCATTGTTAGTAAATTAATTACCTCAGATTTTGAGTTGCAATCATATATGCACACATCATTTACTTATCATCTCACATGATCTCTTTATAGAAATATTCCCTAATTTCCCTCTGAATGCCACTATACAGTTGTACAAGTCAATCCTATTATTGAAATGCCAGTTCTGAGATAAGCTTGTCATCTAAATCTCAATTTCTTATAAAACTAAACACTTATCATACCAAACACTTTTTAGTTTTCATGTTCTATTATCATAAAATGCTCAGTCAACAACACAACCCTAAAGATATTATCTTGCCAAACACTAGTAAAGTCACATGCATAATATCTTAAAGTAATGGACTATATACTAGTTGGTCATCCCAATACAGTCCTTCACTTTCCAATATCATGCCTTATCCCAAAATTCACATCCTAACAAATTCTCGAGTCAAACATAATCTTCACTAACTTAGGATTTCTATATTTTGAGGACCCTGTCTTGGCATAGCTTAGGTTTCTAAACTTAAGCTTTGATACCATCTTTGTAGCACCCTATCTCAGGATGGGACCTAAGTTGAGGTGCTACCAGTTCAATTTTAATATTATGCCCGTAGCAAGCAATAGGCCTATAAAATTTCTCCTCAAATCCTTCAAGAAATGTGCAATACTTTAACTTAATACACTCTAGGAAAAAAATCCAATTACAAAACATCTACAATCTCATGCCTTTATGAACATTCATGGCAAATCACAACATCTCAAACTAACTTAACATACATGGAGTTCTATATATACAACCAAAAGTCTAGTATTTTACAAAATGCATTCATGCCTGAGAACCTCAGTTACCATCTACACATGTTTGAAAGAAATCAAAATAATGTAAGAGGTTGAGTTTGAATGACTCAGTAAGGTAAACATTTACATGTAAGAGAAATCAGAATGAAATGAAATGTGATATACAAATATAAGATTAACATTCATTTTGAATTCAGATAACTAAAACACAGGTCACGATATCTGGATATTGGGTATTTTGCTTAGAATGCATTAAGTTAAAGTACTGCACATTTCTTGAAGAATTTAAGGAGAAATTTTATAGGCCTATTGCTTGCTACAAGCAGAATATTAAGATTGAATTGATAGCACCTCAACTTACGTGCCGTTCTAAAAGTGGTGCTACATAATTGCCATAAATTATGAATAAACAAATTTATTTTTGGGAAAAATAAATATTTTGTAATTACTTTGGTTAAATAAGGAGATAAGACTTGAATAGTAGAGCTCTTAGGCAACCCTATTCATTGCCCGAAGGATTTAATTTTGAATCTCACAACTAAACACATGCTTGCCCCAAAAGTATGTTTCAAAGGCCAAAGAATGGGGCAAACTTTATAGGCAAGCACAACCCTAAGTTTTGGATTTCACCCTTGACAATCTTTATCTACAATAATGACTATTCAACGTCTTTAATAGTAAAATATTAGAAAATAAAACAAAATAATTTTGTGAATTCATAAGTTTTAGTTAGGTTAAATATATTTTTCCCTACTAACCTACTGTAAAAGTCGCGAACGTCCCCTTGAACTATTAAACATATCACAAATTCTTTTGATTTTAACATCATTAAATAGAAAATAGAAAAGAGATGATCCACAATGTGATATATGTATATTTTGCTTTGATATTTCAGCATTGCCCTTCAACTAATTATTCAGAAAAATTATGCACTAGCTTCTAATTGTTTTAGAAGAAACGCATTTTAGCCCGCCCGGGGTGGGCTTTCAATAAAATTAAATTACAAAAAGATAAATAAAATTTCCAAAATTAAATAAAAATGATATTAATATTATAAAAATTTTAAATAAAAAATTATTTATTTATATCTCATTTTTGGCAACTCACAAATTTTGCCCAGGATTGTTTGGAATTTAAAATGTTTGTACAAGTGTGTATTGTTTACATGCACAATATATTCTTCAAAAATTGCTCACATAAAAATTTATATTATTGTTTATAAATTACATAAGATTACATTTTCATTTAAGTAATTAAAATTTAAAAATTATAAAAATTAAAATTAAATTTTATATTTTCATTTCATTTCATTGAAGAATTAAAAAAATCTAATATTTCATTTAAGAAGTAATGTCAAATAATTTTGATTAACTCATCAAATAATTCATTAAAAAATTATTAACCATTATTCATTTAATGGTAATTAATTTAACAATTATTTTCCATAAGTATTTAAATATTGCTTAGCAATTCGTTGTTTTTCTATTTATAAATACTTCTATTATAGTAATTATATCATATATTATCCCATAAGCTTTTTTTTAATAAATTTATTTCAAAATTAAATAATGTACTTTTAATATCAATTATAATTTTTAAAATTATCAATCCGTTAAATCATTAATTTACACATCAATTCCTTACAATTATATACCAATTTTCATTATAAATATATGCACAAACACAAACCAATCATCCAACTATAAATACATATTAATAAATTATATATAAAGCTAAGAAAATATTAAATAATTAATTAAGTATGTTTTTTAAAAATTTAAAATTAATTTGTGATTAAGCAATATTATAATAAATAAAATTTAATTTTTCACTCAGAAAATTTGTTCTATCTATTAATATAATCTTAGAGTACAAAAAAAATTTCATTTAATAATTATGAAATTTATCCAATAAGTAAGAACTTTTGAAATAATTTAACTTAATGTGGCTAAAGATTCATTTAGGACTTGTTAAATAACATATTAATTTGTTTATAAATAAATTATTTATTTAATCTTTATTAAATATTATATTTATTCGTTTAGCAAATCATTTAAGATATTTTAATTTGAGGGTATGTATTTTAATATATTAATTATTTACTTATATCATAATGGTATTGTTTTATTTTTATATGTATAAATAGTTTCTTCCAAATATTATATCATATAATTAGATTAATTTTAAAAAAATATTTTAAATAAAATTAACAATTAAATTATTCACACATCTTTTCCTTACAGTCACATTTCAGCCATTACAAATGTATATGTGTGTATACATATACCAATCATCTAACTATATAATACATAAATATATTATACCAAAAACAAAAACAAAAAAAAAATTTTATTCTACGAGCCAAACAAAAAAGTAACTGATTTAACATTTATAATAAAATTTATTCCCTCAAAATATTATCGAACAAACAAATCATCCACAAACTATTTTTTGTGTTTTCTAAAAATAATTGACACATTATCTAATTTAAATTTTCAAAACATGTTCTTCCAATTTTTTTTTCTAGAAAATACCCAAAATGGTACCAAATGGAACCTAAAAAATATTTGATGTGAAATTATTCTAAAAGTACTTTATAAATAAAGGGAACATGACGAAAATTGATGATGAAAAATATTGGAATTTTGAGTGCAAAATAAATCTTACATGTATTAAGAATCTTATATAAGAGGTAGATAGGCAATTTTGTCTCATTAGAGCTGTAAAGCCTTTGAAGCTACCACCTCAACACCCTCTAATAGAAAATATAACTACTGTTAAAATTAAAGAATTTTATATTATATTTAATAGTTTAGGGAGATATTTGTGTCTTGTATAATAATTTAGGGGGCAAAGTGTATTTAATCCTTTTTAATTTTTCTAAAGTGTGGATTTGATTTATATCTCTTAAAGATACATGGGCCGCACCCTACATTTACCTTTTATACTTTTTTATACATTGGAGAGGCCGTGTGCACGCCTCTTCAGTTTTTATTTTTAATCTGTCTATTAAATTTTTTTAAATGTTGAAAAAGAATTTTTTTTAAAAAATTAAATCTCATTTAATTGTTGTAGTATTAAATTTTATTTTTTATTCTTTGATTTGTTTATATGTAAATCTTTTTATTTTTTGATAGGTGTCAAAATCGTCACCGCATTCATTATACCTCCTTTATGTACCGTTTGGCCGCGGAGCTGAGGCACACCAACTTTCAGTGGTGGACTTGAACTTTGTGGAGAACATTTGCTAAGTCTAGAGGTGTAGGTATTTTGGTTTGATTTTTGAAGATAATGAGTTTTCGAGGCCAGTTATTGCTAGAGAGTGGCGAGTCTTCGTGAAGTCCCACCTCTCCAACAATATTCAACACCTTGATAAGCCAACGAAGAAGTTGCTTGTCATAGATAGTTCATTGCCTTTGCTATGGTTGCACTATTTAGTAGACTCTTCTAATGTGGGTACAGTGGGAAATTTCAATGCAGGTAAGCCAAGCCGTTTTATTAATTACTCCTAAATAAACACATTAGTAAAAGCAACTATGGTAATCCAACTTAGTGCTAGAGTATTCTGTCGACTCCAACAATCATGTGCCGAATGTGTGAGTTGAGATTGGATCTTGCGATTACCTTTATAGGAATATATATATATATATATATATATATTTTCAATGAAAACCTAAAAAAATTACGTGGGAATTAAACGTTTTTGATTAATTTCAGACATAATCAAGTTTGATAAGTTGTCAAAGAATGTTTCTAACAGAATTTTTGATTCGGATATTTTTCTGACCGAATTGCTAGTAGAATTATTTCTCAATGGATTCATGATGAAACATTCTGTTTAAAATTTATTTTTAATAATATTTTTAAATGAATCCTAATGGAATAGTCTATTGATTTTTTGCTTTCTAATTCTTATAATATTTTCAATGGAATATTCCATCATATTTAATTTCATTTATTTAAAAACAAAAATGATAATTATTAATTTATTTTTAACCCCACATGTTTTTAGTCATATTCAACAAAAAAAATGTACCACCAAAAGAATTTGTGAAAAAGGAAAATTATACATAACGTATAATATAATTTTACGAAATTTTTAGACTACTATATTTTTAGACTGTAGATTTAAGGTGGTAGTCATATTTAGCATGGTAAAATTTGTTTATTGATTACTTTGTACTAATTTTTTTTGAAATTTCTACTGGAACTAGCTGCTTAAAATTCCAAATGAAGGTTAATTTAGATAATCACATAGGCTGTGCCTAGCATTCTAAGAATTGTTTGTAGTTCTTTTTTATCTTTCTTTGGCTACCATTTCTCACTATACTTCCCCTGGTATCTATGCATCACTAAGACGATATCACTTGACTGTGACAAATGAAAAGAACCTAATTATCCCCTTAGGCACTTTTTATTATCAAAATATCACATAATAATAGAATTAAATTTGCAAGGATACATCTAAATTTAATTTATTTTATCGAGTGGCACATTAATTTGATAAAAAAGATAAAAGCCTTTCCAGAGCCAAATCACGATTTTAACATTATATATGAACATACTAAATTTTTTATGTGGATTGAACGTAGAAACACTAACTAAAAGGAGGAGCGATCAGATGCATGGATACATATATACATATATATTTACACACACCCCATCCGTGCATGTGAAAATTCCTCAGATCATTTACAGAAGTAATGAAGTAATGAATCTGTACACTGAAGCAGATTTAAAAAACTTGATGCCATCCCACAATTTCTTCAAAGAAGCCCGGCTCAGTTTAATTTCTGGCACCGTAGGAGAAATTAGACAAAAACAGGGAGTAAATTTTATAATTATTACCAAATAAAAGTCTTTAGACAGTGATTCAAAAAATGGCTTTTAATTTTTTTTCACGGTTTTGGTTTACCTTTGAAGTCAAAGATCAAGTGGAGAAGTAGTTGATTGTTGATGTGATGTTGAGGCGGTGACGCGAACTTGAAGGCCATAGTTCCCCAGATCAAGTTGTTCCTCCTGTATCTGTCTTGCTGAAGCCGCGGCAGAATGGCTGGATTTATGAACTTCAATTATTTCAAGGTAAATTGAAATTTCCCCGATACCAGATGGGATTTTCTTGAGTCTATAGCAATGTCGGATAAGCAGGCGCTCAAGTCTTGGGAAATGGGTCTCATCAGCCGCCCAGTTTACCAGATTCAACTCCTCAAGCAGCAGAAACTTTAGTTGGCAGAACTCCACTTCAGTTGGTTCCCATGCTGGGCTTTCCAAGAAATTATTTCGCAGTTTAATTACTTGCAGATTGGGTAAACCACCAATTTTATTCATATACCCAAAGGGAATTCTACATTCACTCAAAGTCAACTTTTTGAGGGAAGCTGGGTAAATATGGAAGATAAGAAAGAAGCTTGTATCCAATAATTAATAGAACATTTGAATGTCTCCAGTTCACGTAGACAGGTACTGAAAAGGCCACGAATTCCTAGTTTGTTTAGGTTTGTAGATGATTGAAGGATCCTATTGAAATCATTGTCGACTATTACAGTAGAGAGAGTCCGTAAGGTTTCTCGAAGAACTAAGGCTTCCGAATTTGAAAGGTCACAATGAAGATATATTTCCTTGAACTTGATGTGTCTTAATCCTTGCATTTGCTATATCTCATATGCTGATGAAATTGGCCTATGTTGTCCTGATAAACGCCAAAAGACAAATGTCTGTAGATTCCTAAGTAGAGATATGGAAGAAGAAAATTTTGAATGACAGGCTAAAACTAAGTATCTTAAGTTGCGTAATCCTAGTACTTCCTCTGGGAACTGACGGAATTCTATACCCAACACATCCAATACCCTCAGCAATCGCAACCCGAAAAACACAGGAGACAGAATCTCCCGTGATGCAGGACTAAAGCACAGAAACGAACGGGCAAGCGACATTAATTCCATTGCGCTGTAAAAATCTCTAATCTTATAAGAAGAGTGAACACTTACACGGCGCAAACATAGCGTGTCTTCTGGGAAATTGCGGACCTGCCAATTCTTGATGTAAAGAAACTTGTCTTCCCAGGCTTTCCTCACGCACAGATCCCTCAACAGATCATGTATGCTGTAGCTTTTCACATGATCATTCCCATTGGTCTCTTGTTAACGGACAAAAATTAGATTTCTGTCCACCAGAGCCTTTAAGTACACTTGTGCAGGCTCTTCCAAGCTCTTACCTGTAATGGGTTTCAGAAAACCCTCTGCTACCCATAATCTGATGAGTTTCGCGGCTCAAATCTCGTAATCTTCTGGGAAAGCCCTTATGTACAGAAAACATGGTTTGAGATGATTAGGTAAGTGATCATAATTCAAAGATAATATCTTTGAGAATAGCTCATCTTTGTTAGCTACAGCTGAGCTTACATCTTTGGCAACTTGCTCCCAAAATTCTTGCATTCTCTTGGCCTGTGAGATGAGTCCACCAATCACATGATTTGCGAGAGGAAGCCCCCCACAATTGTTTGCAATTTTGTGCCCCATTTTTTCCAACACAGGAGGCCAATTTTCGCGCGCAAACACCTTTTGACGAAGAAAATTTCAACTTTCAACCTTGTTTAGAAAATGCATGTTGTGATGCAAGCTATTTGAGTCCACGTAATTAGCCACATTTATTTCCCTAGTGGTGATCAAGATTCGACTCGCATTAATGTTGTCGTCCGGAAAGAACATTTTTATGTCATCCCAGGCCTTAAAATCCCACATGTCGTCTAATACAATTAGATATCTCCTACCGCATAAACTTTTATGTAAATACACTGCTAATTGATGATTTTTCAGTTGTACCGTTTTATCAGTAAGTTCTCCAATAACAGCCAAGAAGGCCTAGTAAAATTCCTCACACATTATAATTTTGTGATATGGTAATCCATGCGTGTCAAAGTGGGAAACAGCTAATGGATCATTGTAAACACTTCGAGCAAGGATAGTTTTACCAATGCCTCCCATGCCAACAATTGGGATGGTCTGGAGTTTAGGTTGTTGTCCAGTGAGTCGATCCTTCAACTGAATCAAGTCTTGGCTTAATCCCACCAAGATGTTCTTGGGATTTGGATCACTCCTTGAGGATGGTTCAGTAGGTGATAAAGTACGATCATGTCAGATGTACTGCCTCTCTTGTCCCTGATGATCTTCTTAATCTCTTCCTCTGCCGAACCAAGTTCTCCAATTATTTTCTGCAAATCCAGTGGGCATATAATGAAGCTCTCATCCTCACGCACTGAACAAATTTGATCCGCCAAGTGGGACTCAAGAACATCTTCAGCTTCGTACGCTGTATCCTTGATTTGACTCTCCGAACTTTCCATTTTGTCGCCGGTTACTGGTGAAGAGTTCCTAAACAATTCTTTTAAGGAACGGGCTTTTTCCAGGAGGAATTCAATTTGTGGTTTCTTGTTAGGATCAAGGATCCAAGGATGGTGATGATTAGGGTGCAGGATGTGCTTTAGAATCTGGACAAGGGATTCAAGATTGTAAGCCACGGCTGATCTCTTCTCCGTTGGATGCAGGAAATTTGTTGGTCAATTGGTTGCCCGTGAAGAGTTTAGAAAGATAACAATATATAAAACGAAAGAAGAAGTAATATTGTTTGTTTAATGAATAAGATACAAGTTCTACCTACCATTACCATAGGTTGGCTAGGTTCTAATAGTTTAATTTAACATTTTATACCTTTTGAGAAATTGAGATGTCTACAAATAATTTTTTTAAATCATTAATAATTAAGTTAATTTAATATACTAACCTTTGCTAATTAAATTAATAATAAAATAGATTTAAATATGAAATATCTTAATTATCCTCATCAAAAAGTAATATACAATTAGAAAAAAATGAGAGAAGAAAAATGAATCTAATAACGTTGAACTAAACAATAAACCCTCCCCCAAATTGAATCTCGTTGAATGCCTTACCCTCCAATGTTTGAAATTTTCAAAATTCACCATCGGCATGTAGGACGTCGTGGACTGAAATCAAAAGCAGGATAGTGGCCAAGCCAAGTGCGGCATGCTTCCTTTAGGTGTGGTGGTTACTTTGTTCTATTCTCCCATAGATTGTATTTTCTCCAAAAAATCAATTGATTCACGGGCAAATTCTTCTTCTCATTAGACAATTAAAAAGGTCATTTTTGTTTTATTTTTTTGCTAAATCTATACTATTAATAAAGAGCCTATCCCCCTTTTGGTATGTTTTCAAGTGTTTTTTCTATATTGACCTCATTTGTCTTTTAAATTCTCATGTGTATCCAAATAACTACCATCCCACTATCCTACCCTCCCTTCACAACTATTGCATATATAATAGCTCCACAAAAGGCTATCAATAGTTATACATATTTCTATTTTTTTCTACTTTTTCTTGTTGGTATGATTTCTCCCATTTAAACTATTCTTTTACTTTTATTTATATTTC